>CM042153.1:101243687-101318687 GCA_023376005.1 Doryteuthis pealeii
ACAACTACGCTTAATTCCTATTTAGACTCATAGATTTGTGATGATATATATATATATTATATATATATATATATATAATATATATATATAATATCTCAAGCAAAATCTTTTTTATCAAGTTAATAAATGAAGGTTAAATATGGGAAGTTGTTGGATAACGGAATATTTTGAAAATGAACAAGAATGATGATGGAAAAAAAAAGGTCCATTATAACAAACTGGTATGAGTTTTTGTTTTACTGATTGAAATAAACATTTCGGGTTAAAATAAGGAGATATTAACAGTTTCTGATGTTTTTTTGTTTTTTTCTCACAGAATTTATCATTGATTCTTCTGTTATGAAAAATGGTGAAAGAATTTTGCATGCATTCATTAAATGATTAAAAAAAAAAAAAAAAATTTGGATCTTTTTTTTTCTTTTTTCTTTCTTTTCAAAATGATCTCGATACATATCAAAGTTTCCCACCCCTCTTAGGAATGTTGGCCATTAGAAATAGGCCATATTGCTCTATATAAAACTATCTATGAGAGAGAGATGAGAATTAAAAGGTTGGGTCTCAAATCATGTGAAAAGTGTTTATATAGCCATTCTGTTTTTTTTTTTTAATATTTTAAAATATATATATATAATCATAATGATTTATAAAAAATTTTCATAGAATTTGCTTTAGAAATTTTTGTACCCACAAAGACACAAAGTATTTATACCATTTCTGTAGAGCTGGAATATTACATCCAGAGAAATACTTTGGCAAGAACAAAAGAAGAACTGGGTGGGGGAGAGGCAACATGATTTTATGAGTACTTTTGGTTATGAAAGGATTGGTTTTAATTGGAAGATAATTTCATAATTGTAGAATTTTTTGCAAAATTTTCTTTTATTGAAATGCATCAGTAATTCTGTCCACAGTTTTCATTTTAGAGAATTATTGCAGAATGCAATATTTATATTATAAATTATGACATGTAGCAGAAAGATTTGCACATCTCCACACTGCATAACAATGCATTTTGTTTATATAAAAACAAGTCTCCTTGGTTGGTTTTACCCCACACCTCAATAAATTCTTAAAACAATGTAAACAATAATAAATATAACTAATTTCGTCAAAAAAAAAAAAAAATTCAAATAAGAAGATGTACCGATAATTATAAAATTTTTGGTTTTCACATGAAACACCATTTTTTCAGGTGGAACATTTAGAAGTTAACATTCAATCCAAAGAGATGTAAATGTTCCCTCACAAAAAAAGAGTTTAAAAAATAAAAAATAAACAATAATGCTATAAATTAAAAGTGGAATTCTAAAAATAAATGTTAAAAAAGCCCCCCCTCCTCAAGGAATCCGTGGAAGAATCAATGATCAAGAACATAAGAGAATCCAAGTTGTAAAGCATGAAATTGAATAGCAATGTCTGCTTTTCTTTTGGAGAATGGAAGCAAATTCCAGTGACGCATCCGTGAAAAGGTGTTTGCACAGAAACACCAAGGGGGGTTAGTGAGACACCAAATATCAAGGAGCTTCATGGATGAAAGAATGAAGGGACATTGGAGATCAAGTCATATCACAGTATTATGGCCAAGAGCGCAAAGTGTGAGGGCATGGTAATACGAAATACAATCAGTTCAGGTCTGGGATTGGTACTTTTATTTTCAGGAAATAATACTCAAAGACTAGGTCTTATCGAATCTATGTTCAAATATAGACACATTCAAAGAGTAGTTGTAACTCCAGATGGTCATGTTCTTCAAAGACTGAACAAAGAAGTTGTATAAAGCATAGAAGCAGGTGCAACCACAATCATTTCTTATTTAGGGAGAGGGGACAAGAAAAAGTTTTGCAATAACCTAGGAGTTTGTTTCTTTAGATATACAGCCAAGGTATTGTTAACTACCATATATTTGATCTGCAACATCATCTACAGTATACGCACTTATATAAAACATCATCATATATGATCAATGTATACATAAGTTTTTTTTTTTTTTTTTTGTGTGTATGTATCTGTGTAAGCTGATATTAAGTGGTGTTTGCTATTATGTATGTGTGAGAGTAATGGTGTGTGTGTGTGTGTATGTGCATGTACATGAGTTCTCAGAAGAGAGTTTTGAAAATAAGATACATGATTGTAGTCTTGGTATTGGAAATCTGATGCTATGTCATAATGTCAGATGGACCGGTATGCCACTGAATTCTGATTTCTGGCCGGTAAGATGGCTCTGTACTGCACACAAAAGAAAAGCTTGTGCAAATTGTTAGAGGAAAAATTAGGAAAAGACAACACAAAGTATGGAAGAAGAAGGTGTTAAAATTAACAAACATTGAGAGTACTTTCTTTTCTTTGGTGCCGTTTGTTGTTATAGGTCTTGAGGATATTGTTTATATTCTTTTTTAACTGGTTATTCTCATGTGCATATTTTTGTTTGGAAATTTTCAGTCTATTGTGTGCTGCTTAATATTTAGGTGAATGATATAATTGGAATATAATGAGAATAAGACAAGTGTGTTTATGTTCATTATTATTTGATGTCAGTTTAAAAAAAAAGCGTTTTCTCTCAACAAAGAAAGCAGAAATTGGTTTTGTCTAAGTAGAGAATGACATCTGGTTTCAAGAGAATGGAGAAAAGGTTCAGTGCATCAAGTGAGATGAAAGTAAATCATTAATGATTTGTAAAAAGCAAGAATTTCTTTTTGATTAGACAAGATAATGAGTTCAAAATGTTAGCACTTTAGATAAATTACTGGACTAATTATCAACTGATGATGATTGGAGAAGATGCTGATCAAATATTAAGAGATAAAGGGCATATTACTTCCAATAAGTATTTACTTTGTTTCACCAAAATGCCCCCCCCCAACAACACAAAAAAAATGAATGAAAAATAAAGAAGCTATAAGTCAGTTTTCTTTGAAATATTCTAAAATCTTTCAACATAGTAATATATTTTTATCAAAAGGTTTAAATGATATTTTTTATACAGACACTTGCAGAATTAGCAATGGAAAAAATTTTAAATGAAAATAGAAGAAAAAAAATTCAAAGATTCTATGTTTAAGACAAAAGAGTTTTTAATTTTTATTTGTAGAAATGATCTGATATTTTGTTGTATTTTCAATACTTGGGACACACATGGCGATAAATGCATACGCACACTTACACGTGCGCGTGCACACACACGTGTGTATGTGTCTTACAGATGCGAATCCTGTTTAGACTGTTTCAATACTATTAGCGACTATTGTTTTCAGAGCATGCAAGTTTTTTGTATGATCATTTAAGAGTGTATACACTCTACCTGATGTGTATCAAGTGATTGAATATGAGAAATATCATCTTATCGTTTGTCTCCTCAAATGATTTTAATTATAAAGCTTAATTGCCACCCAATAGGGTTAGTTAACTAATAATTTTTTGCCATAGTTAAAATGTCTAAATTAACCAAATTTTACTATAAAGGAGAGGCAATTATTATTGTTGATTTACATTTAACTAAATTAACGCAATTCTATAAATAATGGCTAACATGAAAAAAATAAAGAAAAAGAAAAAAATTGTTTTGCACTTATTGATTTATTTACATTCACAAAGATTCACAGACGCCTGACATTCTTAAGTAGAATTTCAATGCTTTTTTAAATGTATATTTTAATTTTTAAATATCTTTGCAAATATAAATCAAATCTTTTAGATTTTTGCACAAAAATCAAGATGTGATGTGTAAAGTTAAACCTAGTGAGTCAGATATACCTACTAATAGTTTCACATAGTAGCTCATCAGGACAAGAATCTGACTAAAAAGACATGGAGCAATTGTACTTTTATTACAAAAACTAGTCCCACCGTGGTTCAAACAAATTAGCATAAAATAAACAAACAAAAAATATTTTTTATTATTTATTTCTTATTCCCTATTCAATAAGATTAATATATATATATATATATATATATACACACACACTTTGTCATGGTCTTATTTTTATAGTTTTGGCCGTACATACATATGACTGCCCTTTATATATGCATAGACAAAACATCAAATTGAGACAGTTGAATTTATCCATCATTTAGATTCATTCTTTAAAAGACCCGTTCACATTTTAATAAAATCCAACAAATAGTTAAATTGCAATGACTATTTCACAACTGCTCATCATCCTAAGCTTGATATTCATTTTTTTCTCTCTCTTTTTCTTTTCAGCCGGTGTTTTCTGTGCTATTGTTTCTCACCCAGCCGATACTCTTGTATCTAAACTTAATCAAGCTAAAGGCAGCACAATGGGAGATATTGTCAAAGAACTTGGTTTCATGGGTTAGTATTTTCTTTTGGTTGTTGTAAAGAATTTAATATTTGATTCTTTTTCTCTTAAAAGAAATTAAAAAAACTGCAGTAAATTTTGAGGTTATTGTAAATTTAAAAAAATAGGCTTCATAGAAAATTTTTACATTTTAATTATCATCAAATAAATTAGATCCTATTTCTGAAGATGAGGACAATAGTCTGAATAATGCAGATAATACAAATTACATCCTTTATAATTTACTTGGATGATTAACCAAATTTATTTATTACAATTTTATGCAAATTAGGAAATTTTTTTTTCTTTTCTATGAGAATTTATCATTTTTTTTTTCTTTTCTATGAGAATTTATCAATTTTTTTTTCTTTTCTATGAGAATTTATCAATTTTTTTTCTTTTTTCCCAGTACTATAAGGTTACATCAGTTATCAAAATGATTTTTTAAGATATTCAGAATTATTTTCTCACACATAAAAATGACTAAGAACCTATGAAATAAGTTTGGATTATTTGGACTATTGTCCTCATCTTTATCTACACATTTCAACCGATGTGACCTCCAGCCTCCTTCAGATGTTTCTTGTTGGACTTGGGCGCCTTCCGACTCCGAGAAGGTTCCCGAGTTCAACAAGAAATACATGAAGAAGGCCAGAGGGCACATTGGCTGAAATGTTGTGCATATAACAAAGATGAGGATAATAGTCCAAATAATACAAATTATCAAGCCTTATCTAAAAAAAAAAAAAAATTCAGAGAAATACTATGAAATAAGGTTTAAATTTTCTTTAATATAACTTTGTCATTTTCTTCCCTTCCCCTAAAATATGCTATTTAGAATTTTCTTGTTTCATTTTTCAATAATCTTTCTTTCTTTCTTTCTAGGTCTTTGGAAAGGACTTGGTCCCAGGATTATTATGATTGGTACCTTGACCGCCCTTCAGTGGTTTATCTATGATACTGTGAAAGTTGTCTTTAAACTTCCCCGACCACCACCACCAGAAATGCCAGCAAGTTTGAAAAAGAAATTGGGTATAGAGGCCTAAGAATAGCCTTAACATTTCTCTCTTTTTGCACAGCGGTGTGAATCGGTGTTCTCCCTTAGCCACCATTAAACAGGATTCATTTCCTTCTCGGGCATCACTGACTACCACAACATTAGAATATAACTGATCATGTTAGACTATCATTGATGCTATTGTTTTGAGTTTCGAAGTTCATGAAAAGTATTTAAATCTTCACATTTTCACTGATGTTTGTCAGTGTAAATTGTTTGTGGCAGTCAATTAAATTTGCCTCCAGTTTACTGGGTGTAGGGAAGGGGCTGTACAGTTGTACAATGTACACCATATTTAGTGAAATAAACTTGAGTCAAACAAATTCTCTTCTGACTTTAAAAACTTTTCTTTTTTTTTTTTTTAATTGATAGGTTTAAATTTTATAATTAATGTATATTTATATGTAAGTTTTATAATTGATGTATATTTATATCATTAATGACTTCTTAGACAAAAAATAAATTTCCAATGTTAACTATTTCTTTTTGTCACTGCTTGCAAAAATTTAATTCTTCATTTTTGACCAATTTATACCAATAAATACCTGGTGATTTTATAAGAATTTTTTTTTGTTTTTCAAAGTTATTTTAAGTCATTTAAATTGACTGTTGTAGACCGAACATTTCTCACTTCTGAGAAGACTGGCTATTAAATATATTGAGTTCACTATAAATTTTTTTATTGAAAATTTTGATTTTTCTTGAAATGTTTTCCATGTTACAAATTATTATTTTATTTTATTTTTTAAAAACTTATTTACACCTTCAGCCAAAATGCTAATTTTCATTGAATCAGTTTGTCATTGTATGAAGCTAAACCAGTTTTAGTATAACTTATGCTTTGAACTAATCAAAACTAGGATATTATATTTTTTTCTCTATAATGACTTTGAAAACCATGAGACAGTCATTAAGAGAAATAAAACTGGTAATCTGAACTTTAGCTACATAAATGAGAATAATCTCCCTTTGTTTGTTTCACTTTGAGGAAGCCATATATTTTGGTCAGCCATTTTTATTTGACCGTAAATCTACACTGAAAATATGAATTTATTTGAATCAATACAACTACATGTTTTAACACGAAAATATCATAAAATGTGTTCTTAATTGTGCTTATTGTTATTAAGAACACATTTTATGATATTTTCATGTTAAAACATGCAATTGTATTGATTCAAACAAATTTGTATTTTCAGTGTAGATTTATGGTGAAATGATAATGGCCAGCCAAAACATGGCTTCCTCAAAGTGAAAAAAATAAGGGGAGATTACTATCATTTATGTAGCTAATGTTCAAAACTTACAAAATATAAAGTTTAACTAATATTGTATAAATGCTTCATACACAAGATGTCCACCCCCCTTCCAAAATCGAGCAAAAAATTATTTGAATTTTTTTATAATCAATAGAAGCCTATTTTAAGCAACAATATTTAATAAAATGAAAGATAATCTTATTATAATGGAGATTGTGGGTTTGTATGTCTGTAACCGAAACTATTTTACCATTCAAGTCACAATTCCTTTTGTTATTTACATCACATTCTCCATGATTTTATTTTTATTTAAACCTCAATTATTAATAAAATTGTTTTACATCATTAAGACTGTTGACCATATCTACATACTAATAACATGCAATTGTATTTATATATACAAGAAAATAGCGGTTTACAGTGTGAATTGGAAGACTAATTTGCATATTGATATTAAAAATTTGATTTTAATAAATATATGCTTAGTATTATTGATTTCTAATTGTTTGGTTTTATCTTAATGGACATGAGCAAAAATCTCGGGAATAAATCTTAAAAGAAATCCATTAATAATAAGAAATAACTGTAATATTATTCTTTACTTCCTATTTTAACTAAATAGTTAAATTAGGAAAATTTACCAATGAAAGACGGGAGTAAGGGAAAATGATGGAAGAGTTAGTTTCAAAGTTGTTCTATCTTTTAATCATACCCCCTCTGTTCCAAATATTTTTATCTGAATTCTTATTCAGTTTCATTAGCCTTTCTAATTTAACATGATATTTTGTTATATTAAAACTTAAATAATTGCACCCGGAGGGTGCATATATTTGCTAGTACTAATAAAAGATTATTATTAACAAAGCTTGATATTATGGCTGCATGTTAAACAGGTGGACTCAAAGGGCTGAATGTATTGTCTGGGGGGGGGGGGATTTCAACTTTTGCAAATAAGACATTGCTCTGGTTTAAAATTATTCATCTATATATTAATACTTGTGTTCCTAAAAAGTGGGACATCTTGCAACACCCTCTCGTTAAAAATGAGATCATCCAAATGAGTCATCACCTCAGCTAAAAAATGGATCGTTCCATTTTTATTATAAAGAAAGGGAGAGAAGAAAAAGGACATGCTACACAGAAAAAAAGGAAAGATCAAGGAAGGAGGGAGCGTGCAGAAGCAATAACACTAAATGAAAAAAGGAGTTAAATCAAGATTATACTTTTTGCATATTGAACAAATGCAATAGCTCTTAAGTAAACATATCAAACTGCTAGTTAATAATAATTTATTACATGTAAAATCGAAACAAGAGGAATGAATTTAAGTCAACTGCCTTAAAAACTAAAATATTTCAAAAGAAAAAAAAGGTTTTCCCTACCATTTCTAGACCATGTTCAAAAAAAAAAAAAAAAGGTCAAAATGTATGAAATGATGAAAATAATCTATAACAATAAAATATCTTCGGAATTACTTCCCTTTATTAAAAGTCAAAATTAAGTCATAATTAGAATTATTTTACTAAACTTGTAACCTTGATACTGAAACCCTTTGTTTCCACTTGTTCATTTTATGGATTTGTCCTCCTTTTGCTATTGTTTCTTCTTTACACTGGGAGAAGATTCGTATTAATCAAACTATTGTCCTCATCTTTATTGTTATATACACAATAGATTGTGTATATAACAATAAAGATGAGGGCAATAATACAAGTTATCAAACCTCATCTAAAAAAATTTCAGACACTGGGAGAAGAATTTAAAAAAAAAATTTTTTTGCACTGCTTCAAATAAAGATTTTGTGTAATTCTTCAGAATTGGGAATGTCTTTAAAAAAAAAAAAAAAAAATACAGCACTGGTTTCAGTGAGAAATGCTCAACTATCTCAATTCTGTAGTAGATTATAAATACAGAAATCTTATACAAAAATATCATGAGAATATTATTTACTAATTTTAGTTTGGAACTAAACTACAGTGACAAGAGCATGTTAATCACTTTCCATTTTCCCTGTTTTGAGGAGAGCCACCTGTGTCTCTTAGTGTTTCTTGTGACATGTTGAGGGCAATATGTTCTCAAACTGCACTTAAAATAAAAAGAATATAATCTTGTAATTTCCTAACCCTATTGCCCTTATGGCAAGCCCCAACCCCTTTTTATCATATGGGTGCTAGAAGGCGGTGACTGAGGGTCTACATGTCCTGGGAATGATGTTAAACTCTATCTGATGGTGAGGTTCCAGATTTGGTGGTTTGGGGAATGTGGAGCACCCCTTCATCACCATTGCTCCCTGGTCCACTCTGACTCAGAGTGGTAGTACCTGTTAGGGTCCCATCTATGGGTTAAATAGAAAAACGTGTTGATATACAAAATTGTATTATCCATTAAGATTTGATTTATTTCAAAACTTTATCGGCGTTAAATGACCCACTGAGGTTGATATGCCATAAAACAAAACAAAACCAAACAATGTTGTAAAAATGTGAGTGTAAGCACTTAATTTACTTTAAAAAGTGAAAGGGTTAATAATCCCCAATTTTAAAGAAACAAAATAATCATTTTTTAAAAAATTTTTTATAGAGGAACTAGTTTTTGAGTTAAAAAGAAAAAAGTTTTCATAAGTCATTAACTTATTGATACATTAAAGGTCAAGCAAGGTAATAAAGTCTAACAGCTGAAGATGAACATTTATTTTAGCAAAGAATTTAAATAGGAAGCAATGTGATTATCAAATTGGTATTTTAGTTATGTGTTGAGTATTTTTCTTTAAAATATTTGGGTGCTATTCTAATGGAAAATAACATTAAGAAAAAAGAAATGAATGTCAAAATTTGACCTTGAGATGTCATTTGCACTTGGTAAGGACAATGAAATTAGAAACATTTGACATTTAATCTTTTTCTTTTTTTCCCATGATTCTTTGGTTTTTTTTACAGGTTATTATCGTTTCAATGCAAATACTTTAATTTCCCATTCTTAAACTAGTAGCTGGTCCCGATGAAAAGTAATGGGAGTTTAATTTTTTTTTTTAAAGAATAAATTTACTGTACTGATTACACTTACTTTACTTGCAAAACTACAAAAATATGACACAACTGCGTTGTTCCTTTTTTTTTTTTTTTTTTTTTTTTCCTTTTTCTTTTGTAATACTATATACTGGTAGAGTAGCAATGTATCTGGCATTACCTGTGTCAGCCTGTATTATATCAAAATAACACCATGCAGTAATGTACAAATTTGGCTTATGTTATAAATAAGACTACTACTTTTATTGCCATAAGAATTCTATCATTTTATTCATGTGCTTGTTGATAATATCCAAGAAAAATATTAAAATAACTAATAAAATAATGACTTTAAATAAATTTTGTGTAAAAACAAAGTTGTGTGTGTGTGTGTGGAGGGGGTAGTCCCCTAAAAATTGAACCAAAAAAAATTTGAAATTAACTTTTTTGCATGATAAAATTCTCAAAGACATTTTTCTTTAATTTTAAGGTGTAAAATGTTACAGATATTTTATAAGAACTGTTAAAAAGAAATATGTTAAAAACTCTTAAAGTCCTATACCACCTCATTCCACCCGGCTGGAAGTCACATTAGTTTTAACTAATCAACCCCAAACAATAGCCTTTGTTTAAATTTAATATTAAACATATGTAGAAATCTTTGATTTAAGGGAAATAATAGATAACTTTAGATGCAAAGGTCATTTTTAGCCATTTTTTTAATATATCCTTATAGGAATGCTCTGGACTTAAAAAAATCTCAACAGGATGTTAAGAGAATGATAAACTTAATTTTTTTAAATTTATTTATTTTTTTCAAAAAATGTTTCATTAAGTGTATTTATTTGTTTTTAGCAAATATTAAACTTAGTGAAAATGGTTAAATAAAATTTAACATTTTTCACTTAAAGTTTAAGACAAGGTATGAATCCAATTATTCTCTCTCCATTTATGAATAAATAGTAGGGGAGACGTGACTCTTTAACTTTGGTATAGCAACCAATCTGGAACGAAAATAATTAAAACGTGTTAAACTCCACTTAAAAATTAACCTTGTCACATCCTGCTTGTGCAAAGGGTTTGGTAAAGACAATTATTTTACATTCAATTCAATTCTTTTTAGAAATTTCTCGAAATAGGGAAGAGGGTGTAACTGACCTGACTTAAAAAAAATATTTTCAGAAAGTTTTTAGGAAAAATACAATTTGCAAAAATAAATTCCTATACGACTGAATATGTCCTGAAAATTTAATTAAAACTTAATTAGTTAGTTCTTTTTTTTGGGTGGGTTGTCTTCTCTACTTGAAAATTTTCTATGCAAATTCTTATGGCACCCTGTTTTAAAAAATGTAACCAACATTTGCAAACCAAAATGTTCACTACATTTTTATAATGAGAAGTTTAATTAAATTTAATTACAACCCTTTTCCTGAAGGTAAAAAAAATAGAACTGCCTGTGATCCCCAACTGACCACTTACTGCACAGATACAATGGTGGGACGGTCATCTGATCTATTAAGGCCAATTGGAAAGCATCACAACCAACATATGCTGAAATTTTCTCTGGAGACTTTGGCTAGCAACAACATAAGCCTAGCCACAAATGACACTGTGTCCTCAGCTGGTAGATGCTCAGCATAGCCACACATAATACACTATAGTGATTCAAAGGTTTTGCAATACTTTGGTACAAAGCAGTTTAAGCTATGTTAGGTACCTGCTGTAGTTGGTACACTGAAGCATTGTGAATTGCTTCACTCCATGTGTGATTTGAAAACTGTATTCCTTCTTGTTGGGTATTCAAAGTTTTTTAAAAATTCATTTTTTAAACACATTTTTTTTAAATCAATCGGTTGGTCATGTTAAGCCCTAGCACCTATATAATTTTCCCAACCCTATTGCCCTTATGGCAAGGCAAACCCCTTTTTATCATATGGGTGCTAGAAGGTGGTGACTGAGGGTCTACATGTCCTGGGAATGACGTTAAACTCTATCTGATGGTGAGGTTCCAGTTCTGGAGGTTTGGGGAATGTGGAGCACACCTTCATCACCATTGCTCCCTGGTCCACTCTGACACCGGAGTGGTAGTACCTGTTAGGGTCCCATCTATGGGTTAAATAGAAAAATGTATTTATAAAAAATTGTATTATCCATTAAGAATTGATTTATTTCAAAACTTTATCAGCATTAAATGACCCACTGAGGTTGATATGCCGTAAAACAAAACCAAAAATTTTTTTAATCTATTTAACTGATAGATGGTACCCTATCAGGTACTACCACTCTAGGTCAGAGTGGACCTGGGAGTAATGGCAATGAAAAGGTACTCCACTCTCCAAAATTGGAACCTCACCAATAGATGCCGTTTATATCATATCCAGGAGACCAAGTTAGGTTGTCTCCCCTTGTAATAGAAGCTGGCCACCAGAGAGAAAGTGCGTTAAGGTAAGGAGATGATAGGTGTGGCGATCCGTCTCAGATGCTAAAATATAATCTCCTTAGTCTAGCGCTAGTGAAAAGGGTATAAACTCCCTCTCTGTCTGGCTGATACCGACTTTAGGCCACCCTGATGACAACAATCATCCATCATGTCGTGGCAGTAGCATGGATATCCGTGACAATCTCTCGCCAACCATCCCTATCATTCATTGCTCTTGGGATGTCCTCTGCACGGCATCCAGTATCCACACAGAGCTGGTCAATGTAGGTCTTTGCCGGGCAGCCCACACTGGTGTGCCTATATATTAGTTTCCACAGGAGAACGTTGCTTATGAGTTCTCCAGCAATATCCAGTATGTCTTGTTCATCTCACTTGTATGGTTTGTGTGATAGGGGGCAAGTGGCCATACAGCTGCTTTCTTGTAATTGTGTTGTTTCCATGATTTATTTAATATCACACACAGCATTCTTGTGCAGCTCCCATCTAGCTTATTCTTCATTAGGGTACAATGATACAACTACGGCTTGGAAGAATTGTCACTTGTCAGTGAGATCGCGTTTCCATATGACAGATAATTTGTCTATAGCAGACCTTTCCTTCCCTATACGTACATTAACATTGCTTTCTGTAGATGAACTGTTACTACCTATGTATGTGAATTGTTTCACCGATTTTAGAGGTTTACTGTCAAGTGTGGAGTTGCCTCCTTCATTTTTAAGACACATAAACTCAGTCTATCCCCTTTTAACTAGCACTAGACCAAGGAGATTGTTTCAGCATCTGAGGCGCCACACCTACCAGTTTCATTATAGTTTCTTACAATAAAATTAATTACATCAGTAAGAATTGTCATGCCTTCACTTTATCCAGACCGGGGCAGCCGTTACACACACTGACTTGTTCTTGTGCTGGTTTCCATTGATGAACATCACTTATGACTCTGTCCTTGTTTATCCAGAAATATCCAGTATGTCTTGTTCATCTTACTTGTATGGTTTGTGTGATAGGGGGCAAGTGGCCATACAGCTGCTTTCTTGTAATTGTGTTGTTTCCATGATTTATTTAATATCACACACAGCATTCTTGTGCAGCTCCCATCTAGCTTATTCTTCATTAGGGTACAATGATACAACTATGGCTTGGAAGAATTGTCACTTGTCAGTGAGATCGTGTTTCCATTGTTGGAATTTTGTGATATAAGGCAAATGGTCACCTATTTATAGACTCGCCTGTAAGCATGTGACCTGAGAAAGATTCCTATTGTCCAATCACTGGCAGTGCTGCTGTTGTTGTATTTATACTAGTCTGATTCTTAACCTTGGCTCATTGCTATTTGGATCATCTTGGACATCGGACTTACAAAGAATACTATAACACCGGATTCTTATTGGCTTGCTTACTTATTTACTACATCTGGAACCAAGGATGGCGGCCAGATACTCAACATCCATATGACAGATAATTTGTCTATAGCAGACCTTGCCTTCCCTATACGTGCATTAACATTGCTTTCTGTAGATGAGCTGTTACTACCATGATTTGTTTAATAGTACACACAGCATTCTTGTGCAGCTCCCATCTAGCTTATTCTTCATTAGGGTACAATGATACAACTATGGCTTGGAAGAATTGTCACTTGTCAGTGAGATCGCGTTTCCATATGACAGCATTCTTGTGCAGCTCCCATCTAGCTTATTCTTCATTAGGGTACAATGATACAACTATGGCTTGGAAGAATTGTCACTTGTCAGTGAGATCGTGTTTCCATATGACAGATAATTTGTCTTTATAGCAGACCTTGCCTTCCCTATACGTACATTAACATTGCTTTCTGTAGATGAGCTGTTACTACCATGATTTGTTTAATAGTACACACAGCATTCTTGTGCAGCTCCCATCTAGCTTATTCTTCATTAGGGTACAATGATACAACTATGGCTTGGAAGAATTGTCACTTGTCAGTGAGATCGTGTTTCCATATGACAGCATTCTTGTGCAGCTCCCATCTAGCTTATTCTTCATTAGGGTACAATGATACAACTACGGCTTGGAAGAATTGTCACTTGTCAGTGAGATCGTGTTTCCATATGACAGATAATTTGTCTTTATAGCAGACCTTTCCTTCCCTATACGTACATTAACATTGCTTTCTGTAGATGAGCTGTTACTACCATGATTTGTTTAATAGTACACACAGCATTCTTGTGCAGCTCCCATCTAGCTTATTTTCTAGCTGTTTCATTAGGGTCCAAGTGGTTCAGCCATACAGTAGCACTGATATAACTAAGGCTTGGAAGAATTGTTGCTTCATCTTGTCACTGACATCGGATTTCCACGCTACTGATAATCTGTCTATGGCACACTGTACCTACCTTATACATGCATAAACATCACTTTCTGTAGATGTGATATTACTACCTAGGTACAAAAACGTTTTCTTCATGAATGTAAGTTCTAAGGTGGCTCTGCTAATTTCAGCATCTCTGAAACAACGGACTTACTTAGATTTTCTGGTATTGGGATGTTTGGAGGTAGGAAAATATCTAATTGAGCCCCCATTCACCAAATACCAATCTAATAATAGCATTATTATGTCCATGATATACTAACACTGAATAAACAGAAGGAAAGACAAGATAAGTTCATTTACACTCAGAGAAATATTTAAGGTTATTTCCTATAACTCCAACCTAAAAAAAGGGGGAACCACTCTGAATGAATTTTATCTGTTAATTAATCTACCCATTATTTTCCCATTAAACTAACCCTAGCCCCATCTTTTTTCCTAGTAGATCAATAAATAAATAAATAATTTATAAAATTCATTCAGAGTGGTTCCTCATTTTTTTTAGGTTGGAGTTATAGGAAATAACCACATTTAATATATTCACAATATACATACAAGTAGTATTCTTTCAATATTAGCATTAGTATATCCGTGATATACTAACACTGAATAAACAGAAGGAAAGACAAGATAAACTAATTTACACATACTGAAACATTTAATATATACATAATATACATACAAGTAGTATTGAAAAGAATACACAAAAGTGTCCCAACAATTAGAAATATGTACATATTGTTTTATGAACAAGCAGTATGTGGAAGGGGTACAATAACAAAAGAATGCTTACTTTATGAAAATGGGCAGTAAAATGATCATAATGGTGTTGAGGGCGAACATAAGCTTTTGAGACTGTTATGTTTTTAACATACAGATAAATTATGGAGGATAGGAATGATAATGCAAGACCAGGTTTGTTATAAAATTAACAAAGGATTTATTAAAACGCAGAGTAGAAAATGCTTCTAACTCTCAAGCGAGCTTAATCAGGAACTCAGAACGCTGGCATTTTCAAAACATTCAAATGTTAACAAAACGCTTTGACAAAACAAAGGGAAGCAACCTTATTTTAGATACATAAAGTAATAAGTTTTGAAGAAAATATCTATTGAAAATGTACCCCCCCCTTTTAAGCTTAAAAGGGGAGGGGGTACATTTTCAATCGAGTTTTTCTTCAAAAAGTATACTTTGATGCAATGAAATAAGGTTTGCATTAAGTAGATATTTATAATGCGCTTCTATGAGAAAATAAGTACCGAAAATCGAAAAATAAAATGTAAAAAAACAATAAATAATTAATTTTTTGGAGATTTCTTTTTTACTCATTCCGATAATTATTTAATTGGCTATTATTTTATAAAAGAAAAAAATTATACATCGATGTTTTTTCTGAGGGGGTACATTTTCAATCGAGTTTTTCTTCAAAACTTATTACTTTCGTCAACAAAAATAAGGTTTGCATTAAGTAGATATTAATTTTTAGAATCTAAAAATATAACATTTTAAACTTAACATCAGCATTTTCATATTTTAAATGAATTTTATATATCAATTTTTCATAGCAAAAATACTAAATTAAAATTTTGAAATAAAATAACTGATGCATTATAAAATTCATTAATTGTTAAATCAATACTGAAAATTTCATTAAAATCGGATAATTACCTGATTTTTGGTAATTTTTTTGCAAACGCGAATGTTACAGTAAAATTGTAAACAAGCACTTAAAAACATCGAAAACGAGTCTAAATGGCTGATATCGTCGAAATTGACCAAAACAAATACTTTTAAATCTATTAAAAATAAACTGCATATGTAATAATATTTTCTTTTTTTAATTATGGTTATTACGTTACTACTTATCGATTTAGACAAAGTTTGACCTTAAATAATATATTTAATTATTTCTAATTCGCTTTTAAAATTCCTAGCAGATGACAAATTTGCCTATATACACAACAAGAAGATTGTACAAGAAAATGCTCTCTTTGGTTATGATTGCGGTCACATTAGTTTATCTGCTTGTTTGTTGTTTTTTCTTTGGGAAGGTGAGTAATCCAATATCCCACGGTGGCAGGATGTGACACAAGGTCGGTTTAATGTGGAGTACTTTTTTCCAATAGGTTTATTCTAGCGTATACAATACAACATACTTATTTGTTGTCTATTTGGTCAAGTGAGTAGAACTCTCCGACGTTAAAGGAAGAATAAGTCGTTCATAGCAGAAGACCATGTGCGCCGCTCAGATGGCAACTACCGCCACAAAGTACTAAGCTTATTTTTGTCACTCCTTTTACACCGGGGCTATTTGTCAACAATAATTTTTTTTTAAGCTGGTATTGAAAAGCAAACAAACACAAAAACTTTAGTTTAGCATCTCTTCTCCATTTCCGTAAGTGTTTTACCTTTCATTTTTATTTTAATTCATCCTTAATGAATTTTTTTTCATTTGGATTTTGGAAGTTGTTTCTTTGAGTTGTTTAAGAATGCGTTGAAAAAATGCAAAGAATAAAAAGATTTTAGTTTTTTTACAAGTAATAAAAAATTAAAAAAAAACAAACATAAACAAAAAAAAAAAAAGAAAAAAAAAGGTTAATTTTTGTATGAACACCCCAAAAAAACCCCAAACAAACAAAAACAAAACAACAAACAAAACAATATTAATATGTCGACTTACGTCGGACAAAACTTTAAAAAAAAAACAACTTTTTTTTATCGATTTTATCGATTATTAAGAATTTGTGTACTTATCCAGAATATCCCGCTGGTGAAATGTCCGGTAATATACAAAAAGTAGAAGATATATAAATGTAATTATTCACTATCCAGATAAGAGTAAATTTCGTTTTTATTTTTTTTTATTGAAAATTTTTATTATTGAAAAATTAGCTTACTTTTCCGCAATTAACCATAAATCGCCATTTTAGTGGGTAGCGGGTGGGTGTAGAGTCTTAGCGAATTTAAGATTTAAAAAAATGTTCAATAAGAGATAAAAAAAAAAAATGATTGAAACTTACCCTTATCTGGACGGTGAATGTAAGTAATTATTAAATTCTTATTTAATTTTCTTTTTGTACATTTTTTTCTGAGGGGGTAAATTTTCAATCGCAGATATTTCGTCAGCGGGCTATCCTGGATCGATCATAAATAGCATTTTTTTAAACCCTGGATTTTGTGTAATTTAAAAAAGAAATTAATGACGTGCGATAAAACATAATCTTATTTGACTCGGCTCGCAAATTAAAAGTAAATAATTAAAAGAAGTTTAAAAAAAATATGATTGAATGCCATTCAATCATATTTTTTTTTCAATGAATGGCGATATTAGGCTTTGTAATTTTATCTTAGAGCAGTGCGGGCCGTCCAGCAAAGACTTTTTACGCCAACCAGCTCTGCGCGGATACTGGATGCTGCACAGAGGACCTGCCGGGGCAATGAATGATAGGGACGGTTGGTGAGAGATTGTCATGGGTATCCGTGTCAGTAGCACGACATGATGATGATGAAGTATTCGTTATTCCCCGATTATTTGATGTGAGAGTGGAAAAAAACTTGAATGAGACGGTGTCAAGTGAGAGTTGTCACCCTTGCATAACTTCCACACGCGCTTTCTTTTAGATTCCGTTTGTTGTTTTGATTGGAGAGGAATTAAAAAAAAAAACTTTAGAATTTCTAAAATTTTGACTTAACGTTGTTAAAATATAGTAAACACTTTTTGATAACCTTTTTTGTGAATGAATAAATTTGGATAACTTTCATGACTGTTTTGGTTTGTGGTATTTAAAGTAAATTTACGGCGTAAGTCATCGAGGAGTTTTTTTAAGAACTCAAAAATGTTTTCGTGTATAATTTTGTATGTGTTACAGTGTAGTTAGTACATAAAATGTTTTTATCTTTTATTTATTTATTTTTTGAATTGCTTACTTTTGTGTCAGCCCTGATTTCATTGGAAAATTAAACTTTGTTATCGTTTGTGAAATTCGGAACTGATATTTTGATTCAGCAATTGATGTTGCAGTAGGTTTGTTTCTTTGAATCTTCTAGCCATGTAGCTATGCTAAAAAAAAGCGCTCTTTTCACACGAGAGCAAATTGTTAAAAATATTTTAAAACGTCAATAAAAAATGGAAAATTAACTTTTTAATGTTTTCTTTTACGTTTAATATAAAGAACAATTCTAAGTTTATGTGTTAAAAAAAACCCCAAAAAACAAACAAATTTCTGTTACATATAAGTAGGGATGTGCAGAGATTGACGGGAACGCTACCCATAAAGATGATAATTCTCCCGTTTTATTTTTACGATAGGTGAAAAAAGATATGGAGGCTCAATGTTATTTAGAGTGACATAATTCTATTTCGTATGTTTCAAATACCCAGATTTGAACTTCGGTTAAACATTGTTGAATAATGAATTTTAAAAGTATTGCGTCAATTATGATAAAAAATAAAGATTCATTTTTAGTTTAAGAAAGAAGCGCTAAGTGTTAAAAAAAAAACAAACACGTAAACTCATTTTTTTTGTTGTCGTCTGATTCTTGTAAACAATAAATATCCAGAGCTACGCGATGGGAATGTGCAAATTTAAACACGCGACTTGAAAAAAAGTTTCCATCATCGTATGTCACCCTGCCAAAAGTCAAGGAATTAACCGAATTTAATAAAATTTTCAGTGTTAATATATAAATTAATAAAATATATTATAATGCATTTTTTATTTCATTTAAAAACTTTTGCATTTTTCACGTACCTTTCAGAAACTGTTTTACGCCTCGAAGATACGTGACAGACTTTAAAAATTGTAAAAAAAGTTCTTAGATAAAATAACTGGTCCATTATCTTTTATTCATTAAATATATAAACCCTGAAAATTTCATTAAATTCTATTAATTCCCTGAACTTTGGTATTTTTATTTCTTTCTGCGAGGTGAAAAAACGATGGTTAAATTTAGATTCTTTGAGTTCGATTTAACCCGAAAACGTTTTAACTTTTAAAAAATTCGGCCTAAATTAAAATTGTAAATTGATATTTATTTAGTATTCAAAATAAAAATTATGGTTTTAGTACCGGAAAAAAATTCCAATTACAGAATAAACGATATTAGGAAACTTTAAAAATTTCAATAGCGAATAATTTCATAAACAAAAAGAGAATTCATTTGCCAATAATTTCTGTTAACGCGAATGAATATTTACATGAAAACAACCCAAATTTCACGCGTCTAACAAAACTTCAAGTCAAAGTTTTATTTGTTTATTCGTTCTAAAATCAAACTGTAAAGAACGTGGGAGATAATCGACTCTTTTAGACTTCCATACTTTAAATTGACGATTTTTAAAAAATCGTTTTAATTCTTTTAAAATTACTGCATATGTAATTATATTTTTCTTTTTTTAATGATGGTTATTATGCTACTACTTATCGATTTAGACAAAGTTTAACCTTAAATAATAGATTTAATTATTCTAAATTTGCTTTTAAAACTCGTAGTATCCGATTTTTTTTGCCTATACCTATGTTGTTAGTAGTATAGTCCCACGGATTTTAACTTATTTTAACTTATCAGCAATTATCAAAACAAGAGTAGAATATTATGTCTCCTACATACTTCCATTAAAAAAAATTGCGACAATTTTTAATTCAAACATTATTTTCAATATTTTTGTATATAAAGACCGATAATTGTATCTCATTAATTTTAGCTACATATTTTTAATACAATATTTTCTTTAATTACATCAATACGATTTTGCTATACAATGAATGGGAGTATTTATTTTACATTTTATAAATTAAAAAAAGAATCCCTAAAAATTAAAAAAAAAAAAAAAAAAAAAAAAAGAAAGGAGATAACTGGAACTTTTAATATAAAATTCTTTAGAAAATAGACTAACAATTTAGAAAAAACAAAACCAAAAAATGGATTAAGATTTTTTCTTATTTACGAGACTTAAGTTTCACATGTTAAGACATCCTACTGCTAAAACTGTACTATTATCGATTAATGTTTTTTTCCATATTTTCTGTCATTGAATTATCTTTCCAAAAATGTAAAATTCATTTTCATACAAAAAAAAAACTGACCAAGAAATTTGTACGGATGAACAATGCGTGAAATAAAAACTAACAAAAAAAAAAAAAAAAATTATTAGCCTTTTCAATTTAGTAAACATTTATTTACAATAAAAGTTCGTCTTTTATTCATTCATATACCGAAAGTTTTTATTAAAATCGGATAGTTAGTTTATTTTAGATGATTTTTAGAAGAATTTCCTGTGATCCCCCTTAACTGCATATGCTTGAAAAGGAGCAACCCTATAGGCAGGGGATAGCTGGTCTGAGACCTACCAGATTTTGGTGGCCAAATAGGGAAAAGTTATTCCAGGAAATGATAACACAGTCATTTTTTATTTTTTTATGCAAAAGTTATTTTATTTTTAGATGATTTTAGATGATTTTTTTTACCTAACTTACTTGTTACTTTCTTACTTTGGCCATTTGTGATCTCTAGTCTTGATTCTATTCTTTCTTGCCATATTGGATTCTATTTCTTCTTTTTACTTCAGTGTGATGTCTATGCCTATTTCGTTTTTCTATTTCTTTTTTCTATTTCTTGTTGGTTCATTTTTTTCAATGAATTAACACTTTTTATTCTTCAATAATAAAACTTGAGAACTTTCATTGAGACATGTTTATTGAAAAATGCCCCAAATAATCTATTGTAAAAGAAAATTATTTAAAAATTCAGATGAAAAACCTGTTTACTTTTCTGAAAAAGCTGATCAAAAGAGCGTGTGTGAGGCTGGCCCCTGCTGCTAATTTGAATGGAGCATAACTTTGGACACGCCTTTTTTTTTAGGGGGGGGTTTACTCCTCTACAGGGGGATACAGTCAGCGTATACTAAGTCCTGCCAACAGGACCATCTAAATTTTTTGTTTTTAAACAATACCTGTAGAGATATTTGTTTTTTGTTGGTACTATTTAACAAAAGCACATATCTCTGCAAGTTTCTAGAATATTCTCTTTCCTTTGTAGAATAAACATCATACTCACTGTAGAAGCAATATTCCAATTACCATCGAATTGGCAAAACAAGGCAACAAGCAAGTTTCTAGAATATTCTCTTTCCTTTGTAGAATAAACATCATACTCACTGTAGAAGTAATATTCCAATTACCATCGAATTGGCAAGACAAGGCAACAAGCAAGCCGTAACTCAATATGGATCTTGCATTGTTGCAATGGGAATATTGCTTCTACAGTGCGTATGATGTTTATTCTACATCTTTCTGCTTAAAATGTTTTTTAACTTTGAAAACTATTTTTGATATCTGCTTACCCAATAAACATATTGGACCACATGACCTTAAGGCACCCCTTTTTGATTTCGATTAAGAAAGGACATATTTTTTCATTTACACCGTCAATATACAGTTCTTTTAACAGATGATTTTTAAATTTAAAAAAAATTATAAAACTAATCCCTAACCCTAACCTAACAAACAACTGAATATTGACGGTGTAAATGAAAAACATGTCCTTTCTTAATTGATATCAAAAAGGGGTGCCTTAAGGTCATATGGTCCAACATATTCTTTAATTGAAATGTTAATCATGGAGTTATTAACTTTATTTATTTTGATGGATATTTTTACAAATTAAAAAAAAAGAAATCTTTATTTTTAAGAATATAAATGACATTTGGGTCAAATAAACAAATCCATGCAAAAATTAAAATATTTTTTATTTTGTTATTATCATAAACTTTTAAATCATGTGCCATTATATGTTGTGTATATATCAATAAAGGTGAGGACAACATTCTAAAAAATCTAAATAATACAAATTATCAAGCCTCATCTAAAAAATAACAAGAAACACCTGAAGAATGCTGGAGGGTACATTGGCCAAAATGTTGTGTATATAACAAAGATGAGGATAATAGTCTGAAAAATCCAAATGAAACAAATTATTAAACCTCATCTCAAAAATTCAGACAAATATTTTTTTTTTCTGCTATTATAAACTTTTAAATGGTATGCCATTTTTTGTTTGTTTGAAAATCTGTTGTGAATATATTTATATCAAAATAAGGATTGCAATTTGATAGTGGAAATGTTTATCAAGTTGAAATATCTTCAACTGTTTAATTTGATATTTTTTGTTGAAATAAATCAAAGATTGTATCAAATCTGCTGTCATCTTGTCAACAAAATGGCCACATTGAAAAAACAAAACAAAAAAATAAAACAAAAAACAAAAAAATAAAACCCAAATATTTTTATCCTGGTTTTCTCAGATTGTTAATTCATATAAAAGGAGAAGGCCAATGCTTATAACCTAATTTTTTGTTTACTTTCCTTACATTGGAAAAAAAAAAAATTCTGACTATATAGAAAAATGACAAACCGTATTTGACGGCATATAGGATGCACTTTTTTCCCCAAAATTTTGGCTCAAAAATTTGCCCTGTGTCTTATACATTGTAGGTGAAGTTTTTATTATTATTATTATTATTATTATTATTATTATTTATTATTATTTCCTGCCATTGAGATGTCTTGTATATGCTTATTGCTTGCCTGTACTGGCAAATTGCTTTTATACAGCTATGTTTCTGCTTGTGTAATGCACAGCTAGACTGTTTTCAACAATATATGCTTAAGTACACTAAAAACTTTTTTTCCTGAATTTGACCTGCTGAAATGCGGGTGCATCTTATATGCCATCAAATACGGTACTTTTTTTTATCCCCTGCTTTTGTGTAAATACATTGAAAAAACAAGAGTGTTGATAATTTTCGACTCTCCCTCATATAAATTATTTTATAGATTATTTATTACAGATTACTTGCTTCTTTGTGGTTGTTGTGAGTCTCTATTGGCACAGGGACTAATGTGCAGAACTGTAACATTGTAGTAAACAAGTTTGAATGTTGAACTATTATGTTCACTTTTGAACTAATATTCTTGGAGATATGTATGAACACCCTCATCCCCCAGCTATTGGTTAAATAGTACCACTATTCTTCTTCTACAAGGATGGATTTAGCATTAAATAACCCAGCAATGTTGATGATTTTAATGGCATACCAACCTGTTTACGGTTATTTTATGCCTAAAGATTAAGGAATCTGATTCTAGGCTGGAATACTAATCCTACTGAATAATCCAGATATATTTTAGGGTAATAGTTGAAAATAAAACCCTTTAATTTTGGATTGGTTTCTCAATTCCTACTGAATGAAAATATAAAATCTCATAAAAATAGAAATTAATGATATTCACAATTAATTTGTGTTTATGAGAAAATCTCCCATAAAAAAAAAAAAAAAATATTAAATTCTCATTAATTAATTAGAATCTAAAAAAAATTTTAAAAAATCTAATTAAAAATTAAAATCAAAATTTAAATTTTCGGGAATTAAACACTGCACAAAATGCATTTACATGTATGGACAATCCTCCTTTATGGCTGTGAGAATACATCTGTAAAGTAATTGTACCCCCCCCCCCCGAACTAAAAGAAATATTGTGGGGGTCAACAAAAACATGGCTAATGATGGTGAGGACGGATCTTGAACAAAATATCAGTCTCTATGGATTGTACCGCTGGAACCGTGACTGGCTTAAGATCACCCATTTGCTCGCATCGGATCACTATTAAATTTTTATGTGAATAAAGATAGGCTGATTGAATCACAGAAAATACTTTCATTTTAGACAATTCAAAGAAAAATGTTGTTTTTAACACTCCAAAAAAAAAAAAAAATGCTACAAAAATTATTTTTTGAGTTTTAAGAAAATAACTTAAATTTTCTAATAACTTTTTTCGATTGTTAATTTAAAAAAAAATTTTTTTAATTTTCCTTTTTATGTGATCTTCAGGATTTGATCTTTCTAGAAATGTAAAAATTAGGGCCTGAAATTTTTTTTTGATTGAAATGACCAAAGGTTGAAACCCCTCCCTACAATCATAATTTTTTTTTTTTTTCATTTTTAAAATAGAATAAGCTATTTATTATAAAATCAAGTCTTTAATAGATAAAGTGGTGAAAATTTCATTAAAATCAGACAATTTCCTGAATTTTTTCTAATTGTTTTAAAATTAAATTTTTCAAAATTTTTATTACCTCCCTTTAATATTTTCGCACATTCCTTTATAATAACCATTGTCACTTTTGTTGTAATGGTCATTGAAAACGAGATATGATCATTAAAAAAAACCAAATTGTATGATACAAAGTTAAACTGTAGTAAAAATTAATGTTTGTGAAGATGGAGTCTGGGTGGATGATGTTTTTTGAATGCTGACTTCGGTCAAAAAAATATATACATCATTAGGATCGTTTTCTTGCGGAAAAAAAAGTCGAAAAATTGTAGATGTGGCCATTGTAAAGCGAGGAACACTGATATGTTTTAAATGTATTATGGCAAGGGACGCAACCGTTGATTACTAAACTTAGAAAGTTATTTCCCTTGTGCTAAAATAAAATTCTATTAATGACTGTTCATTTTGAAAATTGTTTGATATATATTTTTGTAATCATTATTTTATTTTTAGAATATCAAAATATGATATATGCATATGATTTTATGATTGGACGGTTCAATTGTGAGCTTGATATAAAAGGGTTCATTTTAATGACATTTTCATTTGGAAAATAATTCTGAATCCCGACTTAAACCAAATATCTAGGTATAAAATAAAGTTGTAGATTTTTTTTATAGTTACATATTGCCTTCTAGGGGTTCAATGTCACGAAAAGAAATGAAGTTGAAACATTTGATTTAATTCTTTTTAGTTAGAAATATTTTTTAGGTATATTTTTTCTAAGGGGAATTAAAGAAAAAATATCTCAGCGTGAATCTAAATTTTGCTGGGAAATGACCAAATCAGATGGGGAGGGGGTGCAAAGTTTAAAGGTACTGGACATGTAGGCCAAAAAGGAGGGGGTCTCCTTAAAAAAAAAAAAAATGTGATATTGTAAAAAGTATCTTCTAAAGGGATAGGCTTCATTCTTTAGATAAGGTAACCAAGAAAGTACATGATACGATTAGTATTTTTTCTAATTTAACCATTGTAGTTCTTTTTGACAATAACAAAATAAATAAAATTATTCTTATCAATTATTATTCTGATAACTCCATTGCAATCTATTAGATTTTCATATGCCGTAATTGAATGAGCTGTATGTCTTTATCAAATTCTAAAATGACTTGATTAGTTAAAAGTTAATAAAAACAATGACATTGTGACATGCATTTGGACAAAATTGAAATAGTTTATTATAAATTATTTTGATTTATTTTCTAGATATAATATAAATAATTCATTTATATATCTACAGATAGATAATGTTATGCTTAAGTATAAGGTACCAGTTACTTTTCTCAATATCACAATTTTTTATTAAATGAACCCCCCTTTTTGGTATACATGTTCGGTACCTAAATTTTGACCCCCGAATCGGAAAATCACTAAAGAATAAAGATAGACTCGTATGAACTGCAATAAAAAAAAATCATCAACATGATTTGAAAATGTTTCTTTCTGATTAGTTACCAAAGTTATTGATTCTTAAGTGTCATTTAATTTTTGTTGGTGATTTCAAATATCATGGATTCTTTCTTGGTGAAAGTTTGTCTGAAGAAAATGAAAATTGGTTAATTCTGCTCTGTAAATATTCACATGGTAGGTAGATCATGCCTACACTTCAAAGACATCTACAAGAAAGACATGAAGACATGTCACATTAACACCAATACCATGGTGAAGAATAATCAAAGTTCCAATTACCGTCGAACTGGGAAGACATGGTAACAAACGGTTGTAACCCAATACAAACCTGAATAGTCACAAGGTCTACTGCAGAATGACAAGGTATTTATAAGACTCCACAATGTTATTCAAATCAAGCAGCCAATCAGAACTCAAGGAATGGAATCACCCAAATTCATGAATGGATCATTCTTGATTTCTATATATACCAACTGTCTTGGACACTACTTGATTATGTACTCAGCTAGCTGCTGTTATTCAAACCAACAGTAGACTAACTGACTTCAATACATGGGAGGTTGGTGCTGAAAACCAAATGGCCTGGCACCTCCTTGTCAAACAAGGAACGAAAAGGAGTGAAACAGAGAGAAAAGTAGCCTCCACAGCAAAGAGAGCCAGAAGGAAGGAGAGACAACAGTAACCCCAGCAAGCATTACTATTTGTGTGCAGTTAGTGCTTCAGAGACTGCCATTCAAAAATTGGCTTGCATCAGTCACTCACGCTGATGCAGGTGAAAAAATAAAAAAGTTTAGACTCTACTACGCCATCGTCTTTAGTAGATGGAAGGATGCCAACAAATATTCACATCTGAAGAATAATCAAAGTTCCAATTACCGTCGAATTGGGAAGACATGGCAACAAATGGTTGTAACTCAATACAAACCTGAATAGTTGCAAAGTCTACTGCAGAATGACAGGGTATTTATAAAACTCCACATCATTCAAATCAAGCAGCCAATCAGAACTCAAGGAATGAAATCACCCAAATCACCGAAATTCATGAATGGATCATTCTTGATTTCTATATATACCAACTGTCTTGGACACTGATTCAGTTGTACTCAGCTAGCTGCTGTTATTCAAACCAACAGTAGACTAACTGACTCAATACATGGGAGGTTGGTGCCGAAAACCAAATGGCCTGGCACCTCACTGTCAAACAAGGCATGAAAAGGAGTGAAACAGAGAGGAAAGTAGCCTCCACAGCAAAGAGAGCCAGAAGGAAGGAGAGACAACAGTAACCCCAGCAAGCATTATTATTTGTGTGCAGTCAGAGACTGCCATTCAAAAATTGGCCTGCATCAGTCACTGACGCTGATGCAGGTTAAAAAATAAAAAGTTTAGACTCTACTATGCCATCGTCTTTAGTAGATGGAAGGATGCCAACAAATATTCACATCTGAAGAATAATCAAAGTTCCAATTACCGTCGAATTGGGAAGACATGGCAACAAACGGTTGTAACCCAATACAAACCCAAATAGTCACAAAGTCTACTGCAGAATGACAGGGTATTTATAAAACTCCACAATATCATTCAAATCAAGCAGCCAATCAGAACTCAAGGAATGGAATCACTCAAATCACCCAAATTCATGAATGGATCATTCTTGATTTCTATATATACCAACTGTCTTGGACACTGCTTAAGTTGTACTTAGCTAGCTGCTGTTATTCAAACCAACAGTAGACTTACTGACTTCAATAACATCTTGAAAAACTATTCATAATTGTTGCCAAGTATTTTCAGGATGATGTGATTTGTTTGAAATACACCTGATCAATTAAAAGATGCTTGATGGTGTCATCAATTATGTTTTGACTGGTTCCTTGAGGGATTTCAATTCTTTCAACATAATACCCCCCTTACCAGCTAGACCCGATTAAGGATGATCACGCCCAGTGCACCACCAAATTGTCAAACGCTAGTAGCTAGAGTTGGTTTATATCGAGTTTTGCCAACCTAGACGTTGGTTTCTGCACACCGGATTGAACAACATTGTAGATTTAGTTTTTGTTCATTTGCAAACTTTACAAATGTAGAATAATCATACTAAGTCCAATTACCATCGAATTGGCAAGACAAGACAGCAAGCAGTCGTAACTCAATACGATTCTGACAGGCTGTAAAGACCACTGCAAAGTGGCAGGATTTATGGAGCTTCAGAGGATCCTACAAACCAAGCAGCCAATCAGGACTCAGGGAATGGAATCACCCAGTCACATTGTTCAAACCAATTGTTGACTGACTGACTTCAATAACAAACATGATCAAATTTTAAAATTATTTGTATTCTTTCTTTTGAAAAGCAGATTCAGATAAAATGTCTTCCTTTTCCACTTCATTCACTAGAAATAAAAATGATGCTGTATTTAGAAAAAAAAATATGTTGCTTTGATTTAAAACTAAAAAAAAAAAAACAACAAAAACAAACAAAAACAGGTGTCCTGGGTATGACATTAAACTGCATCTAGCAGTGAGTAGAGTTGGGTGGTTAGGTAATTTTTGGCTTCAGTATCAATTTTTTTTTTTACCCTGATACTTTGATTTTGTTTTTTTATTTTAGTATTTTAGACGTTTTTCCCAATTTTGAAGGCTTGTATTTTGAAATTGGGTTTGTTACAAGCATCTTATAGCAAGCCCCAACACTTTTTATCATATGGGTGCTAGAAGGTGGTGGCTGAGGGTCAACATGTCCTGGGAATGACGTTAACTAGTTCTCACGTGATTTGCAGTTTTCCCGCCTCTGGGGTCAAAGTTTCCCAACGGTCTGTAAATTTCTATTTGAGCTCTTTGTATTCTTGCTACACAGTGTTGTCAATAATCTATGCTACTACATAGATTATGCAACACAAATCCATCAATCAATGAATGATAAACTTCCTTTTTATTTTCATCCATTTCAAATATAAATTTTAGTTTTTGTATTATTCTAATTGTATTTGAGTCTTAAATATTGTTTTTTGTTAACCATAACATTTGTGCCTTTTTAATTTAATCTAATATTATATGTACACATTTTTTTTTTTTTTTTTCTATGATTGACACCTCAATTTCCCCTTTTATTTTTACTGAATTTACATCTCCTCAGAGGCAAAGGCTATTAAACTCCTACTATCCAATTGAAATGGATTCGTTGAAACTCCGGCATCTGGCAATTGACCTGGTAAACGCTCATAAGGTCATTAGTCATCTTAACAACAGCAACCTTGAGCACCTTTTTGATCTCCATGTTTCTAACACACATGGGCATGCCTACAAAGTCAGAAAACTGTTGCTCACATGACTTTTGGAAACAGTTTTTCACGCTCAGAATTGTGGAGGCATGGAATAAGCTGCCCGCGTCCGTTGTAGGCTGCCGAAACACTGCATCTTTCAAGGCCTCCATGCTTCCTGTAGTCCACCGACACTATACCTGATGACCCTCTCCACACACATATGCACACACGCGCACACATACATGCATATTATTACAGTAAACTGTTCATATTCCTGACACTAATACATTATTCTGTGTACTTGATGTTGGATTTTGTGTAAAGTATTCAACTCTGTTACAAGATGAATGCAAGACTAAAACTAGAGTTTGGTAGGTGGCTTATATGGAGCTTTGGGTTGTTCCATTATGAACTCAGGCAAGTTCATTTCCTGAGTTCTGATTGGCTGTTGGATTTCAGGGTGAGTAAGAACATGGATAAGTACCCACTCTTCAGCCATCACTTTGCATTATGCCATCAGCATGCAAGGACTGTATTTAAGTTACAGCTTGCCTGTTGTTCTCGTCTGCTAACTTGATGGTAGTTAGAACCCCACTGCGACAGTGATTATCATATTGTTTCTATATCTGGAGGATAACTTCTACACTTGTCATGAGACTTTGATGAGTTGTGGTGCACCTGAGCACTGTACACAATAAATTTCATTATTATTATTAAGATCATGTCAATTACACATTGACACATCATTCTCTTTTCTTTGCTGCTGCTTTTTTCTTTTTTTAAGATCAATTTTATGCATCTTGCTTTTTACTTTTCATCTTTTATCTATAATAAAAGGATTATTGGCTTCTAAAAAAGATGAATCTGGTTAATTGATCAACCAACAACCAAATCAGAAACCATTAAAATGATTTTATCTTTACTGAAATTGTCCAATAATTCAAAAGGAAAAAAAGTTTTGTAAAAAGACCTGATAGTTTCTTACATTAGTGTAGGTCGATTTTTGGTTATTTCCTATAACTCCAACCTAAAAAAAGGGGAACCACTCTGAATGAATTTTATAAATCATTTATTTATTTATTGATCTACTATGAAAAAAGAAGACAGGGTTAGGGTTTAGGGTTAGTTTAATGGGAAAATAATGGGTAGATTAATTAACAGATAAAATTCATTCAGAGTGGTTCCCCTTGTTTTAGGTTGGAGTTATAGGAAATAACCCGATTTTTTAAAACTCTTTAAAAATATGAAATTACATGAAAGTTGTATATTGTTCTATTGAATACTGACACCAAAAATTGGATCTTGAACTTATGTCAATTTTTGAGGAAATAACATCAAATATCATAGATAAAAATGCACTGAAAAATCCTCAATTTTGAAATAATCGAGTGGTGCGTATTTCTAATTTGGACTTTAGTTATAATCTCATCATTTAATTTCAATTTGATAATGACAACATTCCCCGGTTTAAATACTGAAAGTGTTAGATTTTCTGATCAATTTTTTGGCCAAATTTTGTAAAACTGAGGATTTTTCAGTGCATTTTTGTCTATGATCTTTGATGCCATTTCCTCAAAAATTGGTACGTGTGAAAGATTAAATTTTTAGAACACTTAGAAAACTTTAAAAAAACTTTCTAAAAACAATTTCTTTCACAAGAAATTTTTTTCTGATGATGACCTAAGGTTGAAACTAGTTGAGAACAATCAAAAAATAAATAATGTAAAAGAAATATTCCTGTTTGCCTTATCAATTTTATGTTCACCTTTATATATATATATATATATATATATATATATACACCATTACCATTGACTAGATGATTTGGCTTTCTCCGTTTGTGACATGGGCTGGTGGCCCAGGTGTAGAGTCTCCGCTCTTCACTCTGTGGTTCACTGGTTCAATCTCTAGTGGCGGAGATTGTGGTATGCACTGCTGATGAGACCTAAGGAGGTCGAAACAGCTGTCCAGTGCTCCGGATGTTGCAAATGATGTTTGCCGAGTTGTCTGGTCATGGTAATATAATTCAATTTATCATATATATATATATATATATATATGAAAGAGAGAGAGGTATGTATTTATCCAACCCCTCCATAATGGGCAGGATGTAAAACAAGTTAAGCTGGTTTGAATTCAATTTTCCTTTTTTCAGATTTGTTGTCTATCCAAAGCTAAAGAACCTGGTCTATCTGTAATGTAGCAGCTGTCATTTAGAATAGGAGGATGATGTGTCGATAATAATGATGGTGCAATATTTATCTCTAGCCCTATTTTATTTTGAGATGCTGGAATCTGGTTGTTGGGCTGATGTTGAGTTGGCTGGCATTCTTTGCTGTTTTGAGTCTGGAAATAACTTGGGTTTGCTGAAGGATATCTTGTTTTGTGCCATTTATAGTTTTTAATAATAACACAAGGTGTTCTTATTTTTTCTCTTGAGATAATTTTTATTTTTATCCCTAAGTCAAAATGCCTTGTGTGGCTGACTTACGTCTCACCCAGCCACTGCCTTGTTCCAAACTGACCTTACATTCTCTGCTCTCACTACCACTCTTCCACGCTTTATCACATGACTTCTTTTGACCAGTAAGAAATCGAGATGTGGCATTATCCTGACTCATCCACAAAACTTTCCATTCTATTACATTATATACCCAACTATTTATCCATATCTGGGGGTGAGAAGAGAAGGTCATTAATGTGAAGTGAAATACAAACAGCCTTATCCAGAATCATTAAGAAAATGAAAGTGCTTAATTTTTCACTCTTATTCCCTACACCTGCCTAAAAAAGTCGTCTGGGCGGCCTGAAGTCAGTATCAGCCAATCAGCGAGGGAGTCTATCCCCTTTTCACTAGTGTTAGACAAAGGAGATTGTTTTTGCCTTTGAGGTAGAGTGCCACACCTACCATCAGCTCCTTACTTTACTGCACAGATCCCTGTGCTACTCATACACTGAGTTGGCGAGGGCCGGTATCGAACTAGGAATCTTGTGGTTTCTAGCCGAACGCTCTAACGACTGAGCTAACCCGGCCCTAACACAATATCTTATTTGTCTGTATTTTTGAGATTAGGCTTGATGTGAATAATTTTGATAAAGGTCTATTGAAAATTTATGCTGCTTGGAGCACCTTGAACTAATGGTAACAATATTTCAGCTCTGAAAGTAACAAGGAAATAGGAAATTTACAAGAGGTCTCCAAATCCCACATGCATATCCCGATCAGAGGAAGGTGATGCCCTTGTTTGATGCAGATTTTCTAGACCCAGTGACAAGTACGTCAAAATCCGTTGATTCTTGACGATGGAAACACCTTTTGGCTGGGTTGAGGCCCTAATAACCCTAGGTGCCAGACCTGTCTGCCTTGGGTGGCCCTACCAGGAACTTAAGTTCCCAACAGCATGGCTCTTACACTACTAAGTTTACACAGACATGCTGCGATGAGGAGGGGTTGGACTTCAGAAATAATGTGCTAAATGGCCATTGAGCAAAGAGCTTCGAACCATATTACCTTTAGGCACCCTTCTTTGATCTCGATTAAGAAAGGACATGTTTTTCATTTACACCGTCAATATCCGGTTGTTTGTTAGGGGTTAGATTTAGGGGTTAGGGTTAGGGGTTAGTTTTATAATTAAAAAAAAAAAATCTAAAAATCGTCTGTTAAAACAACCGGATATTGACGGTGTAAATGAAAAACACGTATTTCTTAATCGAGATCAAAAAGTGGTGCCTAAAGGTCATATGGTCCAGAGCTTCCTCTGTCATTTTACAGGTCTAGCCACCCTCCTCACCAGACAAAATCTACTGTTGGACACGAACAGTCTGTAACTTAGGTAATTGTAGGACACTTTTCAGTGTTACCCACTGATAAGATAGGAGTCCTTTAGTAAAACTGGCTCCAATGCTTCCACTACCAGGTATTTTGCCATTTTGAATTTTACTATACATATTAAGCACCATTAGTTCCTGGAACCACAGCGCATCTTGTGACTGTGAAGTCCAATGTTTGAAAAACATTCTGTGGTTGAAAATGTTTTTCAAACATTGGACTTCACTGTCTCAGGAGGCGCTGTAACTTCAGGGGCACAAAAACTATATTATAGTCTTCCGAGATTGAAATGCCAGTAAGTTCTGGAACCATGCAAGATTATCTGTTTTTCAAAAGAAGTCACCTATTTTCCAAAATACATCTCTAAGATGCGGTTGGTTGAATCATCAGTCATGTTCTTTGGGGTTTCAGATCTTTCAGCATCATAGCCCCCCCCCTCACCCGTTGCTATAATGACACAGCCAAGATTGATGATGTCTCAGCCTGCATCCAACGTAATTGTTTCTCAGCATTTCCTGCATTGCTCTCAGCTAACAAGTGGCTTCAGGTTTTGTCCTTTATACATGTGGTCAGGTTGTGATTTGACCAATGGGCAATTATTTCTGGTCTTCCATGTTAATAATAATAATAATATGATAAATAGTAATTAAATATTGTACTTCTTTAAATTGATTTATTGATTTTAATGGCATAACAACCCATCTTAGGTTATTTTATGCCTAGAAGTTAGGGAATTGCATTCATTTCACATGCGTTCACATTTACATTTTTTGTGTAGTTGGTTTTACCAATGTCTGGTGTTTTTCCACGGAAACTTACCTGTCTACGTGCAGATTTGAAAGCCCTTGTCAATAATCTATGCTACCACATAGATTATGCAACATGGTGACTGGACGCTAGTCATAGCCTTCCTATGAAGGTGAGTATGATCTTGATTCTACAGCTATCAGGTGGGCAGAATAAGAATTTAGCACATTTAATAGTAAAGTCCAAATTCTGGATCTCACAGTTAATGGTAAAGTTCCAATTCTGGATCTCTGAACTGGTCATGTCAATCCCTAGCAACTATATGATTGTCCCAATTCTATTGCTCTTATGGTAAACCCCCAACCCTTTTTATCATATATGTGCTAGAAGGTGGTGGCTGAGGGTCTTAGTATCCTGGGTATGACGTTAAACTGCATCTAATGGTGAAGCCCCAATTCGGGAGCTCTGGGGAGTGTGGAGTATCCCTTCATTGCCCTTACTCCCAGGTTCACCTTGACTCTAAGTGGTTGTACCTCTTAGGGTCCCAACTATTGAAGTCATTCAGTCTACTATTGGTTTGAACAACAGCAACTGGCCAAGCACAACTGAACCAGTGTCAAGACAACTGGTACTTATGGGAATTCAGAATAGTCCACATGCATTTGGGTGATTCCATTCCCTGAGTTCTGATTGGCTGCTTGGTTTCTATGATGGTAGGAGGCTTCATAAATATCCTGCCATTTTGCAGTAGTCTTAGCAGCAAACCAGAATCATATTGGGTTACGACTGCTTGCTGTCTTGTCTTACCAATTCGATGGTAATTGGAACTAGTATGATAATCCTACACCAACTATGGGATAAATTGAGTTATAAAAAAAGAATTTTCAATACCCATCAAGACTGAATAGAACAAAAGCATCTTCGGCATAAGATAACCCAACAAGTATTGACATGCCGTAAAATCCAAAAAAGAAAAAGTATTTTACACTTTCTTCCACTGGGTGACCTATAAATGTTAGTATACTTGTAATTTTGTCTGGATTAAAAGAAGTGGCAGAAAAATCAGTGGTTACTCGATTTAAAAAAAAAAATCCTTTCTCTTTTTGTTTATTTCATTGATGAGGGAGAGGGGAATATAATTGAATAAGCCAATTTCACAGGATAATATCGTTTGTTCTTCATCAGTTAAAATTGAAACCCTTAAAAATAGATGAATCCAGTTTTTTGGCTCTATTTTCCCTTGAACTCCGATTAATTATAACAAATTTTCTTTTTGTTGAACCTTTTTCTGTAATAAAATTTTAAAAGATATTCATTATAAGATGGTTAGAAGAGAAGAAAATAGCGATACAACACATTTACAAAATTGTTTTACAAAATTTCAAAGATATCTATTATAAATTATAACTTTTTAAATATATATATATTATAAACTATTATAAATTTTAAAGATTTATATAATATATAAAGATTTATATATATATATATATATATATATATATATAAGTTTTAAAGATATTGTGACAGAGAACACGAGGTGAGTGGCGAACGTCAAGGCCTGCCGTATTCTCGAAGGAAGCGGGCTAGGCTTTGCCTGACATATCGGACTGTAGAATTGAACCCGCTTCCTTCAGAATGCAAACATTGTCACCGAAGTCTAGAAGCTACAGTCCCGGATGTAAGCGCCAGGTGCCCAGATGATGGCTATGATGATTCCGGCGGTCGGGTTTGGCTCGAGAATCTTGTGCGTGTGGTGCAGACACCCAGATGTTGAAAGAAAAATTGTATAAGTAGAAGTGGGGTGACGACAGCAGCAGTTGCGATTTTTTCAGTTGCTGAAGATGTTAGAGTTGGTGGTTTTGCGACGACGACGACAACAACAACGGATTTTGTGCTATAGATTTTGTGACGGCGACGACATTGTTACCCCCCCCTCTCTTCAACAAGTCGAATTTATTTTTTTCACTCTATTTTCTTTTCTTTTTCATACTAGAGATATGTATTATGAATTATTAAGATATGTATTATGAATTATTATAAATTATTAAGACCACTGTTGCTTTGCGGCTTTACCTTATTCCAAGGAAAGGCTAAGGGAGTAAACCCCGAAAACAAATCCGGAGCTGGAGTCCCTAAGGTGGGTGGTGCTGAATCTCAGTACTTCCTAGCAACTCCTGCGGCACCATCGTTGGTTCCTACCTTTCCTTTGGACCATAACGGCTGTGTGGAGAGGGAGGATCTGCTGCTAGGGCGACAGCTCATCCTCCATAACAACCTGCCCAGGCTACGTAGTTTTCCACTACAAAATGGAGAGGACTTCAGCATAGTTTGAGAAGTCTTGCGCGTGTTACACTGGCACGTCTGCAGACTTTGCATCTTGCACCAATCCAGGAACACAGTGCGGCTTCCGAGCAAAAGTGGACATAATCTCACTATGCCAGCTGCAGGAGGGGTGCCGGGAGAGCGGATGCCACTCTGCACCGCATTGATGGACCTAACGAGAGCATCCAACCTGGCCACCCAAAGTGTTCGCAGTCACTGCACCAGAGATTCCAGAGATTGCCATTCAAAAATTGTGCTGCTCAACCACTCACGCAGTTGCAGATATAAAAAAAAAAGAAGAAAAGTGGACTCTGCCATTGTCTTTAGTAGACAGAAGGATGCCAACCAAATTATTAAGATATGTATTATGAATTATTATAAATTATTAAGATATGTATTATGTATTATTATAAATTATTAAGATATGAATTATTATAAATTATTAAGATATGTATTATGAATTATTATAAATTTTAAAGATATGTATTGTAAATTATAAATTTTAATGATATGTATTAAATTTTATATTTCAAAGATATGTATTATAGATTGTTATAAATTTTAAAGATATATATTATAAGTTAGTATGAAGAGAAGAAAAGGGGTATACAACACTTTACAAAATTTTAAATTTCAAAGAGGAGTATGATGAATTATTATGAATTTTAAAAATATTTATTATGAAATTGTAGAAAGATAAGAAAAGTGCCATACAACATATTTACAAAACTGCTTTACAAAATTTTGCTAAATTAAAGCCCTTAAAAATGGACGAATCCAGTTTTTTGGCTCAATTTTCCCTTGAACTCCGATTAGTTATGAGAAGTTTCCTTTTTGTTGAACCTTTCTCTTTGATTCTTCCATCTTTTAACCTTAAGTGATCAGCTTTTGAAGTTGAGCTGCAGTTCATCTCTTTATAAGGAAAATCTTAATCCTATTGGTTCACTAATTCTTCTTTTCGTGCAACGTACAACTTTGACAAAATTTTAATCTCTTTAGTTTTGGAAATGTATTCACAAAAAAAAAAAAAAGAAAGAAAAGAAAAATAATTTCAACTAAAAGTTGAAGCAAAATAGAAATATTTGTATTGTCATGTGATTTATATTTATGAATTCGTGAAAACCTAAAATTCAACTCTAAAAAAAAAAAGCACTTGTATAGTTCAAATGTTTCTGACTTTTCAAACTTGTAGAATATTTTTGAAATCCTTGATTTAAGGAATTCTAGCAATGCACACATCTTGCAACAGAGTGAATTTTTATTTTAACTAGCAAGAATATGCACCCTCCAGGCATAAGTATTCAAGTTTTAATGTAATGAAATATATTAAATTAGAAAGACTAACAAAATTAAATAAGAACACATATAAAAAGATTACACTTATTTTAATTATATTTTATGTTATAATTACTAGCAAGAATATGCACCCTCCAGGCATAAGTATTCAAGTTTTAATGTAATGAAATATATTAAATTAGAAAGACTAACAAAATTAAATAAGAACACATATAAAAAGATTACACTTATTTTAATTATATTTTATGTTATAATTACTAGCAAGAATATGCACCCTCCAGGCATAAGTATTCAAGTTTTAATGTAATGAAATATATTAAATTAGAAAGACTAACAAAATTAAATAAGAACACATATAAAAAGATTACACTTATTTTAATTATATTTTATGTTATAATTACTAGCAAGAATATGCACCTCCAGGCATAAGTATTCAAGTTTTAATGTAATGAAATATATTAAATTAGAAAGACTAACAAAATTAAATAAGAACACATATAAAAAGATTATACTTATTTTAATATTTTAATTGGTTTCTGTATAAAATTATTCATAGAAGTGATTTTAATATGCTGGAAAATAAAACAATAATATTAGAGATCAATAACACCAAGTAATTATTTATCAAACCCAGTTTTGTTAAAACCAGTACTCAAATTAACTACACTATATATTATGTAAACCTTTATTTTTTTAGTGATATATAAGATTTTAAACACACTAATAATATGAGGTGTTTTGAAGTAAATCTATCCCAGATTTTAATAGAGACATTGTTAGCAGATAAAAATTATTCTATGTATTAATGATTTTGACTATAAATTAAATACTCGTTGATAAACTTATGCAATTCCTGAGGGTATTGTGACATAAGCAGTAACATAGTTTTGGTTACAAACAGATACCAAATCTCCATTATAATAAGCGTCATCAAATTTTTCTTAGTGCTTACAAATTTTCCCAAACGTTCATTAACTTTGTGCAGTATTCTTGTCATTTTTACCAAAAATAAATACACCTTCCATGTTCTAATCTTTCTAGACTAAAAATAACTTAACAACATATGAAAGTTGAACTAATTGACTTTTAGGTGTCACTGTTAACCACTCGAAGCTCATTTCAATTCAGTCTCTGCGTGGAAACAAGAAATGATTGCCAATAAGCAAAATGCCGGACTCTATGTCAACATGAAAATGAAAAAAAAAAAAAAAAAAAAAAACTTAGTGCAAGAAGACATTGATTAATTAGAAGAGGGTGAGTTCAAGTAAAAGATTGGTTAATTAGAAGAGGGCGAGTTCAAGTAAAAGATTGGTCAATTAGAAGAGGGCGAGCTCAAGTAAAAGATTGGTCAATTATAAGAGGGCGAGCTCAAGTAAAAGATTGGTCAATTATAAGAGGGCGAGCTCAAGTAAAGATTGGTTAATTATAAGAGGGCGAGCTCAAGTAAAAGATTGGTTAATTAGAGAGGGCGAGCTCAAGTAAAAGATTGGTCAATTATAGAGGGCGAGCTCAAGTAAAAGATTGGTTAATTAGAAGAGGGCGAGCTCAAGTAAAAGATTGGTCAATTAGAAGAGGGCAGCTCAAGTAAAAGATTGGCAATTAGATTAGAAGAGAGGGCGAGCTCAAGTAAAAGATTGGTTAATTAGAAGAGGCGAGCTCAAGTAAAAGATTGGTTAATTAGAAGAGGGCGAGCTCAAGTAAAAGATTGGTTAATTAGAAGAGGGCGAGTTCAAGTAAAAGATTGGTCAATTAGAAGACGGCAAGCTCAAGTAAAAGATTGGTCAATTAGAAGAGGGCGAGTTCAAGTAAAAGATTGGTTAATTAGAAGAGGGCGAGTTCAAGTAAAAGCTTGGTTAATTAGAAGAGGGCGAGCTCAAGTAAAAGATTGGTTAATTAGAAGAGGCGAGCTCAAGTAAAAGATTGGTCAATTAGAGACAATTAGTCAAGTAAAAGATTGTCAATTAGAAGAGGGCGAGCTCAAGTAAAAGATTGGTCAATTAGAAGAGGGCAAGCTCAAGTAAAAGATTGGTCAATTAGAAGAGGGCGAGTTCAAGTAAAAGATTGGTTAATTAGAAGAGGGCGAGCTCAAGTAAAAGATTGGTTAATTAGAAGAGGCGAGTTCAAGTAAAAGATTGGTTAATTAGAAGAGGGCGAGTTCAAGTAAAAATTAGAAGAGGGCGAGCTCAAGTAAAAGATTGGTTAATTAGAAGAGGGCGAGCTCAAGTAAAGATTGGTCAATTAGAAGAGGGCGAGCTCAAGTAAAAGATTGGTCAATTAGAAGAGGGCGAGTTCAAGTAAAAGATTGGTTAATTAGAAGAGGGCGAGCTCAAGTAAAAGATTGGTTAATTAGAAGAGGGCGAGCTCAAGTAAAAATGATGAGATTGTAAATGATTTAGATTCTTTCTGAAAAGATAATGGTGAGAATAATCCTTTCATTTAATTATATCGGGTTTCGATACTTTATTTTTTTGACCAAAATAATATGTGAACTGAGTCAGTTCAATTTTCTTTGTTGTATGAGAATAGGGATTCAATTGGTATTGCTTTTTTTCTTTTCTTTTTTTTTTTTCTAGTTTACTCTTGTTGATAAAAGCACTCACCAAAAGAAAATATTTATTATTGATGAAAAGAAATTAAGGAATAAAGATGTAAATAAATGAAAATTTCTTCTGTGAGAATAATTTGCTTTTTTTTTTTTATTATAGATTTTAATTCTTCAGTTTTTTAAAGTTGCAATTTAAGTTTTATGAAATTAAAGTAATTTTATCATTAATGGAAGTTTATATCTTCTAATAATTAAAAAAGAAAAAAAAATCTTAAATCGTCTTAAATTCTCAGGAACCAAAATTAATTTTTTTGCCTTTCCCACAAAAATTTATATTGTCATTTGATTTGGGAAACAAAGCTGCTAAAATAAGCTTAATGAACTTTGATTTTTTTTTCATTTATTTTTATTTTTATTTGTTGTTATCATCAGCCATTTAATAAATCTTTTTTGTAGCTGAAGTTAATCTGTTATGGTGTAGACTTTATTATATTGAGAAAATCTTCTAATTATTATTATTTGTATTATTCAGACTATTGTCCTCATCTTCATTGTTATTTGTACAACGTTTCGGCCAATGTGCCCTCCGGCCTCCTTCAGGTATTTCTTGTCGGACTCAGGAACCTTCTCGAACTCTGGAATACAAATCTATATATAATGGAGATAGATTGCACTTCTGTCTGAAGCCAAAACTACGTCACGGCTTACGTCACAGATTCCACAATAATGTAAAAGATTTATTTATGTGAACCTAATTTATAATCAATAGTTTATTTATAAAATATAAATGAGATGATTAGTTTATATACACTATGAAGTTGTCGTTGTAACATCCGATGGTCTTGTAATGCTAATTATCAATCCTCATCTCAAAAAAAATCAGAGAAATAGTAAATCTTCTAATGTTTAGAGTAATATTTTAACTCAGTAAAGAGGAGGCAAAAATAATTCACTCCCACATAACACCAAAAGCCTTATGGCAATCCCCAATCCCTTTTTATCATATGGGTGCTAGAAGGCGGTGGCTGAGGGTCTACATGTCCTGGGAATGATGTTAAACTCTATCCAATGATGAGGTTCCAGTTTTGGTGGTCTGGGGGAATGTGGAGCACCCCTTCATCACCATTGCTCCCAGGGTCCACTCTGACCCGGAGTGGTAGTACCTGTTAGGGTCCCATCAATGGGTTGAATAGAAAACATGAGTTTATAAACAAAATTTGATTATCCATTAAGAATGAATTTATTTCAAAACTTTGTCGGCATTAAATGACCCACTGAGGTTGATATGCCGTAAAACAAAACAAACCAAACAGTCAGATGAATCTGCTGGCCACGTTAAACCCTAGCATATATATCATTGTCCTAATCCTATTGCCCTTAGTGCAAGCCCCAACACATTTTTATCATTCTTAGTGTCCTGGGTATGACATTAAACTGGATCTAATGGTGAAGTTCCAGTTATTGATGTCTGGAGTGTTGAGTATCCTTTCATCGTCATTACTCCCAGGTCCACTCTGACCTGGAGTGGTAGTATCTTTTAGGGTCTCTTCTATGGGTTAGATAGAAAAAAATGTGTTAAAAAAATTTAGTTAACATTTTTTTCTTAAATACCCATGAAGCAGAACAAAATGTCTTTTGCATAAAATAACCCAACAATGGTTGACATACCATAAAATCCAACAAAACAAACATGACCAAACCAGAAAAGGGGGTCCTAGATATGACGCTAAATTGTATCTAGTGGTGAGGCTCCAGTTCTATTAAGTTCCCATTTATGGGTCAAATAGACCTGTTTAACAAAATTTTAGTTTTAGATAAGAATGTTTAAAACAATATAACCTCATGCAAATTATTTGTATTAAGAATAGTTACTTGAAGCTATAATTGTTTACTAAGGATTATTATTATTAGTTACTTGAAACCATATAACTGTGTGCAAATTATTTGTATTAAGAATAGTTACTTGAAGCTATAATTGTTTACTAAGGATTATTATTATTAGTTACTTGAAACCATATAACTGTGTGCAAATTATTTGTATTAAGAATAGTTACTTGAAGCTATAATTGTTTACCAAGGATTATTATTATTAGTTACTTGAAACCATATAACTGTGTGCAAATTATTTGTATTAAGAATAGTTACTTGAAGCTATAATCTTTTTTACAAAAGATTATTATTATTAGTTACTTAAAACTATTTAATTAATTGACATACTAGAAACCATAGAGTTGTGTGCAAATTAGATGGGAATACATGAAACCATATATAACTATGTGCCTGGGTTTGACATCAAACAGTATCCAGTAGTTCTCTCTCTCTCTCTCTGTCTCTGTCTCTCTATATATATATATGTGAAGAAAATAACAGATTCAGAAAAATCCTACAAAATGTGAAACACTATGCTGGAAAAGTGAATAACAACACAAATAATCAATTCAGTATTTCATCTCTGTTAGTTTAGAAACTTCTTAGGAAGAAGTTTCTGAATTAACAGACAAAATATTAATTGAATTGATTGTTTGTATTGTTATTCACTTTTCCTACACATTGTTACACACACACACACACACACACACACACACACACACACATATATATATATTATATATATATATATATATATATATATATAATCCAAAAGTTCAGAGAAGAAATCTTCCTTACGGCACAAGAGTTTTTTTTTTAAATCTGTCGCAATTTGAGAGCTCAATGTGTGCTCTTAATGTTAGTCACAGAGCAAATTTATGAGTAAAGAAATAACAAAAGACTTAGAGATTTAGCATTATAGTCTATTTCAGGGAGCTTAGACAAAGTGTCTAACTCTCCCGACTCATCAGATGCGAATATACATATATATATATATACATACATACATACACACACAGGGTGAACCATAATGATGGGACACATTTTAAATGCTATTTTCTCAGATTACAAAAGTGACACAGAGTAATAAGTATATTTATTACATAACTGGGACACAGGAGTTTTACATGTAATCTAAGATTTGAATATTATATCCTTGATATGGTCAATAATGTGACGAAAACATTCGAGAGTTCGATTTCTCATATCACGAAAACTGTGGTTTAGCATATCAACAGGAATAGCTTTTATTTCTCTACAGTATTGCTTGTCTCTCGGAAATTTGTAACAGCATGAAGGATCACTTCTCGCTTTCCCAAATGCTGTTGGAATTTTCTTTGGGCTACAATGATGGATCTTTGGCTGGCGAAGTATTCTTCAACTACATATGCAATTTCTTTTGGACTCCACGGCATTATGAAGATCACCAAAATCAATACCTGAAAGTGATAAAAACTTAATGTAATATTCAAATCTTAAATAACATGTAAAAATTTTCTGTATCAGTTATGTAATAAATATATTTAGTACTCTGTGTCGTTTTTATAATCTGAGAAAATAGCATTTAAAATGTTTCCCATCATTATGGTCCACCCTGTATATACAAATCACTTAACCCAGACAAGCAGCGATGAACCTGTTCAATCATTAGTTGGGGGACCACTTAAGCAACAGTAAGTACTATAAACAACCCGAGTCCTTTGTTTATCAAAATGACTTAATTTAGCATTTATTGGCCCAAAAGAGGCTTGATATGGTGTAAAAAAACAAAAAACAAAAAAACTAACAAACAAAACAAACAAAACAAAAACCAAACAAACCAAACCAGAGTTGTATAAGCTGATAAAATGTAAACTGTATATAAGTTTCCATTATATACTTAAATTCTTTCAGCAAAGTGGACTGTAGACAGAATACTAGAAATAAAAAACAAACTTGTAGTTCTAGGTTAAGGGGATTGTAGGATTGAGAAGAGACATGGAATATGTGTTTGGAATGATTGTCTCAGTTCAATGGGTAAATCCACTCTTCAATCTGATGCTCATAGACTTGATGTGGCCTGAGCACATTTTCTGTAAGCAAGTCTCATGAGAAAATATTTAACTTGGTGTAAATTCTCAAGCAAATTCCATTTCACTGAACATTCAAAGATGTCAAGGGTAACAAGAAGCGTTCTCTGATTTTGGAATGACAGTGTCATCATTATTTTTTATATAAATACACTAGCACGACCTGTGGATATACCACAGGATGATAATTATTGTGATGTTTGATATGTTTACTTAAGAGCTATTGCTAAATAGTTCAATATGAAAAAAGTATAATAATCTTGATTTACTCGTTCACACTTTTTTTTCCTTTCTTTCCTTATGTTCGATTGAAACTGATTAGGATTATCGCTTTTACATGCTCACTCCCTCCCTCACTCTCTTATTATATTTTTTCTGTGTAGCATGTCCTTTTTCTTTCTTTTTAAAAAAACGGAATAGTTCATTATTTAGCTGAGGTGACAACACTCATTAGAAATAAGAATTTAGCAGATAAGCAACACCAGATAATCAGGATGTACATTTCTGCATTTCATCTTGGAAGATTTGGACAGTCGACCTGTGATAGGGACACCTGTGAAATCCTGTTGGCTGAGCAGTCCATGACAATCCACTTTGGTTCTTGCTTAGGCTAGACAAACAGCTGGTCGGAGAGGCTCCCTCCAATCAATTGACTGGTCATATCAATCCCTAGCAACTATATGATTGTCCCAATTCTATTGCTTATGGCAAACCCCCAACCCTTTTTTTATTATATATGTGCCAGAAGGCGGTGGCTGAGGGTCTTAGTATCCTGGGTATGATGTTAAACTGCATCTAATGGCGAAGCCCCAATTTGGGAGCTCTAGGGAGTGTGGAGTACCCCTTCATTGCCATTACTCCCAGGTCCACTCTGACCCGGAGTGGTAGTACCTGTTAGGGTCCCATCTATGGGTTAAATAGAAAAAAATGAGTTTTAAAAAAATTGAGTTCAAATAAAAAAAATTTTGAATGCCTATCAAAAATGAATAAAACAAAACGTTTTTGGCATAAAATAACCCAACAAAGGTTTACATGCCAAAAATCCAACCAACCAACCAACCTTATTCTCATCCACTATATAAAATCTCTTCTTTTTTAATGGTGATAGTCACAAGTCAGAGAGAACTATATCTCAACTGTAAAGAGTGGACTGGCATACCTGTGCTATATGATGTTTGCAACCTCCTTCCCCAAAAAAAAAAAAAAAAAAAAAAAAAAAAAAAACCCTTCATGAAACAAAGAATTTACTTTCTGAAAATTCTGGTCATATAGTACACAAGCCGACACCTCACTAGCATCTCGGTGCCAATTGAGTAACCCCACAGAATATTGTCTATTCATGTATATGCAATAAGTAAAGTCTCCCCCTCCCTGCTCGGTTGCCAAATTACATCAAGGCTGTAGAAGTGATTCTCTTGATATTAAAAATTTCTGGACAGACCTTGTGTCTAAGTGGCATAGTTTATCCGCCCACACAAATACAGATAAATGTTCTTTTAGTAGTTACCACCAATTTTCCCTGTGAAATTTAAACCCCCCCCCCATATTTAGCACAATGAAAACTTGCATAAACGTTAATATTATCTTGAAAATTTTTTGTCCATTAAACATTAAACAAACTCCTGATGATTTAAAAAAAAAAAAATTTCAGCTTATGGAAATAATGAAAATTATTTGCTTTGTAACAACTCTTGATGTTGGTCAATTTCTTTCTTGCGAGATTTAAAAAAAAAAAAAAAAAAAGTAAAAAATATTTACGTTTCGTCCTTCAATATGGCCTAAACTGATCACGTGACCTATTTTGGTGGAACCTATCTTTTAGATACCCTGAATTCTTTTTGTGATTTTATTTTTTGCCTTTATCTTTTCATTTCTACATATGGCTGTTGTTATTATTATTAATAATATTTGAATTTATTCCTTTTTCTTTTCTTTTTTTTTTTCTTTTTTGGATTTTATGGCATGTCAACTCTTGTTGGGCTATTTTATGCTGTAGATATTTTGTACTATTCATTCTTGATGGGTATTGAAAATTCATTACATTTTTGCATTGGACAATTTGGATGGTCTCATTTTTAACCAGAGGGTGTTGCAAGATGATAATGGTCATACAATTAAGGAATACATTTATTATATATATTAAAGTCTATCTTTAGTTTCTCCACATATTTTTTCATGTATCTATCAACCTATCCGTTAGCGTGGTGTGCCTACATCTCTTTGTTTTGTACAGTTTCATGTGTCTTTATATTTGTTGTGATGAGGGGGAATATTACTTTTGATTGGGCACATAAATTCTGTGCAGATTACCATTGTCATATTGAGCTTCTCAATAAAGCGTCATGTCTGTATACATTGGTGTCTGGGGCATCGACGGAGATGGAACAAAACACTGGTATGCCTAAAATGGGTGTACGTAAATGTGTGTATGTGTACGTGATTTATATATTCTTACCTCTATTGAAGAAACCTTTCTGTATTTTATAAAATGAAAAGAAAAATATGCAGTAAGTGAATCAAGTGAACCAAGCAGCAGGAGGAGGAGGAACATGCAAAGATGTGCATAGAAAATCTAAATTTATTTACACTGGAAATAGATTTGGGGGGAATTTCTTCTGGTCTATACAAATGTTTCACTGCAAACAATAAAAACAAATTTGGAATATAAAAATCTGTTCGCCCACACAAATATTTTTCCTGTGACATTTGAAGGGGATTATTGAAGAGATACCACTGGGCTGGTTGAGTGGTTCAGTGTTTGACTGGATACCATCAGGAATGAAATTCAATATTCTTTCCTTATTATAAGAAAGTGAACAACTCAAGCATAACAGAATTTTTCCTACCTGTAATATTGATGCAGCTCATAAACAAAGAAGAGTCATTCATGAATGACTGAGTTAATGTATAAACTAGCAGGACCTGTGGATATACCACATTATGATGATTTAATTATTACAACATATGATGTTTACTTAAGAGCTATTGCAAATTACTTCAATATGTAATAAGTATAAGGTGATCTTCCAATATGTGATCTACCATTGATATGTCATTTATGGCATGTGATCTAATAGGAAAAAAGAAGACAGGGTTAGGGTTTAGGGTTAGTTTAATGGGTACATTACATATTGGAATGTAAACAACTCGGTAGATCACATATTGGATTAGAAACCATTCGGTAGATCACATATTGGAAGAGCACCAAGTATAATAATCTTGATTTAACTATTTCATTCTTTTTTTTTTCTTTCTTTCCTTTTCAATTTTTCATTATGTTCGATTGAAACAGATTAGTGTTATCGCTTCCATGTACTCAACCCCTCTCTCTATCTTTCCCTACTCTTTCTTTCTTATCATATTTGTTCTATGTAGCATGTCTTTTTTTTTCTTCCCTTTCTTTCTTTATTATAAAAATAGAATGGTCCATTATTTAGCAGGGGTGATGACACTCATAAGAACTTGGCAGATAATTTTATTTTCATTATTGAAATATATTATTTTCATAGATTATATTGAAATATATTATTTTCATAGATTAGTGTTATCGCTTCCATGTACTCAATTATACTTTATTATAAAAATAGAATGGTCCATTATTTAGCTGGGGTGATGACACTCATGCAAGATGAAATGCAAAAATATCATTCCTGATTATCTGCTAAGAGAAATAACACCCCATATCACAAATATGCATGACAGTGTGCATTGTGACTGCACTTAATTCTGTTGTTCAATCGAACGACCATAACTACTTATTTATCATGAGTTTTAATAAAAATTCTGAAAATATTTTTGTATGTTAGATATTGCAACAAACTAACCAGTCTTACTACTGGTTTTCAAATTACTTCATAGACCTGCCAGTGGGGATTAGAATATGCTGACTGTATGATCTGCAAAGGAGTAGGGACCCCCCCCCAACTACTTTCTCTCCAGCTATTGGAAAATAGTAGGGCAGACTTGGCTCTTTAACTTGGGCTAGATAACCAGTCTAGGAAAAAGAAAACCCTGAATTTAAACCTGCTAAACTCCGCTTAAGAAAGTAACCTTGTGTTGCATCCTACTTGTGCAGAGTGGTAATAAATAAATAAATAAATAAATATATATATATATATGTCATCCACAGACACAGTGTTTCAAATTATCAAGTCTCTTCAGTGTCGCTAGACATTTGTAAGCTACCTACAGCCGGGATAGAAACCAGATCGATTCAGCATCAGTCGGACAGCTTAACCGCTCGGCTATCGTCATCTACAGAATACGAAGAGGATTTTAACTGTTTTTTTAATGCACACATCTGTATGTATGTAAAGGCTGTCATAGAATGCTCCATCCCTTTTATAGGAGAGTGTAATATATATATATATATATATGAGAGTACACAAACAGTTTGTTTGAGATGGCGATAGCTGACAATTTTTGGGAGAATATGTGCTTAATTGAAGTCATACCTAATTTGAAAATTAATTAGTTGATAATTAATGAATTAGGCGAATATATCTGTTCAAATATAAGGCGTAAACAAATCGAGAAAAAGTCAATCTCTGTATGTACATTTCAGCATATTATGCCTCATCAGCAGAGTTATAGACAGGAAGCCGCTTTGTGTGTGATTCGAACCCTAACTGCCAGGCTGACATTCTAACCATTACACTAGCTGATGAGGCATAGTATGCTGAAATGTACATACAGCATATTGAACTGCGACTGGTGTCGCCACAGTATTACGAAAGGTGTCTCTTTTCGTTCCGCTGGAGCCTGCCATAGCGGTCGTCTGTCGCTAGAAGCGGCGGTTCACCATCTCTGTTGGGCGTGGCTTGTTGCCGTTGCATACGCGATGGCGTGCGCAAACAGGCCAACTGACTTGACATCCACGACAGGCGGGATTTTGCTGTCTTGTTTCGAAGACACATCGGCCGAAACATAGTACAGATAACAACGAAGATAAGGACAATAGTCTGAATAATGCAGATAATACTAATCATCAGGCCTCATCTCAAAAATTCAGAAAAATCTGATTCAGGGTATAAATAATAATTTTTTTTCCCCCTCTTTTTTTAACCAGTATTGTCTTATCCGTTCAAATACACTTGCTAAATGTTGTTCATGTTCCTTCCCACTTTTACTCTGAATGCAGAATATTCAACTGTCAAATCAAGCTCTGCTCACATGGAATACATGATTTGTTGAAAAATTGCAGAGCAACCTTTTTCGCCAAAAAGTAGTTTGCTAAATCAAAATAAACCCTTGTGTGTGTAAATTGTCAGTATTTTTTTATTATTTTTTTTTACTTTCTTCCTCCATTTCTACTTGAAGGTACACATCTAATAAGTCCATCTTTGAAAAGATATTCCTCCATTTAATCAGCCCTGTCGGTGGGGCATTAGAATACACCAACTGCACCTCTGTAGAGAGGTAAGAACCCCCCAATTGGGCCACCTGTTGGCTGTGGGTGGTGACCGTAATGCTTAAGGACAGAATCCTGGTGGATGAGCAGTCTATGACCTGCAACACTCCACTTAAACCCTTACTTAGGCTAGACGAGTGGTTGGAGAGGCCCTCTCTGATCAATCAACTGGTCATGTCAAGCCCTAGCACCTATATGATTGCCCCAATCCTATTGCCCTTATAGCAAGCCCCAACCCTTTTCATCATCATACGGGTGCTAGAAGGCGGTGGCTGAGGGTCTTCATGTCCTGGGAATGACAAACTCTATCTGATGGTGAGGTTCCAGTTCTGGAGGTCTGGGGAATGTGGAACACCCCTTCATCACCATTGCTCCCAGGTCCACTCTGACCCGGAGTGGTAGTACCTGTTAGGGTCCCATCTATGGGTTAAATAGAAAAATGTATTTATAAAAAAAAAATTGGGTATCCATCAAGAATGAATTTATTTCAAAACTTTATCAGGATTAAATGACCCACTGAGGTTGATATGCTGTTAAACAAACCAAACCAAGCCTCCATTTTATTTTGCAAAAACTTTTTCAGCCATTGGATGAGAGTACTTGCAGTCTTGTAGGGCGTCATTTAATCCTATTGAAAAATCTACATGCAACCTTGTGATAATTCTTTTTCCTTTTAGTTGCACCTATTTTTTTATTTCTTAAATTTATTTTTTTTTCAGGTTTTTTCTGAAATTATCGTCAAGTCAGACATAAAGTTATAATTTTACTGATTTTTTGTTTATATACTTGTACTAATTTCCTGTTCGATGTATTTTTTCTTTCTGTGGATGCTAATACTACTTTCACTGACTAATTCTCTCTTATAGAAGCAATATTCAAACTACCGTCGAATTGACAGACAAGGCAACAAGCAAGCCGTAACTCAATACAGGTCATGCATTGTCGCAAACCTAGTGCAGAATTGTAGATTATTTATTTGGCTTGATAACACCACTGAGACCAAGCAGCCAATCAGGACTCAAAGAATAGAATCACTCAAATGCATCCATGGAATATTCCTGAGTGCCATAAATACCAACTGCTTTGGGTACCAGTTCAGTTGTGCATAATTAGTTGTTGTTGTTGTTCATCAAACCAACAATATACTAACTTACTCCAACATCTGTAATATGCTTATTATTGTTACAAAAAAATTGCATATGTGCAAATACATTCTTACCAGAGTGATAGTACCTTTTATGGTCCCATCTATGGATTAAATGGAAAAAAAAATGTGCTTAAAAAAAAAAAGAAAGTTGAGTACCCATCAAGAATGAATAAATCAAAATGTCTTCGGCATAAAATAAACCAACAAGGGTTGACATGCCGTAAAATCCAACCAACTAACCAATCAAATGAGAAGAACTTGTTTTGGCTCAAATTTAGATCACTGGTCCTGTTAGAAATGTGTTAGTTTTAATCTCTCTGTTTTGACATAAAGTAAGTAAGTAAAGTAAAATTGTCAGGGCGGCCTAATGTCGGTATCAGCCAGACAGCATATCCCCTTTTCACTAGCGGAGATTATTTCAGTGTCTGAGGTGGAGCGCCACACCTACCATCAGCTCCTTACTTTACCGCACAGATCCCTGTGCTACTCATACACTGAGTTGGCGAGGGCCGGTATCGAACCAGGAACCTTGTGATTCCTAGCCGAATGCTATACCGACTGAGCTAATTTGAGTTGTTTTTTTGACTCAGAGTTATTTACCTTTTTTTTGGGGGGGGGTATGTTCTGTTTTGGTTATGGGGGGGGGATATTTTTTTTTGCTCTTTTTTTTTTTTTTTTTTTTTTTTTTTCAGCTCTTTTCTTCGTGCATCTTGATTTATTTCCTATTTGTGGCAATGAAGGAAAAATTTAATTAATAATTTATTCAAGTCTATATCCACTATATGCGGAGTTCATATATTTCCTTGGACATTATCCAAATCTTACAGTGGAGAATTTCCAAAATTGCATACCACTTAGGAAAATGCCTAAAGAACATTTTGAAAACCCCATCATTTGTTGTAGTGTATCAGTTTTGAAAGTGTTATATTTCTTTGTATCAATTATTAACTAACTGGAGCCACCATCTGTAGAAATGTCAAACTTAATTCTCTCTTGAATTCTTAAACCACTGTTTGGAATATTACTTTTCTTTTTTTTAATTAGTTTTGCTTATTGGAGTAAATAAACAAAAAATAAACTCTATCTGATGGTGAGGTTCCAGTTTTGGAGGTTTGGGGAATGTGGAGCACCCCTTCATCACCATTGCTCCCTGGTCCACTCTGACCCGGAGTGGTAGTACCTGTTAAGGTCCCATCTATGGGTTGAATAGAAAAACCTGAGTTTATAAACAAAATTGTATTATGCATTAAGAATGAATTTATTTCACAACTTTGTCAGCATTAAATGACCCACCGAAGTTGATATGCGGTAAAACAAAACAAACCAAACTTCATCATCCCAGCTATGGGTTAAATCATACCACTACTATTCTTCTACATCATTAGATGTCTTTAGCATTAAATAACCCATGAAGTTTTACATGCCCTTAAACAAAGAGACCAAACCAAAGCTATTCTGGCTATTGGGTACTATGTTGAAATTTTGAATTACAAGCTTTAACTTTTTTCATCAATTTTGTTAATAGAGTTTGTTTATTTGGGTACAGATGTTTGGATTAATTTTCTTAGAGCAAACCACAAGATCTCTATTTGATGATGAGGTTCCAGTTCTGGAGCTCTGGGGAATGTGGAGTACCTCTTCATCACCATTACTCCCAGGTCCACTCTGAATTGGAGTGGTGGTACCTGTTAGGGTTAAATAGAAAAACTGGAGGTGTGCGGTGTAATGGTGAGAGTCAAAGGAAATGGACTCATCAACTGGAGTTCAAATCCTGGACGAGAATGTTTGCATTTAACATAGCTCTAATACCCTTGGGAAAGCTATGCATCCTACTAACCTCTCCAGTTATGGGTAAATAGGACAGACTGGGCTCTTTAGCCTTGGCTAGATAACCAGTCTAGGAGAAGGAAAACCCTGAATTCAAACCTGTTAAACTCCACTTAAGAAATTGATGTTGTCTCACATCCTGCTCGAGTGGAGGGGTTGGTAAATATATATCACTATGAAGATGAGGACAACAGTCTGAAAAATGAAAATGATACATATCAAGCCTCACTCAAAAATTCAGTCAAATAATATCCAATTAGTATGGACCTGATACATCATAACAATGGAGACAAGGTACACCTGAAGAAGGCCAGAGGATACAACAACTGAAACATCATGTTATTATATACCACAATAAAGATAAGGACAATAGTCTGAAAAATTAAAATTATACATATTAAGTCACATCTTAAAATTCAGACAAATAAAAAAAGACCAGCTTTAATGTTGATTTTTTTTTTTTTTCATTCTTTTTTTCATTCATTTTTTTTTTTTTAATCACCCGGGTAAGATTTAGATACTGCATGGCTTGAAAGAAATTTAGTAGCAGCTGTAAAATGGTGCACTAAGATAGACTAATAGCAAAAGAACTAATTAACTAAAACATTGTAATTATAATGGACTAATATTTTGCCTGTCATTGTCTGAAATGCAATTTACTAGTCATAAAAATATTGCTTTTCATGAAAACCCCAAACTGATTTTTCTAGAAAGTGAAGAATTTGCCAGTAAATACAGATTTGATTGCTTTATATTGATAAATCATTCTCAAGAAAGAAGAAGCAAAAAGAAAGTTATTGACCGATCATTATTGGTTGAATGTATAGAAATCAAATAGTGAAATTACTAAAATTCTCATTAATTGCTTTAAAAAAAAATGAAAAGAAAAAAAGTAAAAGAAAAAAAAAAAAAAAACGGGTGGAAAGCTGAAATCAAAATAACTAAATTCCAACCAAATTGGAATTTCTTTGAAGAAATTAATTTTGATTTCTCAAGATAAAATCCAAAATTCTTACTGGGTGGGTGGGGGTATGTAGAAAATCTGCTTTTCTCCTCTTTAGACAGATTATTACCAATGCACTGTATAACCTTATGAGAAACATATTCCCTTTCAGCCTGTCGGCAAGGCTTAGAATACACTAACTGCACCCCCCCCAAAAAAAAGGGGTGTGCTAGGCAGGACACTAAAATGCATCTGATGGTGAGGCTTGAGTTGCTGAGGAATGCTAGAAGGTGGTAGCTGAGGATCTTAATGTCCTGGGTATTACGTTAAACTCTTTTATTTACAAGTTTTATTCAATTTCCTCATATATCAAATCAATTTTCCCCATTGAAATAAACTGAAATACCATTAATCCGTTTCAGCCCCCAAGTGGTACCTTGACTTACAAGTTTAATTCATTCTACTTGTAACTCCATTTTCTCATCAAATCAATTTTTCCCATTGAAATAAACTGAAATACCATTAATCCGTTTCAGCCCTCCCAGTGGCACCTTGACTTACGAGTTTAATTCATTTCTGCTTGTGACTCCATTTTCTCATCAAATCAATTTTTCCCATTGAAATAAACTGAAATACCATTAATCCGTTTCAGCCCTCCCAGTGGCACCTTGACTTACGAGTTTAATTCATTTCTGCTTGTGACTCCATTTTCTCATCAAATCAATTTTTCCCCATTGAAATAAACTGAAATACCATTAATCCGTTTCAGCCCTCCCAGTGGCACCTTGACTTACGAGTTTAATTCATTTCTGCTTGTGACTCCATTTTCTCATCAAATCAATTTTCCCATTGAAATAAACTGAAATACCATTAATCCGTTTCAGCCCTCCCAGTGGCACCTTGACTTACGAGTTTAATTCATTTCTGCTTGTGACTCCATTTTCTCATCAAATCAATTGAAATACCATTAATCTGTTTCAGACCAGGTTTTTAGTTTTACTAACATAAGATAGATTTATTATAAAATCTTTTCTTTTTTCTCTTTTCCTACACACTCCATCAAAATACTATGCATACCAATAAGTAATGTGTATAAATCTATACTTACAACATAAAATACTTTTTTTTATGAATCCAAGATTGAGAATCTGATTCAAATCTAACCTCTAATTTTTTCTTACTTTTAATCAAAACATCCATCTTAAATATATATATATATATACTGCTTTAAAGAAGAAGAAAAATGCAAAGTGGTTAATTTTTCTGGAAAGAAATAATCAAATTTTATCTGTGTCTTAAAAGGGAAAGACATTTGCAATGATCCAATCTGATTTCTTATCTGATAAATCAATGGGATGAATAAAAAGAAAAGAAAAAGGTAAATAAAATTGTCTTTGTTTCCATTAATAATTTATCAAAGAGCCATATGAAAGGCTGTGTTAATGTTTTCTTTTAATGGAAGATATGGGAGGAATAATATCTACTTTATTAAGGTCGATGCCTTCTGTTGATTGTGTAGAGGTAGGGAGAAATGAGAGAAGGTGTAAAAGAAAGAGAAACAAAATCCCCTGATATAAATTACTTCCATCTTTAACACCAATCCCCAAAGAGGATTACAGTCACTTTTAGAAGCATGTGTTGAATATATAATCAACCCCTCCGCATAAGCAGGATGCGACACTAGGTCAATTTATGAGGCGGAGTTTAACCGGTTTGAATTCAGTTTTCCTTCTCCTAGACTTGTTACCCACTATTTACCCATAGCTAGAGGGAGAGTAGTTGGATACATACCTTTATCAAGAGTATTAGCGCTATATGAAATGCAAACAGCCTCATCCAGGAGTTGAACTCTGGTCGACCTGTCCATTTCTTACGACTAACAATTACACCACGCACCTTCACACACACACACACACACACACACACACACATATATATATATATATATATATATATATATATATATACACACACACACACCCAACCCCTCCACCACAGGCTAGATGACACAAGGTCAATTTTTTTAAGCAGCGTATAGGGCTTGAATTCAGAGTTTTACTTCTTCACTAATTGCTATACCAATGCCAAAGAGCCCAGTCTAGCCTACTATTTATCCACAGCTAGGGGAGAACAATTAGATTCATGCCTTTCCCAAAGGAATTACCATGATGTGAAACACAAACAGCCTTGTCCAGGATTTGAACTCGGGTCACCAAGTTCATTTCCTAGGACAATTGCTGTATACCCACTTACTGCATCGAATATATATACTGGCTATTTTCTTATGGGTTGCTTTCCTCCTCTGGTTGATACGACTTGTTCTGTGCTGGGCTCCGGTTGTCTGTGCTCATCCACTTTGTTTTTTCAAATGATGACGCAAGACTTTGTTTATTTTTCAAAGACATTGTAAGAGTCACTACAATTTTAATTTGGTTAAGGGGAGATAATCAAACATTTAATTACTGTTTTTAGCGTTTGCCATCTGTTGTGAGAAATACAAAAAAGAAAAGCGTTTCTCCCATGCTAAAGAAAATTTGGACCATATGACCTTTAGGCACCCCTTTTTGATCTCGATTAAGAAAGGACATGTTTTTCATTTACACCGTCAATATCCCATTGTTTGTTAGGGGTTAGTTCTATAATTAAAAAAAATAATCTGAAAATCGTCTGTTAAAACAACCAGATATTGACGGTGTAAATGAAAAACATGTCCTTTCTTAATCAAGATTAAAAAGGGGTGCCTAAAGGTCATATGGTCCAAAAATTTAAACAGTTATAAGTAAACCATCAATCTAGCAACTCCGGAATCTGAGAGCGCACAAGTATTCACGGTGATTTATATATGTGTAAAAGGAAAAAAATAAAATTTTACATTTAACAAGCATCAGTTATTACTTCAAGTTTCTTTTTAACCAGAAAATTATATTCCTGGAGCGGCTATAGACATCTTTATTAAAACCGAAGCCCAAAAGGGTTTAACCGTGCAGTGAAAAGATGGCTTACCTGGTAAGAGATGGCCATTATGTCTGGCCTCTTTGACTAACTGCCAAAATCTAACTTAACTCAGCTACTTTCACATGTTTTGCCTTCAGCCAATGAGAAATCAACGACTAGGTCAGTGACAGGTGAACTGTTTGTCAATCACTTCTTATAACGGTTATAATGGTAACTTTCCATTTATAAATACAGTTATTTAGCCGGGTTAGCTCAGTCGGTAGAGCGTTCGGCTAGAAACCACAATGTTTCTAGTTCGATACCGGTTCTCACCGACTCAGCGTATGAGTAGCACAGGGATCTGTGCGGTAAAGTAAGGAGCTGATGGTAGGTGTGGCGCTCCACCTCAGACGCTAAGATAATCTCCTAGATAGTCTAGAGCTTGTGAAAAGGGGATAGACTCCCTCGCTGATTGGCTGATACCGACATTAGGCCGCCCCGACGACTTTACTGTTTAATTTACATTACAGTCATAATTCATAGGCAACCCACGAATTATGTAACACAATAACCATTATACCATGAGTGCCTCCATTATTTGAGAGAGAGAGAGAGAGAGAGAGAGAGAGAGAGAGAGAGAGAGAGAGAGAGTGAGTTAGTGTGTGTGTGTAAGTTATATTATTGAAAAATTCAGGTAACTCTGTACATTGTGTAAAACAATTTATTTGCTTTTTATTTTAAGACACTTGGAATTAGCTTGAATTTTATTTCATTAATTGTGATAGCATAGATTATTGGCAACACCCTGTAGGAAAATTCAGCAGGGCCAGTTTTTTTACATATCACAAAGTGGAAAATCACTGGACAGTTGAAATCTCGCACATCACGTGATTTTGACTTAGTTCAGTTGACAGTCAAACCCCAGATGGAACAGATGTGTTCCATGCTGGCTGTCAGCTCCGCGCAATGAGTTACAAAAGACAAATAAAGACTTTGATCAAAGCAATAAGTCTTATTAATTAATTAAGCATGCCTTAGTTAGAAAATGATGAACCAACAAGAGAAATCAGACTAGACGATCATGCCTGAGATAGAAAGAGAAGAAGCAGGAACGATAAAATGTCCGAAGTAAAAAGTAACAACCAAGTGAGTTATATGTATCTGTCTAATATCTCTCTGATGCCTGATACTCTCTCTCTGTTACACAAAAGAACTCATTGTTTATATACCCGCATGTTGGAATTATTTTGATATAAGATGTGCTCTAATTCCCCACCAAGATTTATAGACTGGCCAAGGTCATATGATTTACTCCTGCAGCCAATCACTAACCATATTGCATGGAAGACACATTATTTAAACCCCCTCACTGGTCATAATCACAATTACGCTCACTGAGGACGGACATAGGATTACCAGATCTTTACCAATACTCAGGAAGGACTTATACAATTTCCAGAGGAACCAAAGGATTCATTATCGAGGGACTCTTTACCAGGGATCCAATTCCACTGGACAAGTCCTCCTGCTTTAAGGCCAAAGGATGGCCCATAAAAACTTAACACCGCAACATAGGTATATAACAGTTGAATACTGATCTTATGGACAGAGAAAATTAAGTTGTAATAAAAGTTCTCTTACTTCTACAATTATATATATATATATATATATATATATATATATACAATATTTTCTGTAATTCTTTTTGTCATTATACAAAGTCCACTTGAATTTTCCTCGTCTGGACATAGCTTGATATTTTTTGATAAAAACAAAAATGCATCTATAGTGAAATATACACAATGTCCAAAAATTGAATTCTCTCTTTTTTTTCCCATGAATGCAAATACATTTTTTACAATGAATGCAAATACAGTAAGAATTTTCTTGTTGCTAAGTTACAGCTAAATGGACAAATGAGAAGGCAGGGTTACATTTTTTATGCTTACATTATGTTGTAGAGTAGCTAACACCCCTTCAGCACTCTACAAGATGGACTGGCTCATAGCCTTAGCACCCCTTCAGTACTTAACCAGATGGACTGGCTCATAGCCATAAAATCGCCTACGATTAAAGTAGATTAACTAGCTGAATAATATTCAGACTGACTTTGCTGCGTTGGCTATACAGAACTGACCCTCCTCTTTAGTGTAAGTTTTGTCTTGTTAATTGTTTGTACTTATTTGTTCTGTGTTTGTATGTATCTGTTTAGCACCAGATGCTGGTGCTTAATAAACATGTCATTCATCTGTGTACCTTTCCACGTCATGATACAATACATTACAATGACTTTATTATAAAAGTTATCCACAAAAAAATTTGTCTATATATGAAGATTAAAAAAAAAACAAAAAAACATTAAAAATGAATAACACTGCAGAATTATTTATTAAAGCCTGCTTTTAAAAATCTTTATGCAAATTCCACCCTGTCGTCTGGGGCATTAGAATACACCAACTACACCTTTGTAGAGAGGTAAGGCTCCCCCAATGGGGCTACCCGTTGGCCGTGTGTGTCAACCCGTGGTGCTTAAGGATGGAATGATGTTAAACTATCTGATGATGAGGTTCCAGTTTTGGAGGTTTGGAGAATGTGGAGCATCCCTTCATTACCATTGCTCCCAGGTCCACTCTGACCCCAAGTGGTAGTACCTGTTAGGGTCCCATCCAGGCCCTGACACTAACTTTTTATGACCGTCCCAAACAAAAATTATCAACCGTCCCGAATGGGGTTTGGACCGTCCCAAAATCAAAATATTTTTGTTTAATTCATTAGCATCATCTATACTTGTCAGTCATCAGTAGCATAATAACATGTAATAAAACATTAAAAAAAGCTGAAGCAGTGATAATTCTGGATATTTGGACAAAAAATCTATTTCCTCGTGTGTTTTAAGCTAAAAAAAAATACTTTTTTACTTGAAGTTACCCTGAGTAGGGTTAGTAGTACATAATTCGGTCCTTTTAAACTATCTCCCTCCACCATTATTCATTACATGGCTTTGAGAATAGACCTGCGGTGCCGTAGCCTCATTTTGAGGTCAGCATTCGGGCAATCACTGGACGGCCATTATTGGAATGTAGTACTAACTTTTAGGAAAAAAATTTACTGTCCCCGGCAAACTGTCCCGGATGACGTATTGATCATCCTGGATATAATTTTTATCGTCCCCGGGATGACAGGACAGCATTAGTGTCGAGTCCTGGTCCCATCTATGGGTTAAATAGAAAAACATGAGTTGATAAACAAAATTTGTTAACCATTAAGAATGAATTTATTTCAAAACTTTGTCAGCATTAAATGACCCACTGAGGTTGATATGCCGTAAAACAAACCAAACCAAACAAAACCAGGTGGGTGAGAATTAATAACAGCTTAGTTCCAGGGGGCCTTCCCACTGGCAGTACCTATCCCCACACCTAAAATGGATGTGGACTGAGTTTATTGTCCAGTATCTGAGGCGTGCGCCCTCATGGGAATTCCAACAGGATTTAAGCAATGTTTTGCCTCCTGCACAGCAAATCACTTTAAACCAACCTTTGGGTCACATTTTGGCTTTATAGGGAGTCATATAAATACATTTGGTATTTATGCTGAGTGTGTGTGTGTGGGGGGGGTGAAAAATTAATCGGCTTAGTATCAGGGGGTATCTCTCCATCCTGCAGCAGGCAGCACCTGCCTTTGCCTAAAAGTGGAAAGGACTGGGTTTCTTGCCCAGTGTACAAGTTGACCCTGAAGGGAAATGCTGAAGGAATGATAAGTAATTTTTGTACCGGCGAGGCACCGTCTTTGGGTCACATTTTGGCTCCATGGGGAGTCAGATAAATACTACCTGGCATTTGTAACTGGGGTGCAAAAAAAGTAATAGCTCTGGTCCGGGGGGGGGGGGGTCCCAACCCAATACCATTTCACCTAAAAAGGTAAGGGCTGGGTTGATTGTCTGGCACTTGGGGAATGCTGAGATGACAGAGCAATTTTTAACTGCTCTCCCCCCAGGAAGCTTGCTTTCTGCAGGGCACCCCACTTTAAACTGACATTGTGTCAGATTTTGGCCTCATGGGGTGCTAGATAAATATCAATAGTGTAAAAGTACTTTTACTTCTCTAGAACTCTCTGGGAGACATGTTTCCAGCAGAGCACACCACACCACTTTAAACTGATCTGGTTGGGAGGTAGATAAATACCAATATATATATTAATACTCATATTCCTTAATTGTACAACAGTTATCATGTTGCAACACCTTTTGGTTAAAAATGAGACCGTCCAAATCCTCCAAGATGAAATGCAAAAATGTAAATCCTGATTTTCTGGTATTGCTTATCGACCAAGTTTTTATTTCTTATGAGTGTCATAACCTCAGCTAAATAATGGACCATTCTGTTTTTATTATAAAGAAAGAAAGGGAGGAAAAAGGACATGCTACACAGAAAAATAAAAAAAGAAAGAGTAGGGGAAAGATTGAGAGAGGATGTGCGCGCAGAAGCAATGACACTAATCTGTTTCAATCGAACATAATAAAATGATGAAAAGAAAGAAAGAAAGAAAGAAAAACGTGAGAGAAAGTTAAATCAACATTCTTATACTTTTTACATATTGAATTATTTGCAATAGCTCTTACGTAAACTTATCAAATGTTGTAATAATTAAATTATCATACTGTGGTATATTCACAGGTCCTGCTAGTATGAATTCTTGTGATATTCAATTTATTCTTAACCAACATTTTTTATTTTCTTGAAATTCCCTATAAAACGAGTTGTTCTTTGCCATAAAAAAAAAAAACACCAACCAAAATATTTTAGATTTATGGTGATCAGGCTATTTATAAAAAATTTAGACAAATCATTATTTTTGCAAAATTATGAGTTTAATTTTTTGAGTGAGTTTTAGATTTAACATTTTAAAATTAAAATTTAGGTTTTGTGGTCTTTAAAACACAACTAATGCTACTAAATGGTCTGAAATAATTTATCTTCAAACCAATGTTTAGAGATCACTTGATTGTTGTAGATTTTATAATTATTTGACTAAAAATTAATTAAAAAGCTTCTTCTTTTTCTTTTTCTCCTCCTCCTTTTTTCCTTCTTCTTTCCTTCTTCTTCTCTCCTTCTTCTCTCTCACCTTTTATTTATATATATATATATATATATAATCCAAAAGTCTTCCTTACGACATGAGTTTTATTTAAAAAAACCTGTCGCAGATTGAGAGCTCAATGTGTGCTCTTAATGTTAGAGTCGCAGAGCAAATATATAAGTAAAGAAATAACAAAAGACATAGATTTAGCATTACTATAATGCTAAATCTCTAAGTCTTTTGTTATTTCTTTACTTATATATATATATATATATTTTTTTTTTTCAAATTAAATTGAATATTTTTTATTGTAGAAAATCTAATAACCATTGAGTATTTTCAATTCAACATTTAGACTGCAACTTGTCCTGTGTATGACACTAAACTGCATCTGATGGTGAGGAATCTGTTCTGGGGAGTGTGGTGTACTCCCTTAATTGCCAGCACCCCTAGATCCACTCTGATTCAGAGAGGTAGTACCCGTTAAGGTCTAATAGATCTGTCTAAAAATTACTTGTATCCAATAGGATCATGTACAAAAGGAAAAAAAACAAACTTACACCAAAAATGTAAATAAAAATTCAATTCCCTAACCTCTAGGCATAAAATAACCCTTGACTGGTTGACCTGCCGTTAAAATCAATCAATCCTAGGCTGGAACATATGATTCTCAAATTCTATGACTTTACCATTGAGCTGAACATATGGTTTTGTGATTATCACTCTAATGATTTCTTAATCATCTCGGATTTCTATCGGTAGAATGTTTTATTGATCTCAATGATCCAGCCTGATCGGCAGAAAAGAGTTAAAAAACAAACAAAAAATGAAGCGAGTCTTTAAATCTCTCCATTTATAAACATTGCTTTTGCTGTTTACTGTAATATTTGATGTTTTTCTTTCTTTCTTTTTCTTTTTCTTTTTTTCTTTCTTTTTTTCTTTCTTTCTTTTTCTTTCTTTTTCTTTCTTTTTTCTTTTTTCTTTCTTTTTTTTTTTTTCTTTTTTTTTCTTGTTTTTCTTTATTAGGCTGACTTTAGATTTAGAGCCACTCATGTTTTGAGATGTACCACCACTGAAAAGATTTATTGATCGGCGGGGGGGGGGGGAAGAGATGCATCAATTTTGTTAAGAAAAAGAAAAAAAAAAAAACACCTTTTTCAGATCTTATCACTTTACAGCTGTCAAAATCTGTTTTTTTTCTTTCTTTTTTTTCTTTTTTTCTTTTTTCTTCTTTTTCTTTCTTTTTTTTCTTTTTTCTTTCTTTTAAATTCCTTTGATTATTTCCTCACTATTTTTTCATGCTCACTCAGAATCTGTCCAGACCCCACAAATAATAAAGCAAATGGTCTGTGAAGATCTAAAAAAACCTGCAACTTGGGTGCTTGCCCCATAGCATTAGTTAGCAAACCTACCTTGCATTAGCCCTGTCGGCTGGGACTTTAGGATACACTAACTTTAGGATACACCCCCTCCACCTGGGCCACCTGTTGGCCGTGGGTGGTGACCCATAATGCTTAAGGATGGAACCCTGGTGGCTGAGCCGTTGATATGCAACACTCCACTTTGGCCCTTACTTAGGTTAGATGGATGGTCGGGGAGGTCCCTCTGATCAATCAGTTGGTCATGTCAAGCCCTAGCACCTATATGATTGTTGCAACACTTTTGCCCTTATGGCAAAGCCCCAACCTTTTTTTATCATATATGTGCTAGAAGGCTGTGACTGAGGGTCTTAGTGTCCTGGGTATAATGTTAAACTTTATCTGGTGGTGAAGTTCCAATTCTGGAACTCTGGGGAATGTGGAGTACTCCTTCATCACCATTACTCCCAGGTTAACCCTGACCTGGAGTGGTAGTACCTGTTAGGGTCCCATCTATGGGTTAAATAGAAAAATCAGTTTAAAAAAATGTGTTTAAAAATTTTTAAAAATATCCATCAAGAATGAATAACACAAAATGTCTTTGGCATGAAATAACTCAACAAGGGTTGACATGCTGTAAAAACCAACCAACCATCTTATAAAGAGAAAATTGAAGAAATATATTGTCTTTGGCATAAAATAACCCAACAAGGGTTGACATGCTGTAAAAACCAACCAACCAACTGATAAAGAGAAAATTGAAGAAATATCTTGTCTTTGGCATGAAATAACCCAACAAGGGTTGACATGCTGTAAAAACCAACCAACCAACTGATAAAGAGAAAATTGAAGAAATATCTTGTCTTTGGCATGAAATAACTCAACAAGGGTTGACATGCTGTAAAAACCAACCAACCAACCAAAAAAGCTGCAACTTGGGTGTTTACCCCCTTAGCATTTGAGTTAGCAAACCTACCTTGGAGACAATTAACTAATGTTGAAATTTCATTCCTAACTAGCTGTCCCTAAGTTGTGGATGGTACAAATATGATAACCATGAAAAACTGAATGAAATAGGACCAATGGTACTTTTTTTTTGTGTTAGGAGGGGACACATCATAAATGCATAAATTTACTGGTGGTTTGTGTAGATTTGAATTTTCACAATCAACTACTTTAATTTTGTTCTCTCTCTCTCTCTCTCTCTCTCTCTATCTCTCTCTCTCTCTCTCTCTATCTATATATATATATATATATATATATATATATATATATGGTGGACTCTCCTCTCGTGAACGATTTGTTTCCTCCCATGTTGTGCATGCTATCAAGAAGACATTTTGTGTTTCCTCGAGTGTGATAGCTGCCCAGCCTTGCTGCGAGCTATGAAACCACACTGACAGATGGAATTTCCTAAAGCGGGAGTCAGACGTTTTTGTTTTAAAGTTAGATGGAGCTGATCTTGATGTTTCATTTTTTTTTTTTTTCAAAGCTCTTTAATCTAGTGAAACATGTCTTATGCTAGATTTTCCCAAGCACTCAGGTTAATACTGAGGTGTTTCAAATATATATATATATATATATATATATATGATATTATTTTTTGGTATATGTATCCGTTTGTGGGAGGTACATATATCAGGTTTGGGCATTTGTATGAAGCATTAAAGAAAGAAATATCAGAGTTTTGTTTATTTAGTAGTAGTAAATTTTCAGGATTTTTATAGCTCCCTTCTTCAGACTGTGTAAGGACAGTAGTGTTGCTGGCTTTTGGTTGTTCCTTCTAGTGGGGGTAGCTGCTGCTTGTGGTAGTGTAGTTGTCAGCTTTGTGTGTGGGTGTCCATGGTGCTGATTGGTCAGTTGGTAATTTAGGAGTTTGTACTCTGTGTCCTTGTAGTCTGCTGGGGGTCATGGAGTTGTTGGTGGTGGGGATATTTTGGAAATATTTATAGGCTTTAGTGTTCCTGAATCACTGTTAAGACCTTTGATGTGAGTGTTTAATCTAATTATCCATTTTAATTCTGCTAGTTTTCTTGATTGAGTGGATGGAAATCCATGCTCAATCAAGACACATTTAAGGTTATCTAGATTGTGTGATGGGGTGCTAAAGTGATGTGTGATTTTGCTGTGAGGTGATTTGAGTTTTATAGTTGACTTATGGTTATTTAGACATAGTCTAAACGGTGTTGATTGTCTCTCCTACGTACCCACTATTTTTGCATTTTGTGCAGTATATGTAATATATAATGTTTGCACTGTTGCATGTGAGTTGTGGGGGTTGGATTCTTATGTTAGTGTGTGGTATTTGGATTGTGGGTTCTGTGTTTAAGTGAGTGCATAATTGGCACCTAGGTTTGTTGCATTTTTGGTTGCCTTTTATAGTGGTGTTGTGTAAGTGTTTTTTAGATGCTGTGAAGATGTTTGTTCTGTAGGTTGGGTGGTTGTCTTTTGGCATTGATGTTTTTTTTTAAATATATATATATTATATATATATATATATATTATGCTTTGTACATATTTAATTGCATAGAAAATTTCAATGCAATTAAATATATAAAGAAAATAGTATATATTTATTATTATTAATATTGCTCTTGCTCTATCACAGATATTGAGCACTCTCCTAATAATACTGTATGTATTGGCTTACTACAGTCTCATCAACTGAGATAGTGTTTGTTACAATCTGTTGGGCCATCCTGTAGGCCTTAAGCCAGAGTTCTTGTCCAGTGGAATTGGATCCTTGGTAAAGAGTCCTGAGTATTGGTAATCGTCTGGTAATCCGGAGTATTGTAAGTCCCTCCTCAATGAGTGCAATTAGAATTATGGCCAGTGTGGGGGTTTAAGTAGTGTATCAGCCATGCAGTATGGCTAGTGATTGGCTGGAGGAATAAACCACATGACCTTGGCTAGTCTATAAATCCAGGTGGGGAATTGGAGCACACCTTATATACCAGAATAATTCCAACACCCCCCCCTATTTTGGTATAAGTTGGGCTGTTTCATTAACAAATATTAAATTACATTAGTTTATTTCTTTTGTTTTATTTTATATTTTTTTTATTAACCTTACTCATATTATCATTATTGTTATTATTTTGTTGTTAAATTTATTATTAGTAGTAATATCTCCCTCTTTTCATTTTTTTTCTCTTTTTTTCTTTAATTTAAAAAAATATTTTTTATATTTTTTTTTATATTTTAAATCTTTTTTTTTTTTTAATATCTTTTGCTTTTACTAGAAAAATACAATACAAGTTGGTGATTTAGTAATTTTAGTTGAGCTAGTTTAATGTCTTGCCATAGACACCCGTTTTTTGGGGGTGGGTCGTTAACCCCTCTGCAGGGAAACAGCCCACACCGACAGGGCAATATAACTAGGTTATTTTAGATTGTGTCCCCTATTTGAAAGTATTCCTTTTTATTCCACTCACTGGCTTTGTAAACTGATCCACTATATCATTTTTTGATTCAATATACTTAAAAAAATATTGAGCCTTTTTTAATGTTTAAATTCTGATCAATCAATTTAGCTCATTTTGTGCTTCCATACACAATTCTTTTATTTTTTAAATCTTTTTTCAAAAAACGTTTGTGGATCTACATAATCTTCAATGATATTTTATCACTTGGAGCAGTGTTTAATTTAAAGTGTCCTTTTCGACTAGAATATATTTTCTTTTGCATCGTCAATCACCTGTGAATTCTTCAAAATGCTTATTTGAACTTTGCCCATCCTCATTTGTGGTCTATCAAAAAAGGTTGGATGTTATTTAAACTAAACCGTCTTTTCCACTAACTTCTTATTTTATTTTGCATATAACAAAAAGCAAATCATACTAAAACTGTATATATTAAGTTTTGGTTTTGTACTACTGAAACTTTCAAAGGGGTTTTACTAAAAAAAATCTTAAAACAGTGGTTCTTATATTCATCTATGAACATTTCTTAAACCCACAAGTTCTTGGGCAGTTTTAATTTAATAAGTAAACATTGTGACTGGGATTTTCTGACAGGAATTCACTTCCTTAAAGACCTTAAAACACTATAGGGGGGCAATGTAAGCTAATATTTTTTTTATAGACTTATGGCTTAAAATGTACAACTGTCAATAAAATTATGTACATACCTTTAATTACCCCTCTTTTAGGGGGTTCCATTCAACCTGCAAGGTCAGAATATTCAAGCAACAATATTTTTGTTGCTTTGGCTTGCATTCATTGTAGAACCAACATTATTCAAATAATATAAGCAATCCATTTGTTCTCCTTGGCGAAGAAGGTTTGTAGGGTTTGCCATTATTATTTACCCTTTTGAGTTTTCACATCAGCATTAGCTGATGGTCTTTCACTGGAGTCTGAGTGACAGCAAGTCTCCTCAGGTCTCCAGGACTCTTCTGAGTATTCTGGCAGATTGCAGCAGTGCGGTGTTCTGAATGGTTTCAATCCTTCCTCTGATATCCAAACTTTCCAAGCCCTTTTCTAATCCTTTTGGGACTGTTCCAAGTGCACCAACTACAATTGGTATCACTTTCACTTTCATATTCCATAACTTTTTCAGTTCTTTGGCAAGGTCCAGATATTTGTCTATTTTTTCATTTTCCTTTAACTTCACTCTGTGATCTGCTGGCACTGCAAAATCCACCAGTTGACAAGTTCTTTCCTTTTTGTTTATCAACACTAGGTCTGGCCTTCTTGCTGGGATAAGGTGATCCGTTTTTATCTCAAAGTCCCAGAGAATTTTGTGCGTTTCGTTCTCAAGAACAGATTCTGGTTTATGCATATACCATTTTGTTGTGTGGTCAAAATTTAATTTTTTGCATAATTCCCAGTGGATCACCTTCCCAACCCAGTCGTGTCTAGTTTTGTATTCTTGTTGTGCTAGTTTGCTACATTCGCAGAGTATATGGTTAACAGTCTCATCTCTATTACCGCAAAGTCTACATTTACTATTCTGTTGGGTCTTATCAATTTTTGCTTTGATGTAGTTTGTCCTTATTGCATTATTTTGTGCAGCAATTATAAGTGATTCTGTTTCTCTTTTGAGGTTTCCCTTTTTAACCATGTCCAAGTCTTTTCATGTGCAACCTCTTCTATTTGTTGTTTGAAGCGTCCGTATAATTGTTTTTCTTCCCATTTTTGTTTTCTAGTCTTTGTCATTTTTTTTGTTTGTCCATTTGCCATTTCTACTATTGTTGGCCGCCATAAGTAGTTTGTCTTTGCTCTTCCTTGTGTAATCTTCAAGTTGCTGGATTGTGGTTTCTATGCATTCCTCTATGTTGGCAAGACCTCTTCCCCCTTCCTTTCTTGACACATACAATCTATCTCTATCATCTCTAGGGTGGAGAGCCTTGTGCATTGTCATTAATTTTCTCGTCCTTTGGTCTATTTGTCTGAGTTCTTCTTTTGTCCATTTTAAGAATGGTCCTGAGTATCTTATAATGGGGACAGCCCAGGTATTAATTCCTTTGATCAGGTTTCTGCTGTTGAGTTTTGTTTCTAGAAGTTTTCTAGTTCTCCTGAGATATTCTTTTTTAACTTTTCCTTTCATTTCTGCTTGCATGATATTGTCCGCTTCTAAAATTCCTAAGTATTTGTAGCTTTCATTTTCATCAAGAGATTTTATAGTGTCCTGATTTGGCAGTTGTATTCCATTCATTAGTTTTCTTTCACCCCTTTTTATTACAAGCATAGCACATTTTTCGATTCCAAATTCCATCCCTATATCCTGGCTATATATTCTAGAAGTTTGTACTAGGCTCTCCAATTCTTTTTCATTTTTTGCAAAAATTTTAATGTCATCCATGTACATAAGGTGGTTTATCTTTTCTTGTGAATTACTAAATTTGTATCCCCCGGTACATTTTTTCAGTATATGGTTTAGCGGCATCATTTGCTATAATTTGTTTGGTTTACAATCATAGTGGACATTCCAGGTTTTACCTTTTTTAAATTGGGTTTTCATTTGTAAGATCCCATGCTTAGTTTCTTTTAAGTATATAGCTTCTGTTTCTTCATAGCTGCTTAATCTAGCTTTAAATTCCGTAAATGTTAAAGTTTTGTCTTTTTGAGTTATCACCGTGGTAAAAGGTTTAAAATTTTCGGGGGCAAACCTTTCAACACCATGGCGATTAATAAGCCATCACTAATAATTTCACCAGCCTCTCTGAGTAAATTTGCAATATTTTCAGTCCTTATTATGTAATCTGTCATGGATTCATAGTCGGTTCTATTCAAATTATTTAATTCACTATACAATCCGAAGATTCAATGTTTTCCTTTTGACAAGAAATGGGACTTTAAAATCTCTAAGGCTTTGCGGTCATCATCCTTGGCCTCTCATATTACCAATGAAAGACTTTGATCATCTAAACATTGGATCAATTCAGCATATGTTGTCGCATTCTTTTCAACAAAATATGGGTCATTGCTTTGGCCAGGTGGTGCGCATATTATCTTGTGTAGTTGAAGGGTCCTTAAATAGCCGTGGAACTTTGTGTCCCAAAGTTCAAAATTTGTCTGCCATCAAAGAAAATCCTCGCATGCCTAGGCACATAACCTGTTACAATCTGTTGGGCCATCCTGTAGGCCTTAAGCCATAGCGCGTGTCCAGTGGAATTGGATCCTTGGTAAAGAGTCCTGAGTATTGGTAATTGTCTGGTAATCCAGAGTATTGTAAGTCCCTCCTCAATGAGTGCAATTAGAATTATGGCCTGTGTGGGGGTTTAAGTAGTGTATCAGCCACGCAGTATGGCTAGTGATTGGCTGGAGGAATAAACCATATGACCTTGGCTAGTCTATAAATCCAGGTGGGGAATTGGAGCACATATACCAGAATAATCCCAACAGTGTTAACTATATATTGTGGTAATATATATGTGTGTGTGTGTGTGTGTGTGTATAGAGAAAAACAATGTATGTTTTGGTTTTTAATCAACCTTCATCAGGACTTTAAGATGCAAAGAATGTTGTCTAGTTGAGGGTGGATGTTTTTATAATAATGTAAGTAATGTAGTTGTATTTGTAGAAAGACCAATAACTGAATTCTTGATGAAAGTTTATTAAAAAATGAGATGTTACAACATAGATAATTTTAAAATTTCCCTTTATATATATATATCATATCTAATTAGCGCTTAGATACCAAAGTATCAATCATTTATTCTTTAGAATTTACAAACAAGTCTTACACAGTAGTTTCCCTCCCCAATCCAATATGCCTGGTGGTATATCATATACTACTTTGGGTACCTTGGGTAGTGGTAATAATTTTAAGGCCCTGAAACCACGTTCAACCCAATGGTCATTATCTGATGAAGGCTCTATTTTTACAAATCCTGCATAAAACATAACTTATACCATAATATACTCCCCCCAATCAGCCTACCACCCCTTCCCCTCCAAAATAAATCACACATCAATACCTAACCCCCCTCAATACCCTACATACAAAAAAATCAAAAATTCAATTCACCTATGACACACTACAATTTAAGAATTATCTAGTTTACTATTGAGGTCAGTAAGTCTACTGTTGGTTTGAATAACAGCAGCTAACTAAGTACAACTTAAGCAGTGTCCAAGACAGCTCGTATATATAGAAATCAAGAATGATCCATTCATGAGTTCTGATTGGCTGCTTGACTGCTTGATTTTAATGACATTGTGGAGTCTTATATATATCCTGTCATTCTGCAGTAGACTTTGTAACTATTCGGGTTCGTATTTAAGTTACAACCGTTTGTTGCCTTGTCTTCCCAGTTCGATGGTAATTGGAACTTTAATTATTCTTATTTTAGTTAAAATATTAAATCCCTTAGTAATCTTCCTTAGTAAATAATTTTCTAGATATTTATTGAGTCTGGTCTGGTACGCTTGCTCGTCATATTGACAAGACTCTTTTCATTTTGTTAATGATTTGTTCAGACAGTAGCAGCAATATGACTGCTACATGGGTGAATCCTGAAGGACATCCTCTATGCGGGACTGGCAAGAGTCAGATTGGTCACCCCCAGCTGCAATATTAGGATGTATGCAAGTATGATCTCAAGTCCTTTAACTCTTAACATCTTATACCACCTCATTCCACCCGGCCGGAAGTCACATTTATTTTCCTAATCCACTCCAAACGATAGTCTTTGTTTGAATGTACTATTAAAAACATTTAGCAGTCTTTGATTTATGGGAAATAACAGGCAACTTTAAATGAAAAGGCCATTTTTAGCCATTTATTGATAAATCCTTATAGGAATGGGTCTCTGGGCTTAGAGAATTCTCAACAGGATGTTAAGAGTTAACATCAACCGTTAAACCGAGTATCAGGAAAGATAGAGAGAGGGGGTGAGCGGGCAGAAGCAATAACACTAATATGTTTCAATCAAACATAATGAAAAGAAGGAAAGAAAGACAAAAAGAATGAGAGAGAAAGTTAAATCAAGATTATTATACTTTTTACATATTGAACTAATGTAATAGCTCTTAAATAAACTCAAATATCAAATGTTGCAATAATTAAATTATCATACCTCAAGTATTTTAACATCACTACTTCCAGCTGGGAAAATTTGGCTTAGGACTGCCATTGGTGGCAGCAGGCTCTCTGAAGTCAACCTGGCACAAGACCATGAAGAAAAGAGGTCCAAGAGAAAGCATCAGCAGCATTGTCAGGACTGGTCTTCACATGTGACATCTGTGGTCAAAACTGTTTTTCAGACATTGGCCTTCACATTCACAGAAGGTGCTGTACTAGAACTAGCTAGTTCAGGGCACAAGAAATATATGGTCATTCGGGACTGCAATGCTGCTGCTGCTATAATCAACCTTGCCAACTGAAGGCTATTCGGTCGTTACATTTTTTTTTTTTAATACTGATATTTTATTTTTTTTAATTTAGAGATCTTTATTAGTGATAGATGTTTTTAGATGTGAGAAAATTTTAACCTTAGACATCAAAACCTCCAGGTTAATGCTCTACTTGTGAACTTTAAACTATTTCTTTGAGTTAAATTCATTCAAACTGGATTTGTAGCCATAGAAACCGGATCAAAATGATATAAAAAGAAAATGCCCACAAAAGGAAAAAGTAATTTAAAAAAAAACTGTTCTAACTTATCACTTGATTGCCTTGCAATTTCAAGTTCTCAAATTGTGGCAGGAGAGGGGGGGGGCACTGAATATTAGAAACTGACCGACAGTCTCACATTCCTTCACTCTCTCTCTTTCAATTGCTCTTTCAAACACTCTATTTTTCATTTACATACTTTCTCTTTCTTCTCTCTCATTTTTACACACTTTCTCTTTATCCTTCATCGTCTCTCTCTCATTTACACTCTTTCACTCTCTCTTTTTTCATTTATACTTTCTCTCTCTCTCATTTACACTCTTTCTCTCTCTCTCATTTACACTCTTTCTATTTCTCCCTCATTTACATAATGTCTGTTTCTCTCTCTCTTTCTTTCTCTCATTTACACACTTGCTCTTTCTTTCTCTTTCTCACACACTTTCTCTTTCTTTCATTTACACACTTTCTATCTCTCTCTGTCTTTCTGGTTTAAACCCATTCTCTGTCTCTCTCTGATTTAAACCCATCTCTGTCTCTCTCTGATTTAAACACATTCACTGTCTCTCTCTCCCTGATTTAAACACATTCTCCGTCTCTCTCTCCCTGATTTAAACACATTCTCTTCTCTGTCTCTCTCTCTCTCTCTCTGAATTTAAACACATTCTCTGTCTCTCTCTCTCTCTCCCATTTAAACACATTCTCTGTCTCTGTCTGTCTGTCTCTCTCTCTGAATTTAAACACATTCTCTGTCCCTCTCTCTCTGATTTAAACACATTCTCTGTCTCTCTCTCTGATTTAAACACATTCTCTGTCTCTCTCTCTCTGATTTAAACACATTCTCTGTCTCTCTCTCTCTGATTTAAACACATTCTCTGTCTCTCTTCTCTGATTTAAACACATTCTCTGTCTCTCTCTCTCTGAATTTAAACACATTCTCTGTCTGTCTCTCTCTCTCTCTTTAAACACATTCTCTGTCTCTCTCTCATTTAAACACATTCTCTGTCTCTGTCTCTCTCTCTCTCTGATTTAAACACATTCTCTGTCTCTTCTCTCTCTCTGATTTAAACACATTCTCTGTCTATCTCTCTCTCATTTAAACACATTCTCTGTCTCTCTCTCTCTGATTTAAACACATTCTCTGTCTCTCTGTCTGTCTCTCTTTCTGAATTTAAACACATTCTCTGTCTCTCTCTCTCTCTCTCTCATTTAAACACATTCTCTGTCTATCTCTCTCTCATTTAAACACATTCTCTGCCTATCTCTCTCTCATTTAAACACATTCTCTGTCTATCTCTGTCTCATTTAAACACATTCTCTCTTTCTCAACATTAATCATCTTGTAAAAGAATTTATGGATTCTTTTCATTTTACTTATCTCCTTACACAATAAATACTCTAAACCCAACCTCAAAGCACAATCCAAATAATTCCCTCATTAGACATTCATATGGAGTAAAAAAGATAAAATCAATAACTTTTGAAAATTGAAATGTTTCTTAGTATTTGTCATAACTTGTTCTCTTCTGCTTGCCTTCAAAACTATTAACGACACATTACAAAATCAAAAATCTTTTTAGAGACTTTTCAATGGTTTCCTTTTAAACCTAGTAATTTTTTATTTTTTAATAATCTTTTTAGAAAGACCAAATTTATAAAGACATGTATAAACCAAATTATATAATCTGTTTAAAACATTTTGCCTTCAGAGCAATTACAAATCTGTAGGAAAAAAAAAAAAAAGAATGATAGACAAGAAAGAATTTTTTAAAGTCAATTTAAAAATGTTAAACATTTTTCTGTAATTGTTTTGTCAATGTTGTTTCTATTTTTTTTATGGAAAAGATGATGTAAATTCTTCTGAAAATCTGATTCTATATATATTTTTTTTATAGATGATCACTATCAAATCCATCTAATAAACTGTAGTGATTATCTGTTTTCTGGCTGTTGGGATATTTGCAATTAGGGAAGATTATTACTGAAAAGTTAAAAATAGTTAAAAATTAAAAAGAAAAAAGTATAAGAATAAGTATAAATTGAATTAAAAAGTTAAAATTTGTTAAAAAGTTAAAAATGAAAAAAAAAAAGTATGAAAATAAGTAGAGATTAAATTAAAAAGTTAAAAATAGTTAAAAATGAAAAAGAACAAAAAATAAAAGTAAGTATAAAAATAAGTATAGAATAAATTACAAAGTTAGAATTTTTTTTTTAAAGTTAAAGTATTTCTTTACAAATTAAGTTATAAAAGTTATAAAAAGTTACATAATTTTTTTTTCTTCTGAAAATCTGACTTTATATTTTGTTAAAAAATTGGCGAAGTGGCCTATTGTTAGTATCAGCTAGACAGTGAGGGAGTCTATCCCCTTTTCTCTAGCACTAGACCAGGGAGATTGTTTTTGCTGTGGTGGAGCTCCCCACCTACCATCATCTCCCCACTTTACCACACAGATCAGATTACCCAAGCTGTGCTACTAAACCTAGATGGGAGCTTTACCAACTTAGCTAAACTGGTCACTTTATATTTTTATAGATGATGAATATTAAATCCATCAAATAAACTGCAGTGATTATTTGCTTTGTGGCTGTTATGATATTTGCAATTAGGGCAGATTATTACTGAAATAAAATGAAAGAAACCAAAACTGATGAATAAGTTAATGAATGAATCAATTCCAAGGAATTGTTGTCATTTGTTAATGGAAGCTTTCAAGTATAAATCACTAATTTTGTTTGTAAAATGTTGTTTTGGGAATGGAGGACATTAATATGCTTCATTTTAATTGGAATTGTCCTAATGGTTCTCACCCTTCACGATATGTAGCTCAATCTCTCATATATATATATATATATATATATATATTTGTAGAATAAACATCATACTCACTGTAGAAGAATTCCAATTACTGTCAAATTGGCAGACAAGGCAACAAAGTAAGATCCATACTGGATTACGACTTCCTTGTCTGCCAATTTGATGGTAATTGGAATTCTTCTACAGTGAGTATGATGTTTATTCTACAAATATATATATATATATATATATATATATATATATATATATATATATATAATATATATAATAAAGTAAGCCTAATGAGTCAGAGACTATCTACCTAGGTTTCTTACCTGGACTTTTCTGTGGGTCCAGTGAGCTTTGGCCACTGGACCGATAAAGTAATTAACAGCGTTGATCCCAGGGGGCTATCCCCCCAGGCAATACCTGCCCCTTTGATTTAAAGGGGTAGGTTTGGGTTTATTGCCCAGTGCTTGAGGTGCTCCCCTTGAGGGGGAATGCTGATGGTATCAACACATTTTTTGCACCTACCACCCATGAGCTTTGGCTCTTGGGTGGGCCGACATAAAAATGTCCTTGTGC
>CM042153.1:101323687-101332173 GCA_023376005.1 Doryteuthis pealeii
AACTTAAGGCTTCATGTAATTCATTTCAGATTTCTATTCTAAGAATTTTTATCTCCTCTCTGTTCACCATCCTACATTCCAACAACATGTCTGTCATGTCTTCTTTGGAAGCCATTTTTATAAACCTGAAAAGACACATAGGAGAGAGAGAGAGAGAGAGACTGTGTGTGTGTGTGTGTGTGTGTGTGTGTGTGTGTGTGTGTGTGTGAGTGAGTGAAATGATGTCTGGCTAGACAGTAACACTTTTAAAAGGAAGCAGACACCTGAATTAATCTAAGAAATGGCAAAAGAGAAAAGAATGAATAAAATGGTTGAGACAGAATGAACAAGACAAAATGGCTTTAGTTTCTCAACATGTTTTCATGAATAATGTACATGTCTGTTAATTCTGTTTCTCTCTTCAAATGGTTTGCCATTTCCACAGACAAAAAGAGAAAATAGAGAACTCTTGTAGAAGATGGTCTAAGAAGCAAATGAAAATGATAATTTATCTAACATCAGGTTTGAATTCAGAGTTTTCCTTCTTTTAGACTAGTTGCCTAACCAAGCCCAGTCTGCCCTACTATTTACCTAGAGCTGGAAGGAGAATCATCATCATCATCATGTCATGCCAGTAACACAGATAACCATGACAATCTCTCACCATCCCTCCCTATCATTCATTGCTCTTGGGAGGTCCTCTGCACAGCATCCAGTATTTACACAGAGCTGGTCAATGTAGGTCTTTACTGGGCGACCCACACTGGTTTCCGTAGAAGAACATCACTTATGAGTTCATCCCCGCTTCTCCAGCAGTGTCCAGCATGTCTTGTCTCACTTGATGGTTTGTGTAATAGGGAACAAGTGGCATAGCATGGTTAAAAGGGGAATTAATAAATATTATTACTGAATCCTGAGTTGGATCCTCGCAGGATGCCCCATTAAAATCCCTATGTAAAAAAGACTGTGTTAATCAGTTAAGTAAAGAAATAACAAAAGAATAGAGATTTAGCATTATAGTCTATTTCAGGGAGCTTAGACTAAAATGCCAAATCTCTAAGTCTTTTGTTATTTCTTTACTTATATATTTGCTCTGTGACTCTAACATTATGAGCTCACATTGAGGTCTCAAACTGCGATAGGTTTTTTAAATAAAACTATTGTGTCGTAAGGAAGATTTCTTCTCTGGACTTTTGGATTATATATATATATATTTATATATATATACTTTACCATTAATTGTTTTATTTTAGTAGTTTTAGTCGGACATACATACACACAACTGCCCTTTATATATGTATAGATAGATTACCCCTGGACATACATACACACAACTTCCCTTTATATATGTATAGATAGATTACCCCCAGACATACATATACACAACTGCCCTTTATATATGTATAGATAGATTACCCCCGGACATACTTACACACAACTGCCCTTTATATATGTATAGATAGATTACCCCCAGACATACATATACACACAACTGCCCATTATATATGTATAGATAGATTACCCCTGGACATACATACACACAACTGCCCTTTACATATGTATATATAGATTAGACAAAAATGGCTTTAAACTCCTGACCTGTAAATGTTGTTGAAATTTCCTACAGAGCAAAAGGTGAAAATTCATTCTTTCTTCAAAAGAACAAAAGATGTTTGTGTCTCATCTGAAAACAAAGAAAATAAATTTTATGATTTCAAAGTATTTGATGTTCAGATAAATGAATAATTAGATCAATTAATCTTACAGGTGAATGAATGACTTCATTAAAGAGATGTTTGCCTAAACTGTTGATAGTCCCTGTCTTCCGTTTCAAGTAGGCAAGTTATTTGCCCAAAGTCTTGATGGTCATTTATTACTTCAAAGTCTTGGCAATTTATCAGTTCTTGTTAGCAAATTATCATCTGCTGATAAATAATTTGGCAACTTAAATGTAAATTTCCATTCAAGAATATACAAAACTTTCATTGTTTGTGAATAATAATGGGCTTCATAACCGTAGCAAATGTTGAGGATTTTCTAATATATTACAAGGGACAAAGTTTGGTACTTTACAATGAGAAGATCAATCTATATCTATCTCTACATATATAAAGGGCAATTGTGTGTATGTCCGGTTGAAACTACAAAAATAAAACAACAGGAATATATATACAACACAAAACAAGGCTAGCAATAGCCTCTTGGAATGTCTGGACACCTCCCAATCTTGAGAGATTGGGAAACCCCAAACTACATACTGGTATCGTGACAGGGGAGCATTTCGATATGGTGCCGACATCGATGCCCTTGCGGAAGTTAGTTTCAGCTATAAGGACCAATTGACAGAAGGGGGTGGGCTGGATACACCTCCTCATGGAAAGACAGGCTGATGATAGCTGTAAGAAGTATGAGTTAAGTTGACTAGAGCCCTCCATTCTGAAGCAACACATGACGGACACCATGGCAACATTTCCTACATTGAACTCTGACCTGTGTGGCAGGGCTTGTATGTCGAGGGTCTCACATGTGTGACAGGGTACATAAAAAACAAGCTGGACCTGTGGGCCATCTGCGCACTCACAACTGCTCACAACTGAACTACTTGTAGAAATGGCCTTATTCTGTCAAGAAGCGGCAATCACCATATATATATATATATATATATATATATATATATATATATACATTTATCTATCTATCTATTTATCACTTTTGGGGATCAGACATTTTGTTAACCCATTCACTACTGTTAAAATTCATATCAGATGATCAGTATTCAGCTGTATTGAAAGTTGAATCTGCTTTGAGAATCCAGAGTTGGTATGTGGTTTATATAGCAGGTTGTAGGAAGCGCGTGGTGTAATGGTTAAAGTCATGGGAAATGGACCCGTCGCCCCGAGTTCAAATCCTGGACGTGTTAATTGCATTTCAGCGCTAACACCCTTGGGAAAGGTATGAATCCTACTCTCCCTCCAGCTATGGATAAATAGTAGGGAAGACTGGGCTCTTTAACCTTGGTTAGGCAACTGGTCTCGGAGAAGGAAAACTTTGAATTCAAACCTGTTGAACTCCGCTTAAGAAATTGACCTTGTGTCACACTCTGCTCGTGCGGAGGGGTTGGTATATATATATAGCAGGTTGGGTTATCCCACTGTTTTATCTTAGCCAAACTCATTCAAGAATATACAAAACTTTCATTGTTTATAAATAATGATGGGCTTCATAACCATAGCAACGTTTTATTTATTTATTCATTTATCTATCATTTTTGTGGATCAGACATTTTGTGAACCCTTTCACTACTGTTAAAATTCATATTAGGTGATCAGTAATCAGCTGATTACAAGTTGAATCTGCTTTGAGAATCCAGAGTTGGTAGGTTGTTTATATCGCAGTTTGGGCTATTCCACTATGTACCTTGGCCTAGCTAATTCCCAGGATTCTGATTGGCTACTGGTTTCAGTGTAGATACTTTGATCCATAAATATCCGACACATGATTGTATTCTGGCATTTGGTACATGGCTTGTATGCAGTTACAGCCCCCCCTTTTTTTGTCTGGTAACTGGATGCTAGTTACAGCCTTCCTGTAAAGTTGTGTATGTGATATGTTGATTCTACAGCTACTAAGTTGTGTTTTTTTTTTTAAGTTTGGAAAAATGAAAACATCAAATATCTAATCCCTTAAGTTTTGAAAAATCAGGTATGTAACTAAAAAGAAAAAGAAAAAGAAAAAGCACAGCCCTCTTCCCAGGGTTTGGATATGCAAAATTATGTTTTGTTGAGTACAATAGGCCAGTTTAGCTCAGACAATAGAGCATCCACCTTTAAATATATCAAGAGTAAGGTCAGGGCAAGAAAGGCCTTTCTCTGAATTTTTTGAGATGGGACTTGATAATTAGTATTATTTGTATTATTCAGACTATTGTCCTCATCTTCATTGTTATTTGTACTACGTTTCGGCTGATGTGCCCTCCGGCCTTCTTTAGGTATTTCTTGTTTATTTATTTCTTATTCCTGGGTAAATATCGAGATTCCCAAGTCCGAGAAGGTTCCTCGAGTCCGACAAGAAATACCTGAAGAAGGCTGGAGGACACATTGGCCGAAACGTTCTGGGTTCATTACCGGTTGTTGCCAACTCAGTGCATTAGTAGCACAGCTTGGATCGGTGCAGTAATGTGGGGAGCTGACAGTAGGTGTGGTGCTCCACCTAAGACTCAGAACAGTCTCCCTTATCTAGAGCTACCAAGAAGAGGATAGACTCCCTCACTGTCCGTCTGATACCAACAATAGGACACTCTATTGACTTTACTTTTTACTGCCCAGAAGATTCTCTCACACGCACAAAGGTTTTAAGGGTTAAAATGAAATTCGACTGAGCACATCAGTGTCCCAGTGGGAGTGAAAAGGTTAAACGTGAGTAGAAAGCTTTTGTAAATTGATAACATGAAATTAATGCTTCTTCTGATTACTGCAAAAATGTTATATTCTTTTCCTCCTCCTACTTTTACTTTCACTTTCATTATTCTCATTTTTGTTCTGAATTTATTTCTCCTCTTTTCCTTCTTTGACATTTAGAAACTCAATATGAAACTAGTACAACTTTTGAGTGGCGCAGTTATTAGTCACTAGCACGACCTATGGATATAGCACAGTATAATTTAATTATTATGTTAAGAGCTATTGCAAAATAGTTGAATATGCAAAAAGTATAATAATCTTGATTTAACTCTTTCACTCTTTTTTTCTTTCTTTTCATCTTTTCATTATGTTCAATTAAAACAGATTAGCATTATCGCTTCTGCATGCTCACACTCTCTCTCTATCTCCTTTCTTTAATGAATAACAAATATCAAATGGTTACTGAAATAAAACTTTTAAAATGTTAATAGTTAAAATTGATTAATCGACAATTAATATACTGGATTTTTTTTTTTTTTTTGAGGTCACCAAAACAGGAATATTCTACTATGGTAATGATATTAACTAGCAGGATCTGTGGATATACCACAGTATAATTTTATTATTACGTCTTATATGTTTACTTAAGAACTATTGCTAAATAGTTCAATATGTAAAAAGTGTAATAGTCTTGATTTAACTAGCTTTTTTTCCCATCTTTTCATTATGTTCAATTGAAACAGATTAGCATTATCGCTTCTGCATGCTCACCCCCACTCTCTATCTTTATCTTTCCCCTTCTGTTTTAATTGCTCATAATGAAAAACCACATAGTTATTAGCACTATCAGGACCTGTTGATATACCACAGCATAATAATTTAATTATTACAATGTTTGATATGTTTACTCAAGAGTCATTGTGAAATATTTAAAAAGTATTATAATCTTGTTTAACTCTTTCACTCTTTTTCTTCTTCTTTCTTTCCTTCTTTTCATTTTTGATTGAAATCAATTAACATTCCACACACTCAACCCTCTCTATCTTTCCCCTGCTCTTTCTTTCTTATATTTTTTTCTGTGTAGCATGTCCTTTTTTCTCCTTTTTAACCAGAAGGTGTTGCAAGATTGAGTTTGAGTAACGGCATATCAACCTCTGTGGGTCATTAATGCCAAAAAGGTTATTTTGGATTTCAGTCTTTAAAGTAGTGGTTCTATGGAGATAATTGGTTATGTTCTGTTATATTTTGTTGAAGAAGTTGCTTTTTTTTAATAAAATTTAAAATGTTTTCAGGGTTTTGTATTCTTAAAGATGTCTTTCAGGTTTCTTGCTTGATAGTAATTGGCGCGGATATGTTTAAGTCTGTTACAATTTAGAAGGATATGCTTGGTTGTAAGTTGTACTTTACATGTTGGGCACACTGGGTTGCAAGATGTAACGTTGCGGGGTTTGTTTCTTTCCCGGTATCAAATCGTATTTTCGTACGGTCGTTTGACTGCTAGATCTGGGTTGTGTTTGTAAAACAGTCTTCAAGCCCAAAATTCTTCCACACTTCTTTTTATGGTCAAGTGAAAGGTATCACGTTTTACGGCCGTGTGTCTTTTAGTCACGGTCAATTTGACTTGTTAACAAGTATATATCTCCAGTCAAGTATCTGTTCCCATTTGTTTGTTTAATGGCTTTCATTCATGAATTCCATTATGATTTCTTTGGCGTGTAGTAAATAAAGATGTGGACAGTATTTCTTGCTTTTCATGAATTTTTTTCTTAATGAAAGTTATTGAGAGAGAGAGATAGTCGGCTTCCTTAAATATGTTTTTAATGATGCTCTTAACTTCGTTCCAATTATCAGGCTTCACACTTAAAATATGTTTTCAACTTCGTCCAGTGTAAAATATTAAATCTCAAGTTTCACACATCAGCGACACCAGGACCCCCTGGACCCCCTTGCATGTTGGGCACACTGGGTTGCAAGGTTATGATATCTGTATAATTAAGGAATATGAGTATGAATACATAGATAAGAAGAGGCATGTGGTGTAATGGTTACCATTATTGGAAATGGGCGCAGCGAGAAGAGTTCAAATCCTGAATGAAGATGTTTGCATTTCACATAGTGCTAATACTTTTAGGAAAGGTACAAATACAACTATTCTCTCTCTCCGACTATGGATAAATAAGTAGGGCAGACTGGGCTCTTTAGCCTTGGTATGGCAATTGGTCTAGGAGAAGGACAACACTGAATCAGGGTTCTCCTCTTGTTAGTCAAAAAAACTACTTGAGAGCTCCTCGACTTTCTCCCCCCTCTCTCCTATAATCCCTAAAAAACATTTTACATCTCCAACTTTGAGGTGGTGCTACCAAATTTGATATACTACTTATTGGACTGAGGAGGTAAGTTTATAAGGCTAAACCTTGCAAATCAGTCAGAAATTAAAACATATTACAGGGTGACCCAGAAGAAACAGAAACCAAATATTTATTTTCCCATTAAACTAACCCCAACCCCAACCCTAACCCCCCTAGTTAAAATTAACAGTTTATTACAAAATTTGTGGGTTCTGTTTTTTGCTAGGTCATCCTGTATACAGGTGACCTAGAAAATACAGAACCCAAATTATTTATTTTGCCATTAAAAACTAACCCTAAACCCTAACCCTCTCTAGTTAAAATTAAGTTTTATTACAAAAATTGTGGGTCTGTTTTTTCTGGGTCACCCAATTTTTGACCAATTTGTAAGTTTAGCCATTAATAACGTAATCAGTTAAGTGGGAAATGCTGCTTGCTTTGAAAATGAGCATTTAAAATCTTAACTTTATCTCAACTCAAATGACAAGCACTGGGTGCGAGTGAAAAAAATATAACACTCCCTCAGAACGAGAGAGATCATTCCTCTTTTTTTCTTTCTTTTGCCCTGTTGTCAGGTTTAGAATACATTGACTGTCCCCTGAAGGGGGTAAGATCCCACCCAACAAAAAAGTGTGTTCTGGGTTGTGACACTAACTGCATCTGATGAAGCTGGAATCTGAGAGATTTTGGAGATACCCCTTCATTACCATGATTACCACGTCTAACTCCTGAATATAAAACAACTGACCAAGCCTAGAAACGTTATAAAAATCTGAAGCTTGAAGGTTCACCCCCACTCTCTATCTTTTATCTTTCCCCTTCGTTTTGATTGCTCATAATGAACCATATAATTATTAGCACTATCAGGACCTGTTGATATACCACAGTATGAATTTAAATTTACAATGTTGATATGTTTACTCAGAGTCATTGCGAAGCATCCTTGATATATTAGTTGTAAGAAGATAGTTATTAATTTTTATGGAAAAATTAGCCAGAAAGTAATCAATAAAGTCTACATTAATAATTTACAAAGATGGTATTGATTTTACATATAAAGGAGTGAACAATAAGAAAAGGAAAGATTCAAGAAACTTAAGCCATACTTAGAATATAAGTCTCCCAACGGATTAGTAAGTTTACTAGCAGGACCTGTTGATATATCAACAGTCTGAAAATTTATTATGGCAACATTTGATATGCTTACTTAAGTGCTATTGCAAAATAGTTCAATATATAAAAGTATAATAATCTTGATTAACTCTCTCTCTCACTCTTTTTTTTTTTTTTGCATCAAGTTCAATTGAAACAAATTAGTGTTATCACTCCCTCTCTCTCTCTTTCCCCTACTCTTCTTTTCTTTCTTTATATGTATCCATGTCCTTTTTTCTTCCCTTTCTATCTTCATAATAAAATCAGAAGATTCATTATTTACCTGAGGTGACAACCACTCATAAGAATTGAGAATTTGGAAGATAAGCAACACCAGATAATCAGGATTTAGATTTTTGCATTTCATCTTGGATGATTAGGATGGTCTCATTTTTAACCAGGCATTGCAGATGAAACAGTTGTGGGAGAAGGAAGATAAGTATTAATATCTTTATAATGGAGATTGTGGTTTGTCTGTCTTGTAACCGAACTTATTTTACTATACAAGTCACAATTCCTTAGTTATTTACTCATATTCTCTATGATTTTATTTTTTATTTTAAACCTCATGTATTAATAAAATTTTTTACATTTACTTATTCTCTCT
>CM042153.1:101332273-101379184 GCA_023376005.1 Doryteuthis pealeii
AAAAGAGAGAGTGAATCAAAAACTTAAATCCTGATTAATCTGGTGTTGCTTATCTTCCCAAAATTCTCCAATTTTATGAGTGTTGTCCCTCAGGTAATAATGAATTCTCTGATTTTATTAGAAGATAGAAAGGAAGAAAAAGGAATGGTACATAGAAGAAGAAAGAGAGTAGGGGAAAGAGAGGGAGGGAGTGATAACAACTAATTTGTTTCAATTGAAGCTTGATGCAAAAAAAAAAAAAAAAGAGTGAGAGAGAGAGTTAAATCAAGATTATTATACTTTTTATATATTGAACTATTTTGCAATAGCACTTAAGTAGCATATCAATGTTGCAAAATTAAATTTTCAGACTGTGATTATCAACAGGCTGCTAGTAAAACTCTAATCCCTTGGGAGACTTATATTCTAAGTATCTCTAAGTTTTCTTGAATCTTCTTTTCTTATTGTTTCACTCCTTTATATGTTAAATCAAAATACCTCTTGTAAAATTGATTAAATGTAGACTTTATTGATTAATTTCTGCTAATTTTTCCATAAAAATTAATAATATCTTCTACAACTAATATCATCAAGGCAGCTTCGCAATGATCTTGAGTAACAATCAAACATTGAATAATTAATTATCATACTGTGGTATATCAAACAGGTCCTGATATGTGCTAATAATTATAATGGTTTCATTATGAAAGCAATTAAACAAAGGGGAAAGATAAAGATAGAGAGTGGGGTGAACTTCAAGCCTTTCAGATTTTTCACGTTCTATGGCTTGGTCAGTTGTTTATATATTCAGGAGTTAGACGTGGTATTAATGGTAAAGAAGGGGTATCTCCAAAATCTCAGATTTCCCAGCTTCATCAGATGCAGGTTTAGTGTCACACCCAGAACACCACTTTTTTGTTGGGTGGGATCTTACCCGCCTTCAGGGGACAGTCAAATGTAATTCTAAACCTTGCAACAAGGCAAAGCAGAAAAAAAGAGGAATGATCTCTCTCGTTTCTGAGGGCGTGTTATATTTTTTTCACTCGCACCATGCTTGTCATTTGAGTTGAGATAAAAAGTTAGATTTTAAATCTCATTTTCAAAGCAAGCAGCTTCCCCACTTACTGATTTACGTTATAAATGGTAACTTACAAATTGGCAAAAATTAGGGTGACCCAGAAAACAGAACCCAATTTGTAATAAAACTTAAAAATTTTAACTAGAGAAGGGTAGGGTTTGGGTTAGTTTAATGGCAAATACATAATATTGGGTTCTGGTATTTTCTAGTCACCACTGTATCAGGATGACAATAGAAAAAAACAGAACCACAAATTTTGTAATAAACTGTTAATTTTAAACTAGGGGGGTGGGTTGGGGGTTGGGTTAGTTTAATGGGAAATAAATAATTTGGTTCACTCGTTTCTCTGCTCACCCTGTAATCATGTTTTAAATTTTCTGACTGCATTGCAGTTAGCCTTATCTCTCGTGTATATATCAATTGGTAGCAGCCAACCTCAAAGTTTGGAAGATGTAAATGTTTTTTAGGATTTAGGAGAGAGGGGGAGAAAGCGAGGAGCTCTCAAAAGTAGTTTTTTTTGACTACAAGAGAGAAACCCCTGATCAGTGTTGTCTTCTCTGCTTGTCTAGAAGCCAGTCTGGCCATATTTATCTAGCCGAGGGGTAAGTTTGTTTTGTCCTTTCGCTAAAAGTTATTAGCATATGGAAATGCAGACATTCTTCATCAGGATTTGAACTCTTCTCCGCTCGCCCATTCCAATAATGGTAACCATTACACACATGTCCTCTCTTATTATTGTATTCATACTCATATTCCTATTCGGTTTTCTGCCGTGTGCCCAACATGCAAGGGGGTCCAAGGGGAGTTCTGTGTCGCGTAGTGTGAAAACTGAAGATTTAATATTTTACAACTGGACGAAGTTGACTTTATGCTGTGAAAGCCTGATTAATTGGAAACGAAGTAGAGCATCATTAAACATATTTTAAGGAAGCCGACTATCCTCTCATACTCTCATCTTTTGAATAATTCATCGAAAAGCAAGAAATAATGTCACATCTTTATAACCCGCGAATCATAATGGGAATTATGATGAAGTTAACTGAACAATTGACTGGAGAATATATACTGGTTTAACAAGTCAAATTGGACCGTGACCCAGGCGTAAAACGTGAATACCTTTCACTTGACCATAAAAAGGAAGTTGTGGAAGAATTTTTGGGCTTTGAAGACTGTTTAAAACACAAACCAGACTAGCAGTCAAACGACCGTACGAAATACGATTAAATACCGGAAAGAAACACGGTTCTTGCAACCAGTGTGCCCAACATGTAAAGTACAACTTACACCCAAGCATTCTTCTATTTATGGTAAGCTTAACATATCGCAGCCAACTACTATCAGAAAATGAACGACTCTCTTAAGATACACACCCCTGAAAAACTTTAAATTTTTAGTCCTTCCAACAAATATAACAGAACATAACCAATTATCTCCATAGACCACACTTTAAAAGACTGAAATCCAAAATAACCTTTTTGGGCCTATTACATAGAGGTTGATATGCCAGTTAACTCAAACTCTACTTGCAACACTTCTGGTTAAAGAGAAAAAAAAGGACATGCTACCACGATATAAGAAGAAAGAGCAGGAAAGATAGAGAGGGTTGAGTGTGTGGATGTTAATTTGATTTCCATCAAACAATGATGAAAAAAGGAAAGAAGAAGAAAAAAAGAGTGAAGATTTTAAACAAGATTAAAACTTTTTAAATATTCACAATGAACTCCTTGAGTAAACCAATCAAAATTTTCTTAAATTATTATGCTTGTGGTATATCAACGGTCTTGTGCTAAATAATATTGGTTTCATTATAGCAATTAACAGAAGGGAAAAGTAAGATAGAGATGGGTGAGCATGCAGAAGCGTAATGCTAATCTGTTTCAATTTGAACATAATGAAAAGATGGGAAAAAAAGCTTAGTTTAAATCAAGATCATTACACTTTTTTTTACATATTGAAACTATTTAGGCAATAGTTCTTAAGTAAACATATAAGACGTATAATAAAATTATGGACTGTTGGTTATATCCCAAGATCCTGCTAGTTAATATCATTACCATAGTAGAATATTTCCTGTTTTGGTGACCTCAAAAAAAAAAAAAAAAATCCAGTAAATATTATTGTCGATTAATCAATTTACTATAAACATTTTAAACAGTTTTATTTCAGTTACCATTTGATTTTGTTAATTCATTAAAGAAAGGAGAATAGAGAGAGAGTGAGAGCATTGCAGAAGCGTAATGCTAATCTGTTTTAATTGAACATAATGAAAAAGATGAAAGAAAGAAAAAAAGAGTGAAAGAGTTAAATCAGATTATTATACTTTTTGCATATTCCACTATTTTTGCAATAGCCTCTTACATAATAATTAAATTATACTGTGCTAATATCCATAGGTCGTGCTAGGACTAATAACTGCGCACTCAAAGTTGTATAGTTTCCATATTGAGTTCTAATGGTCAAAGAAGGAAAAAGAGGAGAAATAATTTCCCAGTAACAAATGAGAAATATGAATAGTGAAATAAAAGTAGAGGAGAAAAAATATAACATTTTTGCAGTATAAGAAGAAGCATTAATTTCATGTTTATCAAATTTTCAAGCTTCTACTCACGTTTAACCTTTCACTCCACTGGGACACCTGATGTTGCTCAGTCGAATTTCATTTTTAACCCTTAAAACTTTTGTGCGTGTGAGAGAACTTCTGGGGCAGTAAAAAGTAAAGTCAATAGAGTGTCCTAATGTTGGTATCAGAACGGACGTTGAGGGAGTCCTATCTCTTTCTTGTAGCTCTAGATATAAGGGAACTGTTCTGAAGTCTTAGGTGGACACCACACCTACTGTCAGCTCCCCAACATACTGCAACGATCCAAGCTGTGCTACTAATGCCACTGAGTTGGCAATCAACCGGTAATTGAACCAGAACGTTTCGGCCAATGTGTCCCCCTCCAGCCTTCTTCAGGTAATTTCTTGTCGGACTCGAGAACCTTCTCGGACTTGGGAAATCCTCGATATTTACCCAGGAATAAGAAATAATAAACAAGAAATACCTAAAGAAGGCCGGAGGCAATCAGCCGACGTAGTACAAAGTAACAATGAAGGATGAGGACAATAGTTGATAATACAATAATAACTCCATATCAAGTCCCATCTCAAAAAATTCAGAGAAAGGCCCTTTCTTGCCCCTGACCTTACTCTTGATATATTTAAAGGTGATGCTCTATTGTCTGAGCTAAACTGTGCCATTGTACTCAGACAAAAAAATATATTTTGCATATCAAACCCTGGGACAGAGGGCTGTGCTTTTTCTTTTTCTTTTTCTTTTTAGTTTACATACCTGAATTTTTTCAAAACTTAAGGGATTGAAGATATTTGATGTTTTCATTTTTCCAACTTTAAAAAAAAAACACAACTTAGTAGCTGTAGAATCAACATGATCAATACACAACTTTACAGGAAGGCTGTAATAGCATCCAGTTACCAGAAAAAAGGGGGGCTGTAACGCATACAACCATGTACCAAATGCCAAGAACAATCATGTTCGGATATTTATGGATTCAAAAGTATCTACACTGAAACCAGTAGCCAATCAAAATCTGGAATAGCTAGGCCAAGGTACATAGTGAATAGCCCAAACTGCGATAATAAAACAACCTACAACTCTGATTCCAAAGCAGATTCAAACTTGTAATAACAGCTGATTACTGACACTAATATGAATTTAACAAGTAGTGAAAGGGTTCACAAAATGTCCTGAATCCACAAAAATGATAGATAAATGAATAAATAAATAAAACGTTGCTATGGTTATGAAGCCCATCAATTATTTATAAACAATGAAAGTTTGTATTATTCCTGATGAGTTTGGCTAAGATAAACAGTGGGATAACCCAACCCTGCTATATATATATACCAACTCCGCACGAGCAGAGTGTTTTGACACAAGTCAATTTCTTAGCGGAGTTCAACAGGTTGAATTCAAAGTTTTCCCTTCTCCGAGACCAGTTGCCCTAACCAAGGTTAAAGAGCCCAGTCTTCTCCTACATTTATCCATAGCTGGAGGGAAGTAGGAAATTCATACCTTTCCCCAAGGGTGTTAAGCGCTGAAATCAATTATACACGTCCAGGGATTTGACTCGGGGCGACGGTCCATTCTTCCCATGCTTTAACCATTACCACGCGGCTTCCTACAACCTGCTATGATAAACACATACCAACTCTGGATTCTCAAAGCAAGATTCAACTTTCAATACAGCTGAATACCTGATCATCTGATATGAATTTTAAACAGTAGTGAAATTGGGTTTACAAAATTTGATCCCCCAAAAGTGATAAATAATAGATAGATTAAATGTATATATATATATATATATTAATTATATATATATATGGTGATTGCCGCTTCTTGAACAGAATAAGGCCATTTCCTACAAGTAAGTTCAGTTGTGGAGCGTTGTGAGTGCGCCAGATGGCCCCACAGTCCAGCTTGTTTTTATGTACCTGTCACACAGTGAGAACCTCACATACAAGCCCTGCCACACAGGTAAGTTTCAATGTAGGAATGTTGCCATGGGTGTCGTCATGTTTGGTTTGCTTCAGAATGGAGGGCTTAGTCAACTTAACTCCATACTTCTTACAGCTATCAATCACCCTGTCTTTCCATGAGGAAGGGTACCAGCCCCACCCCTTCTGTCAAATTGGTCCTTATAGCTGAAACTCACTTCCGCAAGGCATCGATTGTGGCACCCATATCGAAAATGCTCCTCTGTCACGATACAGTTATGTTAAGTTTGGGTTTCCTCCAATCTCTCAAAGATTGGGAGGTGTCCCCAGAACATTCCAAGAGGCTATTGCTAGCCTTGTTTTGTGTTTGTATTATATTCCTGTTGTTTTTTTTTTGTAGTTTCAAACCGGACCATACACACAAATTGGCCCTTTATATATGTAGAGATTAGATATAGATTGATCTTCTCATTGTTAAAGTACCAAACTTTGTCCCTTGTAATATATAGAAAATCCTCAACATTTGCTACGGTATGAAGCCATTATTATTCACAAACATGAAAGTTTGTATATTCTTGAATGGAAATTTACATTTAAGTTCCAATTATTTATCAGCAATGATATTTTGCCTAACAAAGAACTGATAAATTGCCAAGATTTGAAGTAATAAAGTGACCTCAAGACTTTGGGCCAAAATAACTTGCCTACTTGAAACGGAAGACAGGGACTATCAACAAGTTTTAGGCAACACTCTTTAATGAAGTCATTTCATTCACTGTAGAGAATTAATTGATCTAATTATTTCATTTATCGAACATCAAATTTTGGAAATCATAAAAATTTATTTTCTTTGTTTTCAGATGAGACACAACATCTTTTGTTCTTTTTGACGAAAGATGAATTTTCACCTTTTGCCTCTGTAGGAAATTTCAACAACATTTACGGTCAGGAGTTAAAGCCATTTGACTAATCTATATATTACATATGGTAAAGGCAGTTGTGGTGTATATGTCCAGGGTATCTTACTATACATATTAATGGCAGTTGTGTGTATATGATAAATGTCCTGGGGGTAATCTATCTATACATATATAAAAGGGCAGTTGTGTGTAAGTATGTCCGGGGGTATCTATCTATACATATATACCGGGCAGTTGTGTAATATTTGTCTGGGGTAATCTATCCTATACATATATAAAGGGAAGTTGGTGTATGTATGTTCAGGGTAAATCTATCTAACATATATAAGGGCAGTTGGTGTGTAATGATGTGCAAACACTAAAATAAAACATTAATGGTAAAGTTATTATATATTATATATATATAATATCCAAAGTCCAGAGAAGAAATCTTCCTTACGACAAATATTTTTATTTAAAAAACCTATTCGCAGTTTTGAGACCTATGTAGCTCATAATGTAGAGTCAAGAGCAAAATATATAAGTAAAGAAATAACAAACCTTAGAGATTGGGCATTTTAGTCTAAGCTCCTGAAAGACTATAATGCTAAATCTCTATTCTTTGTTATTTCTTTTACTAACTGATAACACCAGTCTTTTTTACATAGGGATTTTAATGGGGCATCTGCGAGGATCCAAACTAGGATCAGTAATAAATATTTATTAATTCCCCTTTTTAACCATGCTATGCCACTTGTTCCTAATTACACAAAACCCGATCAGTGAGACAAGACTGCTGGAACACTGCTGGGAGAAGCGGGAGACTCATAAGTTGAGTTCCTTCTAACGGAAACATGGTGGGTCGCCCCAGTAAGAGACCTACATTGAGCTTTGTTAAATACTGGATGGCTGTGACAAAGGACCTCCCAAGAGCAATGAATGATAGGGAGGATGGTGAGAGATTGTCCATGGTTATCTGTGTTTACTGGCATGACATCGAGATGATGATGATTCTCCTTCCAGCTCTAGGTAAATATAGGCAGACTGGGGCCTTGGTTAGGCAACTAGTCTAAAAGAAGGAACTCTGATTCAAACTGATGTTAGATAAAATTATCATTTTCATTTGCTTCTTAGACCATCTTCTACAAGAGTTTCTATTTTCTCTTTTTGTCTGTTTGGAAAGGCAAAAATCCATTTGAAAAGAGAGAAACGAATACGCATGTACATTATTCATGAAAACATGTTGAGAAAACTTAAAGCCATTTTGTCTTGTTCATTCTGTCTCAACCATTTTTATTCATTCTTCTCTTTTGCCATTTCTTTAGATTAATTCAGGTGTCTGTCCTTCCTTTTAAAAGTGTTACTGTCTTAGCCAGACAATTTCTACTCACTTCACACACACACACCACACATACTACACACACACACACACACACACATCAGTCTCTCTCTCTCTCTCTCTCCTATTGTGTTTTCAGGTTTATAATAAATGGCTTTAAAAGAAGACATGACAGACATGTTTTTGGAATTTAGGATGGTGAACAGAGAGGAGATAAAAATTCTTAGAATAGAAATCTGAAATGAATTATCATAAGCCTTAAGTTAAAGACCTTTTTTTGTTTTTTCCTCTGGAGAAGGAGGATTTTTAATATATTACAAGGGACAAAGTTTGAATACTTTAACATGAGAAGATAATCTATATCTATCTCTACATATATAAATGGGCAATTGTGTGTATGTCTCCGGTAACTACGAAAATAAACAATTAACAGGAAAAAAGAAATTATATTTATATATTATTATTATTTACTTTTTCTTGAAGGCAATTAAATGCATATATCAAATAAAATTCGATTAATTACGAAATAAACCATGACAAGTGAATTTGGCAAAATGATTATGCGATGCTAGAACATTGTAAACAGTCTGTTATGATACACATTCACTATCACCATGATCTTGCTTTTGAGCAAAAATAATGTAATTTGGGTTTGGTTTGGTTTGTTTTTGTTTTTTACGGCATATCAAACCTCAGTGGGTCATTTAATGCGATAAAGTTTTTTGAAATAAATCAATTTTAATGGATAATACAATTTTTTTATAAATATTTCTCTATTTACCCATAGATGGGACCCTAAAGGTCTACACTCCGGGTCAGAGTGGACCAAGGGAAGCAATGGTGATAAAAGGGGTGCTCCACATTTCCAAACCTCCAAACTGGAACCATCACCATCAGATAGATTAACTCATTCCAGGAACATGTAGACCCGCAACCCACTCTAGCATCATATGATAAGGGGTTTGGGGCTTTGCCATGAAAGGCATAGGGTTGGGAAAAATCATATAGGTGCTAGGGCTTGACGTGACAGCATTGATTGGAGGGGGCCTCTCCGACACCCGTCCTAGCCCAAGATAGGGCCAAAGTGGAGTATTGCAAGTTCATGGACTGCTCATCCACCTGGTTCTATCCTTAGGCATCACGGGTCAACCACTACGCCAACAGGTGGCCCCCATGGAGGGTCCTTAACCCCTCTGCAGAGGTGCAGTCGTGCATTCTAAGCCCCATCCGACAGGGCGAAAAATAATGAAGATTTTAATTTATATTCATGAGGACAATTAATAGGAGACATTATTTTTCTTTTTAGTGGTGTCTGCGCTTTTTTTTTTTTCTTTTTTGAACGCTCACCAGGACAGATTAACGCAAGGTCTTTTTACGTAGAGTTTTGAATGGGTCCATCCTGCGAGATCCAACTTGGGATTCAGTAATAATGGATTCTGCAAACTAATTTTTTAATACCCCTTTAACCAGGCAATGCAAGTAGCCGCTTCTAGTCATATATAAAGGGCTGTTTGGTGGTATATGTTAGGGTGTATGTCCAGAGGAAACTAAGAAATAAAACAAATTAACGTCAAAGTAAACATATATACACATTCACTATCACCAGAGCTTCCCATTTTTGGGCAAAAATGATAAAGATTTTTTTTATATTTCATGAAGTATCTAAAAAATAAGATTTGAATAGTAAGAGAAAGGGGAGGGCCATTAAAGTGTTTGGTTATTTTTTGCCTCATCCCCACTGTAGGGCTGGGCCATACATCCATAATTAAAACATAAACAAATCATTATGGAAGGCCCAAAGATCAATGGAACTGCAAGGACTGAGTTTTTTTAAATACACCCCTACCTAAGGCAATGCTGGTAGCGTGCTTCCAGTTTTTAATAAAAGAAGTAAAGATGATTAAAGTGGAAAGAATGGAAAAGATAACAGTCTATAAAACAAGAAAGAGATTCATCCATATTGATTAATATATATATAATAATATTTATTTAAGAATGGAAATGAGTAACCTACTCGGTTTCTAATCGATAGTTCTTCAGGGATACCTTTTAATTAATGCGAGTTTACGATTAATCTTTGGTGGGATAAACATGCCCCGTTGGAATGGGACTTAAGTCCCATCCCAACGGGCCATGTTTTAAAGATTAATCGTAAACTCGTTAATTTAAAGTAAACCCTGAAAGAATCTATCCCGATGAAACCTCGAGTAGGTAACTCTTTCCCATTCTTAAATAAAGTTATGCTCTTACATTGTATTTGAGCACTTTGTATTGTTTTTTCTCAACCTTAACCTTGGATAATTGTGCGCTTCCAACGATCGCTCTATTACCACCGGTAAGTTAATACTTATACAATATACAAATATATATATATAATTAATATATATATATAATATGAGAGAGAGAGAGAGAGAGAGATGGGGGTGAGGAACAGTTGTAGAGATTCATACTGTGTATCTATCTCAAGTGTTCAGCTCTATCTTCAATCGTTCAACGCATAATAGAAATGGGAAAATACCAAGATAGGCACGCAGACAAGAATGCGCCAACAAGCCGCAGACAGGAATGCAACTGAATAGATGGTTATAAAGGTGAAAGATAAGTGTATTAGCCAGAAATCTGCTAGGATAATGGACCTTTGAGTTCTGCCAATTCAAGCTTCCAGCCTCGGAGATGTGTTTAATATCAATGGAGATTCTCAAATAATAGTTATCACATGAAGAACGGCAGTTTGTAAAAAGAATCTAAAATAAGTCTACAGAGAAATATAAATTCTTGCTAAAAGCTGCTCTTAATTAGCGGCAATTAAGCCTAGTTTTTGGTTATACAATATTCAATTTCCAAGTAATAAAAATTGTTATCAACAAAAAAAATCATGTTTAAAAAAAAAATTGTAGAAATATCACAGTAATAAACTTTTCAAGGTTGGTCAAATAAGTACAAAAATCTCGATACTGTTTTTTTTTTTTTGTTTTAAAACCAACCCTTTGTTAAAAGATAAAAGATATTAAACATTTTTTTTTTTTTTCAACTGATTTGTTTGTTTTTTAAAGAATTATTTATGTCTTTTGAAAATGTACAATTTCTTTAAGATGGTTTAAAATTTCAGAATTGCCCAGCCTAGAAGTTTTAATTTGCCCACAGAATTGCCTGGTTCAAAGGGTATGAATGTTGGGCTACAGCTCTAGGTGTATAGTTGGGAAAAAATGTGAAATCTACATTTTCATTTATTTATTGGTAAAAGTCTTATTTTAAACTAAGATATTTGGCATTTTGCTAATGCACAATAATTAAAACTAGTTCATAACTAATTTAAAATAATAATATAATAATAATAATATAAACAACAACCCTCATCCAGAACAAATTTTGAGTTGTTCAAAATTTAAAACTAAACTTAAATTCAGAAGAATGACAAAATTTCAAAAGAAACAAAATAAGAAATAGAGTAAGAGATGTTTTCTTACGCATTGAGGCTCCTTCCCAACCTTTGCTATAATTCCAATGTTGTCCATGGAAGAAAAATAACTACAGGGGCAACAAAAGTTGCTGTGCCAAGGTGCAACTCTCAACATCTCTGGCCCAATTGCCTAGGGGGGAAAACAAAAACAAAACAATTAATTATCATCATCTAAACCATAAAACATTGTTGGAGGTCATTTTAATTATCATATCTATACATATATATAAAGAGCAGTTTGATGTTAGTATGTCTGGATGAAATTTAAAAATTATTACAAATAATATATATATAATATATATATATATATATATATAATTATTCACTATACCAGTTCTTAATTTACCCTAATACAAATTGTTTTAACTAGCCAGCATCAAGATAAATTTTCGAGTCATGTTTTTGTTCCACTTTTTTGTAGCAAATTAATGTAGATATTTACCTACCCCCCCGCCCCTCCTCAAGATTTTTATGGCAAATCAATGTAAATATTTACCCCGCTTTTAATGTTTTATTCTATGAATTTGTACAGTAATATTGATTGTTTGTTCTTTTTTATATTATCCATGCAAAGACCATCAGAAGGATTTATATGTAATGAATTGGGCATCATTGTTTCTGACGTAAATAGCGTCTCTTGATTTTTGTTTCATTTGGTGGAAAATTCACAGGTCCCACTAATGAATAATATAAAAAATATACAATAACAATCAATATTACGTACATTCCAATAGAAAAACATTTTTTAAGCGGGGTTGGTAAAAATAGTTACATTGATTTGCCAATAATTTGAGGAGGGGGCGGGGTAGGTAAAATAGTCTACTTTAATTGCTGACAAAAAACAGTGACAAAAAACATGACTCGGAAAATTCTGAATGCTGGCTATTAACAATTGGTATTCGGGTAAATTAAGAACTGGTAATAGTGATAATATATATATATATATTATATAAATTATATATATAATATGTAACTAATTTTTTTAAATGTTTTCATCCGACATACTAAAATCAACTGCTCTTATATCTATGTATAGATATAGCATATTAATTGCCTCCAACAATGTTTTATGGTGATGATGATATTATTTGTTTTGTTTGTTTTCCCCCCCTAGGCAATTTGCCAGAGATGTTTGAGAGTTGCATCTTGGCAAGCAACTTTTGTTGCCCTGTTAGTTATTTTTTTCCATGACAACATTGGATTTATAGCAAACGTGGAAGAGCCAATGCCAGTAAGAACATTCCTCTTACCCTATTTCTTATTTGTTTCTTTATGAAATTTGTCATTCTTCTGAATTTTAAGTAGTTTTATTTTTGACCAAACTCAAATTTGTCTGATGAGGTTGTTGTTTAATTATTATATATTATTATATTATTATTATTATATTTATGAAAACTAGTTTTTGATTGCTGCATAGCAAATGCAAATATCTTGTTTTATAAATAAGAACTTTTTCCCCAATAATAAATGAAAATGTAAGATTGTCACATTTTTTCCAACTATACACCTAGAGGCTGTAGCCCAACATATCATTCCCTTTTGAAAAACAAGGCCAATTTCTTTGGGCAAATTTAAAAACATTCTAGCTGCCATTCTGAAATTTTAAACCATCTTAAAGAATATGTACATTTCAAAGACTTAAATAATTCTTTAAAAACAAACAAATCATTGAATAAAAAAAAAAAATGTTTAATATTTTTAATTTTAACAAAGGGTGTTAAAACCAAAAAAAAACAGTATCGAGATTTTTTTGTACTTTTGACACACCTGAAAGTTTTAATTACTGTGGAATTATTTCTGACAATTTTTTTTTTTAAACATGAGTTTTTTTGATGATAAACAATTTTTATTACTTGGAAACTGAAATATTGTATAACCAAACTAGCTTAATTTGCCGCCTAATAGAAGCCAGCTTTTTAAGCAAGAATTTTATATTTCTCTGTAGACTTTTAGATTTCTTTACAAACTGCCTTCCTTCATTGTGATAACTATTATTGAAATCTCATTGATATAAACCACATCCTCCGAGGGCTGGGAAGCTTTAATTGCAGAATTTCAAAGGTCCATTATCCTAGCAGAATTTCCTGGCAATACACCTTAACTTCACCTTTTATAACCATCTATCTCGTGCATTCCTGTCTGCGTGCTTGTTTTTGGCGCATTCTTTGTCTGCGTGCCTATCTTGGTATTTTCCCATTTCTATTTATGCGTGAACTGAATTGAATAGAGCTTGAGACATTGAGATAGATACACAGATTATGAAATCTCTACAACTGTGTCCTCACCCCCCCATCTCTCTCTCTCTCTCTCTCTCATAATAATATATATATATATATATATAATATATATATATTTGTATATGTAAAAGTATTAACTTACCGGTGGGTATGAAGAAGCGATCGTTGGAAGCGCACAATATCCAGAGGTTAAGGTTGAGAAAAAACAATACAAAGTGCTCTACAATGTAGAGCATAACTTTAATTTAAGAATGGAAATGAGTAACCTAACTCGAGTTTTCATCGAAGATTCTTCAGGGTTACTTTTAAATTAATCGAGTTTACGATTAATCTTATAAAACATGCCCGTGGAATGGGACCTTAAGTCCCATTCCAACGGGCATGTTATAACACCAAAGATTAATCGTAAACTCGATTAATTTAAAAGTAAACCCTGAAGAATCTATCGATGAAACTCGAGTAGGTTACTCATTTCCATTCTTAAATAAATATATATATATATATAATCATATGGATGAATATCCTTTCTGTTTTTATTAGATGTTATCTTTATTCCATTCTTTCCATTTAATCATCTTTTACTTCTTTTATTAAAAACTGGAAGCAGCTACCCAGCATTGCCTAGGTAGAGGTGTATTAAAAAAACTTAGTCTTGCAGTTCCATTGATTGTTTTGGCCTTCCAATAATTGATTTTGTTTATGTTTTAATCATGTATGTATGCCCAGCCCATACAGTGGGTAATGAGGGCAATACCAACACTAATGGCCCTCCTTCTCTTACTTATCAAAATCTTATTTTTAGATATCTTCATGAATATAAAAAAATCTTTATCATTTTGCCCAAAAATGGAAGCTCTGGTGATAGTGAATGGGTATATATGGTTTACTTTGACGTTAATTGTTTTATTTTCATAGTTTCCTCTGACATACACCCATACATATACACCAACAGCCCTTTATTTATGTACTAGAAGCGGCTACCTTGCATTGCCTGGTTAAAGGGTGTTATTAAAAAAAGTTAGTCTTGCAGATCCATTATTACTGAATCCCAAGTTGGATCCTCGCAGGATGACCCATCAAAATCTCTACGTAAAAAGGACCTTGCGTTAATCTGTCCTGGTGAGGCGTCAAAAAGAAAAAAAAAAAAGCGCAGACCCACTAAAAGAAAAAATTAATGTCTCCTATTAAATTGTCCTCATGAATATATAAAATCTTCATTATTTTTTCGCCTGTCGGATGGGGCGTTAGAATGCACCGACTGCACCTCTGCAGAGGGGTAAGACTCCTCCAATGGGGCCACCTGTTGGCCGTAGGTGGTGACCCGTGATGCTTAAGGATAGAACCCAGGTGGATGAGCAGTCCATGACTTGCAATACTCCACTTTGGCCTATCTTGGGCTAGACCGGTGGTCGGAGAGGCCCCTCCAATCAATCGCCTGGTCACGTCAAGCCCTAGCACCTATATGAATTTCCCAACCCTATTGCCTTCATGGCAAGCCCCAACCCTTATCATATGGATGCTAGAAGGTGGTGGCTGCGGGTCTACATGTCCTGGAATGGACGTTTAAACTCTATCTGATGGTGGAGGTTCCAGTTTTGGAGGTTTGGGCATGTGGAGCACCCCTTTATCACCATGCTCCCCTGGTCCACTTCTGACCCGGAGTGGTAGTACCTGTTAGGGTCCCATCTATGGGTTAAATAGAGAAATGTATTTAATAAAATTGTATTATCCATTAAGAATTGATTTATTTCAAAACTTTCTCGGCATTAAATGACCCACTTGAGGGTTGATATGCCGTAAAAAAAACAAACAAACCAAACCAAATTCATTATTTTTTGCTCAAAAAGCAAGATCTGGTGATAGTGAATGTGTATATATACAGACTGTACAATGTTCTATGCATCGCATAATCATTTGCCAAATTCACTTGTCATGGTTTTTTTCTAAATTATCGAATTTTATATGATATTGCATTGTAATTGCCTTCAAGCAAAAAGGTAAATAATAATAATATATATATTTCTTTTTTTCCTGTTTAATTGTTTTTATTTTCGTAGTTTCAACCGGACATACACACAATTGCCCTTTAATATGTAGAGATAGATATAGATTGATCTTCTCATGTAAAGTATCAAACTTTGTCCTTGTAATATATTAGAAAATCCTCCTTCTCCAGAGGAAAAACAAAAAAAAGGTCTTTAACTTAAAGCTTCATGTAATTCATTTCAGATTTCTATTCTAAGAATTTTTATCTCCTCTCTGTTCACCATCCTACATTCCAACAACATGTCTGTCATGTCTTCTTTGGAAGCCATTTTTATAAACCTGAAAAGACACATAGGAGAGAGAGAGAGAGAGAGACTGGTGTGTGTGTGTGTGTGTGTGTGTGTGTGTGTGTGTGGTGTGTGTGAAGTGAGTGAAATGTGTCTGGCTAGACAGTAACACTTTAAAAAGGAAGCAGACACCTGAATTAATCTAAGAAATGGCAAAGAGAAAAGAATGAATAAAATGGTTGAGAAGAATGAACAAGACAAAATGGCTTTAGTTTCAACATGTTTTCATGAATATGTACATGTCTGTTAATTCTGTTTCTCTCTTCAAATGGTTTGCCATTTCCACAGACAAAAAGAGAAATAGAGAATTCTTGTAGAAGATGGTCTAAGAAGCAAATGAAAATGATAATTTATCTAACATCAGGTTTGAATTCAGAGTTTCCTTCTTTTTAGACTAGTTGCCTAACCAAGCCCAGTCTGCCCTACTATTTACCTAGAGCTGGAAGGAGAATCATCATCATCATCATGGTCATGCCAGTAACACAGATAACCATGACAATCTCTCACCATCCCTCCCTATCATTCATTGCTCTTGGGAGGTCCTCTGCACAGCATCCAGTATTTACACAGAGCTGGTCAATGTAGGTCCTTACTGGGCGACCCACACTGGTTTCCGTAGAAGAACATCACTTATGAGTTCATCCCCGCTTCTCAGGCAGTGTCCAGCATGTCTGTCTCACTTGATGGTTTGTGTAATAGGGAACAAGTGGCATAGCATGGTTAAAAGGGGAATTAATAAATATTATTACTGAATCCTGAGTTGGATCCTCGCAGGATCCCCATTAAAATCCCTATGTAAAAAGACTGTGTTAATCAGTTAAGTAAAGAAATAACAAAAGAATAGAGATTTAGCATTATAGTCTATTTCAGGGAGCTTAGACTAAAATGCCAAATCTCTAAGTCTTTTGTTATTTCTTTACTTATATATTTGCTCTGTGACTCTAACATTATGAGCTCACATTGAGGTCTCAAACTGCGATAGGTTTTTTAAATAAAACTATTGTTGTCGTAAGGAAGATTTCTTCTCTGGACTTTTGGATTAATAATATATATATTTATATATATACTTTACCATTAATTGTTTTATTTTAGTAGTTTTAGTCGGACATACATACACACAACTGCCCTTTATATATGTATAGATAGATTACCCCTGGACATACATACACACAACTTCCCTTTATATATGTATAGATAGATTACCCCCAGACATACATATACACAACTGCCCTTATATATGTATAGATAGATTACCCCCGGACATACTTACACACAACTGCCCTTTATATATGTATAGATAGATTACCCCCAGACATACATATACACACACTGCCCCATATATATGTATAGATAGATTACCCCTGGACATACATACACACAACTGCCCTTTACATATGTATATATAGATTAGACAAAATGGCTTTAAACTCCTGACCTGTAAATGTTGTTGAAATTTCCTACAGAGCAAAAGGTGAAATTCATTCTTTCTTCAAAAGAACAAAAGATGTTTGTGTCTCATCTGAAAACAAAGAAAATAAATTTTATGATTTCAAAGTATTTGATGTTCAGATAAATGAATAATTAGATCAATTAATCTTACAGGTGAATGAATGACTTCATTAAAGAGATGTTTGCCTAAACTGTTGATAGTCCCTGTCTTCCGTTTCAAGTAGGCAAGTTATTTGCCCAAAGTCTTGATGGTCATTTATTACTTCAAAGTCTTGGCAATTTATCAGTTCTTGTTAGCAAATTATCATCTGCTGATAAATAATTTGGCACTTAAATGTAAATTTCCATTCAAGAATATACAAAACTTTCATTGTTTGTGAATAATAATGGGCTTCATAACCGTAGCAAATGTTGAGGATTTTCTAATATATTACAAGGACAAAGTTTGGTACTTTACAATGAGAAGATCAATCTATATCTATCTCTACATATATAAAGGGCAATGTGTGTATGTCCGGTTGAAACTACAAAAATAAAACAACAGGAATATATATACAACACAAAACAAGGCTAGCAATAGCCTCTTGGAATGTCTGGACACCTCCCAATCTTGAGAGATTGGGAAACCCCAAACTACATACTGGTATCGTGACAGGGGAGCATTTCGATATGGTGCCGACATCGATGCCCTTGCGGAAGTTAGTTTCAGCTATAAGGACCAATTGACAGAAGGGTGGGCTGGATACACCTCCTCATGGAAAGACAGGCTGATGATAGCTGTAAGAAGTATGAGTTAAGTTGACTAGAGCCCCTCCATTCTGAAGCAACACATGACGGACACCATGGCAACATTTCCTACATTGAACTCTGACCTGTGTGGCAGGGCTTGTATGTCGAGGGTCTCACATTGTGACAGGGTACATAAAAAACAAGCTGGACTGTGGCCATCTGCGCACTCACAACTGCTCACAACTGAACTACTTGTAGAAATGGCCTTATTCTGTCAAGAAGCGGCAATCACCATATATATATATATATATATATATATATATATATATATACATTTATCTATCTATCTATTTATCACTTTTGGGGATCAGACATTTTGTTAACCCATTCACTACTGTTAAAATTCATATCAGATGATCAGTATTCAGCTGTATTGAAAGTTGAATCTGCTTGAGAATCCAGAGTTGGTATGTGGTTTATATAGCAGGTTGTAGGAAGCGCGTGGTGTAATGGTTAAAGTCATGGGAAATGGACCCGTCGCCCCGAGTTCAAATCCTGGACGTGTTAATTGCATTTCAGCGCTAACACCCTTGGGAAAGGTATGAATCCTACTCTCCCTCCAGCTATGGATAAATAGTAGGGAAGACTGGGCTCTTTAACCTTGGTTAGGCAACTGGTCTCGGAGAAGGAAAACTTTGAATTCAAACCTGTTGAACTCCGCTTAAGAAATTGACCTTGTGTCACACTCTGCTCGTGCGGAGGGGTTGGTATATATATATAGCAGGTTGGGTTATCCCACTGTTTATCTTAGCCAAACTCATTCAAGAATATACAAAACTTTCATTGTTTATAAATAATGATGGGCTTCATAACCATAGCAACGTTTTATTTATTTATTCATTTATCTATCATTTTTGTGGATCAGACATTTTGTGAACCCTTTCACTACTGTTAAAATTCATATTAGGTGATCAGTAATCAGCTGTATTACAAGTTGAATCTGCTTTGAGAATCCAGAGTTGGTAGGTTGTTTATATCGCAGTTTGGGCTATTCCACTATGTACCTTGGCCTAGCTAATTCCCAGGATTCTGATTGGCTACTGGTTTCAGTGTAGATACTTTGATCCATAAATATCCGACACATGATTGTATTCTGGCATTTGGTACATGGCTTGTATGCAGTTACAGCCCCCCCTTTTTTTGTCTGGTAACTGGATGCTAGTTACAGCCTTCCTGTAAAGTTGTGTATGTGATATGTTGATTCTACAGCTACTAAGTTGTGTTTTTTTTTTTAAGTTTGGAAAAATGAAAACATCAAATATCTAATCCCTTAAGTTTTGAAAAATCAGGTATGTAACTAAAAAGAAAAAGAAAAAGAAAAAGCACAGCCCTCTTCCCAGGGTTTGGATATGCAAAATTATGTTTTGTTGAGTACAATAGGCCAGTTTAGCTCAGACAATAGAGCATCCACCTTTAAATATATCAAGAGTAAGGTCAGGGCAAGAAAGGCCTTTCTCTGAATTTTTTGAGATGGGACTTGATAATTAGTATTATTTGTATTATTCAGACTATTGTCCTCATCTTCATTGTTATTTGTACTACGTTTCGGCTGATGTGCCCTCCGGCCTTCTTTTAGGTATTTCTTGTTTATTTATTTCTTATTCCTGGGTAAATATCGAGATTCCCAAGTCCGAGAAGGTTCCTCGAGTCCGACAAGAAATACCTGAAGAAGGCTGGAGGACACATTGGCCGAAACGTTCTGGGTTCATTACCGGTTGTTGCCAACTCAGTGCATTAGTAGCACAGCTTGGATCGGTGCAGTAATGTGGGGAGCTGACAGTAGGTGTGGTGCTCCACCTAAGACTCAGAACAGTCTCCCTTATCTAGAGCTACCAAGAAGAGGATAGACTCCCTCACTGTCCGTCTGATACCAACAATAGGACACTCTATTGACTTTACTTTTTACTGCCCAGAAGATTCTCTCACACGCACAAAGGTTTTAAGGGTTAAAATGAAATTCGACTGAGCACATCAGTGTCCCAGTGGGAGTGAAAAGGTTAAACGTGAGTAGAAAGCTTTTGTAAAATTGATAACATGAAATTAATGCTTCTTCTGATTACTGCAAAAATGTTATATTCTTTTCCTCCTCCTACTTTTACTTTCACTTTCATTATTCTCATTTTTGTTCTGAATTTATTTCTCCTCTTTTCCTTCTTTGACATTTAGAAACTCAATATGAAACTAGTACAACTTTTGAGTGGCGCAGTTATTAGTCACTAGCACGACCTATGGATATAGCACAGTATAATTTAATTATTATGTTAAGAGCTATTGCAAAATAGTTGAATATGCAAAAAGTATAATAATCTTGATTTAACTCTTTCACTCTTTTTTTCTTTCTTTTCATCTTTTCATTATGTTCAATTAAACAGATTAGCATTATCGCTTCTGCATGCTCACTCTCTCTCTATCTCCTTTCTTTAATGAATAACAAATATCAAATGGTTACTGAAATAAAACTTTTAAAATGTTAATAGTTTAAAATTGATTAATCGACAATTAATATACTGGATTTTTTTTTTTTTTTTTTGAGGTCACCAAAACAGGAATATTCTACTATGGTAATGATATTAACTAGCAGGATCTGTGGATATACCACAGTATAATTTTATTATTACGTCTTATATGTTTACTTAAGAACTATTGCTAAATAGTTCAATATGTAAAAAGTGTAATAGTCTTGATTTAACTAGCTTTTTTTCCCATCTTTTCATTATGTTCAATTGAAACAGATTAGCATTATCGCTTCTGCATGCTCACCCCCACTCTCTATCTTTATCTTTCCCCTTCTGTTTTAATTGCTCATAATGAAAACCACATAGTTATTAGCACTATCAGGACCTGTTGATATACCACAGCATAATAATTTAATTATTACAATGTTTGATATGTTTACTCAAGAGTCATTGTGAAATATTTAAAAAGTATTATAATCTTGTTTTAACTCTTTCACTCTTTTTTCTTCTTCTTTCTTTCCTTCTTTTCATCATGTTTGATTGAAATCAATTAACATTCCACACACTCAACCCTCTCTATCTTTCCCCTGCTCTTTCTTTCTTATATTTTTTTCTGTGTAGCATGTCCTTTTTTTCTCCTTTTTAACCAGAAGGTGTTGCAAGATTGAGTTTGAGTTAACGGCATATCAACCTCTGTGGGTCATTTAATGCCAAAAAGGTTATTTTGGATTTCAGTCTTTAAAGTAGTGGTTCTATGGAGATAATTGGTTATGTTCTGTTATATTTTGTTGAAGAAGTTGCTTTTTTTTAATAAAATTTAAAATGTTTTCAGGGTTTGTATTCTTAAAGATGTCTTTCAGGTTTCTTGCTTGATAGTAATTGGCGCGGATATGTTTAAGTCTGTTACAATTTAGAAGGATATGCTTGGTTGTAAGTTGTACTTTACATGTTGGGCACACTGGGTTGCAAGATGTAACGTTGCGGGGTTTGTTTCTTTCCCGGTATCAAATCGTATTTTCGTACGGTCGTTTGACTGCTAGATCTGGGTGTGTTTGTAAACAGTCTTCAAGCCCAAAAATTCTTCCACACTTCTTTTTATGGTCAAGTGAAAGGTATCACGTTTTACGGCCGTGTGTCTTTTAGTCACGGTCAATTTGACTTGTTAACAAGTATATATCTCCAGTCAAGTATCTGTTCCCATTTGTTTGTTTAATGGCTTTCATTCATGAATTCCATTATGATTTCTTTGGCGTGTAGTAAATAAAGATGTGGACAGTATTTCTTGCTTTTCATGAATTTATTTTCTTAATGAAAGTTATTGAGAGAGAGAGATAGTCGGCTTCCTTAAATATGTTTTTAATGATGCTCTTAACTTCGTTCCAATTATCAGGCTTCACACTTAAAATATGTTTTCAACTTCGTCCAGTGTAAAATATTAAATCTCAAGTTTCACACATCAGCGACACCAGGACCCCCTGGACCCCCTTGCATGTTGGGCACACTGGGTTGCAAGGTTATGATATCTGTATAATTAAGGAATATGAGTATGAATACATAGATAAGAAGAGGCATGTGGTGTAATGGTTACCATTATTGGAAATGGGCGCAGCGAGAAGAGTTCAAATCCTGAATGAAGATGTTTGCATTTCACATAGTGCTAATACTTTTAGGAAAGGTACAAATACAACTATTCTCTCTCTCCGACTATGGATAAATAAGTAGGGCAGACTGGGCTCTTTAGCCTTGGTATGGCAATTGGTCTAGGAGAAGGACAACACTGAATTCAGGGTTTCTCCTCTTGTTAGTCAAAAAAACTACTTTGAGAGCTCCTCGACTTTCTCCCCCCTCTCTCCTATAATCCCTAAAAAACATTTTACATCTCCAACTTTGAGGTGGTGCTACCAAATTTGATATACTTACTTATTGGACTGAGGGTAAGTTTATAAGGCTAAACTTGCAAATCAGTCAGAAAATTAAAACATATTACAGGGTGACCCAGAAGAAACAGAAACCAAATTATTTATTTTCCCATTAAACTAACCCCAACCCCAACCCTAACCCCCCTAGTTAAAATTAACAGTTTTATTACAAAATTTGTGGGTTCTGTTTTTTTCTAGGTCATCCTGTATACAGGGTGACCTAGAAAATACAGAACCCAAATTATTTATTTTGCCATTAAACTAACCCTAAACCCTAACCCTCTCTAGTTAAAATTAAGTTTTATTACAAAAATTGTGGGTTCTGTTTTTTCTGGGTCACCCTAATTTTCTGACCAATTTGTAAGTTTAGCCATTTATAACGTAAATCAGTTAAGTGGGAAATGCTGCTTGCTTTGAAAATGAGCATTTAAAATCTTAACTTTTTATCTCAACTCAAATGACAAGCACTGGTGCGAGTGAAAAAAATATAACACTCCCTCAGAAACGAGAGAGATCATTCCTCTTTTTTTCTTTCTTTGCCCTGTTGTCAGGTTTAGAATACATTGACTGTCCCCTGAAGGGGGGTAAGATCCCACCCAACAAAAAAGTGGTGTTCTGGGTGTGACACTAAACTGCATCTGATGAAGCTGGAAATCTGAGATTTTGGAGATACCCCTTCATTACCATTATTACCACGTCTAACTCCTGAATATAAACAACTGACCAAGCCTAGAACGATGATAAAATCTGAAGCTTGAAGGTTCACCCCCACTCTCTATCTTTATCTTTCCCCTTCTGTTTTAATTGCTCATAATGAAAACCATATAATTATTAGCACTATCAGGACCTGTTGATACCACAGTATGATAATTATTACAATGTTTGATATGTTTACTCAAGAGTCATTGCGAAGCATGCCTTGATGATATTAGTTGTAAGAAGATAGTTATTAATTTTTATGAAAAATTAGCCAGAAAGTAATCAATAAAGTCTACATTAATAATTTACAAGATGGTATTTGATTTTACATATAAAGGAGTGAACAATAAGAAAAGGAAGATTCAAGAAACTTAGAGCCATACTTAGAATATAAGTCTCCCAAGGGATTAGTAAGTTTACTAGCAGGACCTGTTGATATATCACAGTCTGAAAATTTAATTATTGCAACATTTGATATGCTTACTTAAGTGCTATTGCAAAAATAGTTCAATATATAAAAAGTATAATAATCTTGATTTAACTCTCTCTCTCACTCTTTTTTTTTTTTTTGCATCAAGTTCAATTGAAACAAATTAGTGTTATCACTCCCTCTCTCTCTCTTTCCCCTACTCTCTTTCTTTCTTTATATGTACCATGTCCTTTTTCTTCCCTTTCTATCTTCATAATAAAATCAGAAAGATTCATTATTTACCTGAGGTGACAACACTCATAAGAATTGAGAATTTGGAAGATAAGCAACACCAGATAATCAGGATTTAGATTTTTGCATTTCATCTTGGATGATTAGGATGGTCTCATTTTTAACCAGGCATTGCAAGATGATAACAGTTGTGGGAGTAAGGAAGATAAGTATTAATATCTTATTATAATGGAGATTGTGGGTTTGTCTGTCTGTAACCGAAACTATATTACTATACAAGTCACAATTCCTTTAGTTATTTACATCATATTCTCTATGATTTTATTTTTTATTTAAACCTCATTTATTAATAAAATTGTTTTACATTACTTACACTGTTGACCATATCTACATACTAATAACATGCAATTGTATTTATATATACAACAAAATAGAGGTTTACAGTATGAATGGGAAGGCTAATTTGCATATTTATATTAAAAATTTGATTTTAATAAATATATACTTAGTATTATTGATTTCTAATTGTTTGGTTTTATCTTATTGAATATGAGCAAAAATCTCTTCAATAAATCTTAAAAGAAATCCATTAACAAGAAGAAATAACTGATATTATTCTTTACTTCCTATTTTAACTAAAACAGTTTAATTAGGAAAATTTACCAATGAAAAACGGGAGTAACGGAAAATGATGGAAGAGTTAGTTTCAAGTTGTTCTATTTTTCAATCATACCCCCTTGTTCCAAATATTTTTATCTGAATTCTTATTCAGTTTCATTAGCCTTTCTAATTTAATATAACATTTTATTACATTAAAATAAATACTTGCACCCGGAGGGTGCATATATTTGCTAGTATAGATAGTGATGATGTTATAACTTAGTATTTTCCATTTAGCAGCACTTGAAAAGATTTTAGTTTCAAAAGAGTTCTGCATATTTTACCATGCAGCAGAGAGAAATGGTGTGGGGTTACAAGAGGTTTAATGTTTTAGGTTTAAAAGGGCTGTTTATTCTTGGTGTGTGTTCCTAGGGTCTGCTTTTAACCCCATCTTATTTGGTGGTCGCAATGGAAAAGGAAGGATCTCAAGGAATGAAAGAAAGAGACAAAGACAAAAGGTGGTTTTATAATTTATGATTAAATTGATTATTGGGTCAGCCTTTTTAAGAACAACTGCATTATAAAGAAATAGTATTGCAGAAAATCATATTATGGGATGGCAAGAGGTTTAATGTTTTAGGTTTAACTCTTAACATCCTGTTGAGAATTTTTTAATCCAGACCCCATCCTATAAGGATTTATCAAAAATGGTTAAAAATGGCCTTTTCATTTAAAGTTACCTGTTTATTTCCTTAATCAAAGACTTCTAAATATGTTTAATATACATTTAAACAAATGCTATCATTTGAGGCAGATTAGGAAAACAAATGTGACTTCCAGTCAGGCAGAATGGGGTGGTATAGGATGTTGAGTTAAAAGGTAGCTGGTTATTCTTGGTGTGTGTTCCTAGGGTTTGCTTTTAACCCATCTTATTTGGTGGTTGCAATGAAAAAGGAATTCAATGAACAGGCCACATATAAGTTGCTTGAGACTTGATATTGGAGGATATTTGATAGGGCCAGGGAAGATCATCCTATAAATTCTTGCCAGGAAAATGAATTTGAAACTGAAAATAGTCAATAAATATCAATAAAAGGGGGTTACTTTACAATCCAGAAATTGCTTCTATATCTAAACTTTTGAATACCTGTACAAAGTGAAAAGAAGTTACTGTATTTGATGGTGTATATATACAGGGTCCGGTTTAGCTCAGTTGGTAGAAACACCTGCCTAGGAATACAAGGTCCTGGTTTAATACTGGTCCCCACAACTCAGCGCATGAGTAGCACAAGATTGGGTAATCTGATTTGTACAGAAAAGTGGTGAGCTGATGTTAGGTGTGGGCCTCACCTCAGCAAAAACACTCTCCCTGGTCTAGTGCTAGCAAAAAGGAGGAAGAGCTCCCTTGCTGTCTGGCTGATACAACAATAGGCCACCTTACAAAACTTTTTTATACATATTTCCCCCCCCCCCCCCCATGAGTATTTTTTCCATTAATCCATCTTCAGGTGATTTTAGAATGCTTCATTAAAAAATTATTTTCAATTAAAAAAAAAAAAAAAAAAAAAAAAATGAAACAGAAACATTCTCATTGTTCTATTATCCTTGATAGCATTCCCCTCCCCCTGTCGGCTGGGGTGTTAGAATGCACCGACTGCACCTCTGCAGAGGGTAAGACTTCCCCAATGGGCCACCTGTTGGCCGTGGTGGTGACCTGTGATGCTTAAGGATAGACCCAGGTGGATGAGCAGTTCATGACTTGCAATACTCGACTTTGGCCCATCTTTGGCTAGACGGGTGGTTGGAGAGGCCCCTCTTCAATCGGCTGGTCACATCAAGCCCTAGCACCTATATGATGCCCCACCTATTGCTCTTATGGCAAGCCCAACCCCTTTTATCATATGGGTGCTAGAAGGCGGTGACTGAGGTCTACATGTCCTGGGAATGACATTAAACTTCTATCTGATGGTGAGGTTCCAGTTTTGGAGGTTTGGGAAATGTGGAGCACCACTTCATCACCATTGTCCCTGGTCCACTCTGACCCGGAGTGGTAGTACTTGTTAGGGTCCCATCTATTGGTTAAATAGAAAATGTATTTATAAAAAATTGTATTATCCATAAGATGAAATTATTTCAAAAACTTTATTGGCATTAATGACCCACTGAGGTTGATATGCCGTAAAACAAACCAAACCAAACTTGAAGCATTCCATTTCAAATTAGTAACATAATTAGTGTTTTTAAAAAAAATATTTTTAAATTTAAAGGATTTTAAAAATTTTCAAACAATTACATAACTTTAGCTAGACGATAGAGCATTCGTCTAGAAACCACAAGGTTCCTAGTTCTATAATGGCCTCACCAACTCAACGTATGAGTAGACAGGGATCTGTGCGGTAAAGTAAGGAGCTGATGGTAGGTGTGGCGCTCCACCCTAAATGCAAAACAATCTCCTTGGTTTGTGCAAGTGAAAGGGGGATAGACTCCCTCGCTGAATTGGCTGATACGACTTTAGGCCATCGCGACGGCTTTTAAAAATTTTTAACAGAATGTACTAATGATAATAGAACCACTAAGAATTTTTCCTTTGGAAATCATTTTTGGTTGAAGGATTATATATATATTAATATATATTATAATATATATATATATTTTTACCAACCTCCGCATTGAGTAGGATGGATACAAGGTCAATTTCTTTAGCATTAGCAGAGTTTAACAGGTTTTAAATTCAGTTTCCTTCTCCTAGACTGGTTGCCTAACCAGGGTTAAAGAGCCTGGCCTTCCCTACTATTGGGTTGGTGCATAATTATTGCAGTTTTATCCCACAAATTTGTTGAAAAAAAGCCATGATAATTATTGCACTAACCCAATATTTACCCATAGCTGAAGGGAGAATAGTTGGATTCATACTTCTCCAAGGGTATTAGTGCTATGTGAAATGCAACAGCCCTCATCCAGGATTTGAAATGTCTCGGTGTGTCCGTTCCTATGATGAACCATTACACCACACACTTCCATTCTGTTTGATAGTCTATAAGATCCTCTCTTTTTTTTGCATTAATATTACAGCATTATGGAATTAAGCTTTCTTAAGTATAGGTAGCATATGATGTCTTGGTTAACAGTAGCTTACAGATATCCAACTTTTGCATATAATATATCTGGGATATTTTTAGCCATTTTTATCAAGGAGAAAAGGGAAGTTATGGCATCAAATATGGTAATCTCTCAATAAGTTTCATGTTTATTATTTCAAATGAAACAGAAGAGTTGGACATGTAGTTAAATCGAATGAACAGACCTAAATTCCATCATTGTATGTCACCCGCCGACCCCCCCCCCAAAAAAAAATCAGGGAATGAACCGAATTTAATGAGATTTTCAGTGCTGATATATTAATGAATAAAAGATATAATGCACCAGTTATTTTATTTTAAAACTTTTACATTTTTCAGTCAGTTAATTTGAGCCACGTATCTTTGAGATTCTGTGTTATGCCTCAAGTAACGTAAAGTGGGGGCTCATGGTAAATGTGGCGCTCAGCTAATACGATCTGTCTGGTCTAGTGCTAGCAAAAAGGGGATAGACTCCCTCACTGTCCAGCTGATACCGACAATAGGTCACTCTTGCAAACTTCATTTACCTACTTAGTATTGTGTATTTAACGTTTTGTATGTTTTACTTTTTAAAGTTTCTTGAATAATTTAAGATTGTTCCAATATTTCCCGAGTGAAATGTCTGATAAACAGCTGGTGGGGAAAAGTCATGTGTTTGAGAAGTGCAAAATGAATAAATGGTAATTCATTGTGTGAGAATTCTGATTTTTTTATCTGGAGGAACCAAAAATATGTCATGGATTTTCAACATTATAAAACTTAGAAAAGGTCAGAGGTGAATATTTACAAAATCAAGAGGAAATATGTGAAATTGTGAGAGACGAGAAACTAGCCAATATCTTCTCTTATTACCACTCTATTCACTCTCTTACTCATTCTCATCTCTCTCTCGCTCTTTCTCTTATTCACTCTCTCTATGTTCTCACATTCATTTCTTCTTCCTTTCTCCTCATTCACACTTCTCCTTTCTTTCTCTCCATTCCACACTCTCCTTTCTTTTCTCTTCATTGCACTCTCTCTCTTCATTCACTCTCTCTCTTCTTTCCTCATTTCACTCTTCATTCACTCTCTCTCTTCATTCACTTCTCCTCTCTCTCTTTCTCTCATTTCACGCTCTCATTCACTCTCTCTCTCTCATTTCACTCTCTCTCCTCATTCACTCTCTCTCTCTTCTCTCATTCACTCTCTCTCCTCTCTCTCTTCCTGTCTCACCCACACTCTTTCTCTCTCTCTCTCTCTGTCACTGGCCTCTCATTTACTCACTTTCCACTTCTTTCACTTCGATTTCTCTTCTCCACTTCTCTTTCTCTCTCTCTCTCTCTCTCTCAACACACACCACCCTCTCTCTCTTCTCTCTCATTTCTCTTTTGGTTCTTAACTTATTGATTTTTTCCCATGTATGTTTTTTCTATTTTATTACTTTTTTTCTTTCTTTCTATCTTTTTCGTTTTCCCCCTTTTTTCTCTCTCATTTCTCTTCACATATTTTTTCTTTCTTCCTCATTTCTTTTCATAGTTTCATTAACTTTATCATTTATCTTTAGTCAAACTATTGTCTCTCTCTTTCCCCTCCCCTCCCTCTCATTGATTTACAAAATATTTCTGTTTCAACAAGAAACTGAAGGTTGGTTGTACCTTTTATAAAATTTCGCTTAAAAGCTCAAAGATACTTATATTACCACTTGGGTTTCCTGCTGCATTGGTATTGTGAGGATATATTTAGCGGTTAACCAGATTTAGTAACAAAATACAAACTTACTTTAGAATTATTCTCTTACTATTGCAATGTATACTAGCCGCTTATATGCTGTTTGCAGGGTGAATAATCTCTCCTTAATAGATTGATACAAGTTAGTAGAGGGTGAGCAAAAATTAACCACCACTTTCACCATACATTCTTTATTATTTGTCACACTTGATGTATGCTTAAAGTGTTTCTATTGTTGGTCACTGTAGATCAACATCAGCTCACATTCATAGAAAGGCTGTGATAGGCATCCAGTCACCAGACAAAAAAAAGAAAACACTCTTGCTCCGATACAGGCTCTAGCCAACTTAGAGTCAAGTTTGGTTTAATCTTATTATAATGGAGATTGGGTGTCTGTCTGGAACTGAAACTACTTTTTTTTTTATTACTACAAGTCACAATTCCTTTCCTATTTACATCATATTCTCCATGATTCTATTTTTATAAACCTAATTATTTTAATTAAAATTGTTTTACATTACTACACTGTTGACATATCTACATTATATAACATGCAATTGTATTTATATTTACAACAAAATAGAGGTTTACAGTGTGAATGGGAAGGCTAATTTGCTATGATCTTAAAATTTTACTTAATCATTTGATTTTCTAATTTTTTGGTTTTATCGTTATTGAATATAAGCAAACATCTCATGGATAATCTTAAAGAAGAAATAACTGTAAATTTCTTCTTTACTTCCTATTTTAACTAAGAGTTAAAATTAGGAAATTACCAATGAAAGACGAGGAGTAATGAAAAATGATGGAAGAGTTGCTTTTCAAAGTTGCTTCTATTTTTCAATCATACCCCCTCTGATCAAATGTTTTTATCTGCATTGCTTATCAGTTTCATTGCCTTTCTTTTTTAATATGATATGTCATTATATTAAAACTTAAATACTTGCACCGGAGGGTTGCATATATTTGCTAGTATGATTAAAAGTATCCCAACTACAACCAGCAGCCATGAGAATCCTGGGATTGGGCTTGGCCAAGACACAGTGGAATAGCCCAATCTGCTATTAACCACCTACCAAGTCTGGATTCTCAGAACAGATTCAACTGAACACAGCTGGAATACTGATCACCTTAAAAGAATTTCAAGCAGTGACCAAGGTTTCTTCTGATCGCATGTGCTGTCTGAAAATAATAAAAGATTACACTTATTGTAATTATTTTAATTGGTTTCTATATAGAATTATTCATAGGATTGATTTTAATATAAATTAGAAATTCAATAGACCCAATAATTATTTATAACCCGTTGTTAAACCAGTATGCAAATTAACCTCACCATTATTATGTAAACTTTATTCTGTAGTGAATATATAAGATACATTGGCAGATTTTAAGCATAATAAACATGGGTTGTTTTGAGGCAAAAGCTAACTTCAGGATTTTCTTAAGACCTCAATAATGAATAGTTTATTATTCTATGTATTAATGATTTTGACTAAAATTAAAATTCTCATTGATAAACTATGCAATTCCTGAGGAGTATTCGTGCTTTAAATAGTAATGTAGTTTTATTACAACTGACAGGCACTGAATCTCATTATAATAAGATGAGGCCTCTATCAATTAGTCAGTTAGTTAGCAATGAACAAAAACTTCATAATTTTATAAAGCAAATATAAAAGACCCCCCCCCCAAAAAAAAACCCCATAGAAAATGATGACACTTTAAACACTTTCTCATTTGTTGCAGACCACTAAGTTTTAAAAAAATTTTTATTTGAAGTTTGAGCAAGGAAGTTAATATTGAAATAAATAAAATTAAATAATGTAGTTGGCACAGAGCTGTATCTTGTGGGGATTAAAATAAACGAAATAAATTACAATAAAAACCCACAACCCTGATTGAAGGTCAGTAAGTTACTGTGTTTGAATAACAGCAGCTAACTAAGTACAACTTAAGCAGTGTCCAAGACAGTATATATAGAACTCAGAATGGACCCATTCATGATTTTGGGTTGATTGGGGTCATTTCCATTCCTCAGTTCTGATTTGGCTGTTGACTGCTTGTTGAATGACATTGTGGATCTTATATATATCCGTCAATTCTTGCAGTAGACTTTGTGACATTCGGTTCTGTATTTAATTCAACTGTTTGTTGCCTTGTCTTCCCAGTTCGACGGTTAATTTGGACTTATAATTTATTCTTCAACCCATGGGGCCTTTCCCGGAAGAACCCTCCGCACATGTCTGACAAAAGGGATGTCCCCCGACCCAAAAAGAATTCTTGGGCCATTTGAATTTGGCCAAACTGAGTATTAGTCGCTTCCTCAGCCAGGGGGATATCCTATCCCCAATAAAGCGGTTCTTCCTTCTTGTGGGCTGGTAAGCTGAAATGAAATTAAGGAACGAAAAAGACAAGAGACAAAGGCAAGAGGTAGTTTTATTGACTTAGGCTTCATTGACCGGGTCACTGTCGTCCATGGAAGGGGATATCCCCCTGGCTGAGAAGCGACTATACTCAGTTGTGGCCTAAATTCAAATGGCCAAGAGATTCTTTGGGGGTCGGGGGACAGTCCTTTTGTCAGACATGTGCGGAGGGTTTCTTCCGTGAAGGCCCCATGGGAGTTGAAGAATAATTAAGTTCCAATTACCGTCGAACTGGGAAGACAAGGCAACAAACAGTTGTAACTTAAATACCAAACCCGAATGTCACAAAGTCACTGCAGAATGACAGGATATATATAAGACTCCACAATGTCATTCAAATCAAGCAGTCAAGCAGCCAATCAGAACTGAAGGAATGGAATGACCCAAATCACCCAAATTCATGAATGGGTCATTCTTGAGTTCTATATATACTGTCTTGGACACTGCTTAAGTTGTACTTAGTTAGCTGCTGTTATTCAAACCAACAGTAGACTTACTGACTTCAATAAGGAGTTTGTTGGGTTTTTTATTGTAATTTTATTTTCGTTTTATTTTAATCCCCACAGATACAGGCTCTGTGCAACTACATTTTTATTTATTTTATTTTATTTCAATATAACTTCTTGCATCAAACTTCAAAATAAACTTTTTTAAAACTTAGTGGTCTGCAACAAAATTGAGAAAGGTTTAGAAGGTCATCATTTTCTATGGGTTTTTTTTTTTGGGGGGGGGGTCCTTTTATATTTGCTTTATAAAATTATGAGGTTTTTGTTCATTGCTACTACTGACATAATTAATAGTATGCCTCATCTTATTATAATGGAGATTCAGTGTCTTTCAGTCTGTAACTAAAACTACATCACTATTTATGTCACAATACTCTCAGGAATTGCATAAGTTTATCAATGAGAATTTAATTTATAGTCAAAATCATTAATACATAGAATAATAAATCTTATTCATTATTGAGGTCTCTATGAAAATCTGAGTTAGCTTTGCCTCAAAACCACCCATGTTATTAGTGCATTTAAAATCCTGCAATGTATCTTATATATTACTAAGAAATAAAGGTTTACATAATATATGGTGAGGTTAATTTGCATACTGGTTTTAACAAAACCGGGTTTAATAAATAATTATTTGGTCTTATTGATTTCTAATATTATATTAAAATCAATCCTATGAATAATTCTATATAGAAACCAATTAAAATATAATTACAATAAGTGTAATCTTTTTATATATTTTTCAGAGACAACAACAGTGCGATCAGAATGAAACCTTGGTCACATGACTTGAAATTCTTTTAAGGTGATCAGTATTCAGCTGTGTTACAAGTTGAATCTGTTCTGAGAATCCAGACTTGGTAGGTGGTTTAAATAGCAGATTGGGCTATTCCACTGTGTACCTTGGCCAAGCCCAATCCCAGGATTCTCATTGGCTGCTGGTTGTAGTGTGGATACTTTTATTCATACTAGCAAATATATGCACCCTCCGGGTGCAAGTATTTAAGTTTTAATATAATGAAATATCATATTAAATTAGAAAGGCTAATGAAACTGAATAAGAATGCAGATAAAAACATTTGGATCAGAGGGGGTATGATTGAAAAATAGAACAACTTTGAAAGCAACTCTTCCATCATTTTCCATTACTCCCGTCTTTCATTGGTAAATTTTCCTAATTTAACTCTTTAGTTAAAATAGGAAGTAAAGAATAAATTTACAGTTATTTCTTCTTTTAAGATTTATCCCAGAGATGTTTGCTTATATTCAATAAGATAAAACCAAAAAATTAGAAATCAATGATACTAAGTATAAATTTTTTAAGATCAATATGCAAATTAGCCTTCCCATTCACACTGTAAACCTCTATTTTGTTGTATATATAAATACAATTGCATGTTATTAGTATGTAGATATGGTCAACAGTGTAAGTAATGTAAAACAATTTTATTAATAATTGAGGTTTAAATAAAAATAGAATCATGGAGAATATGATGTAAATAAGGAAAGGAATTGTGACTTGTATAGTAATATAGTTTCAGTTACAGACAGACAAACCCACAATCTCCATTATAATAAGATATACCCAACACTTGACTCTAGTTGGCATAGAGCCTGTATTCAGCAAGAGTGTCTTCTTTTTTTTGTCTGGTGACTGGATGCTAGTCACAGCCTTTCTATGAATGTGAGTCTGATGTTGATTCTACAGTGACCACAATAGAAACAACTATTAGCATACATGCAGTGTGACAATAATAAAGATATGTTATGGTGAAAGTGTGGTTAATTTTTGACTCACCCTCATACTAACTTGTATCAATCTTATTAGGAAAAGAGATTATATTCACCCCTGCAAACAGCATATAAGCGGCTAGTATACATTGAAATAGTAAGAGTAATAATTCTAAAGTAAGTTGTATTTTGTTACTAAATCTGGTTAACGCTAAATATATCCTCACAAATACCAAATGCAGCAGGAAAACCCAAGTGTATATAAGTATCTTTGAGCTTTTAAGCGGAAATTTTATAAAAGGTACAACCAACTTCAGTTTCTTGTTGAAACAGAAATCTTTTGTAAATCAATGAGAGGGAGAGAGGGGGAGAGAGAGAGAAATAGTTTGACTAAAGGATAAAATGATAAAGTTATGACTATGAAAAGAAATGAGGAAAATGAAAGAAAAAAAATGATGAGAAAAGAGAATGAGAAGAGAAAAAGGGGGAAAACGAAAAGATAGAAAAGAAAGAAAAAAAGTATAAAATAGAAAAAACACAAATAACAATGGGAAAAAATCAATAAGTGAGAACAAAAGAGAAAATGAGAGAGAGAGAGAGAGAGGGTGTGTGTGTGTGAGAGAGAGAGAGAGAGAGAGAAAGAGAGAGTGTGAGAGAAAGAGAAATCGAGTGAAAGAAAGTGAAAGTGAGTAAATGAGACAGAAGAGAGAGAGAGAGAGAAGAGTGTGGGTGAGAGACAGGAGAGAGAGAGAGTGAGGAGAGAGTGAATGAGAGGAAAGAGAGAGAGAGGAATGAGAGAGAGAGAGTGAGAGAGAAGAAGAGAATGAAGAGAGAAAGAGAGAGAGAGAGTGAATTGAGAGAGAAGAGAGAGTGAATGAGAGAGTGAATGAGAGAAAGAGAGAGAGAGAGTGAATGAGAGAGAGAGAGTGAATGAGAGAAAGAAGGAGAGTGTGAATGAGAAGAAAGAAAGGAGAGTGTGAAGAGAGAAAGAGAGAAGAGAAAATGAGAGAGAGTGAATAAGAGAAAGAGCGAGAGAGAGAATGAGAAGAGTAAGAGAGTGAATAAGAGTTGAGTAAGAGAGATTATTGGCTAGTTCTCGTCTCTGCACAATTTCACATATTTCCTCTGATTTTGTAAATATTCACCTCTGACCTTTTCTAAGTTTTATAATGTTGAAAATCTCCATGACATTATTTTTGGTTCTCCAGATAAAAAATATCAGAATTCTCACACAATGAATTACCATTTATTCATTTTGCACTTTCTTCAAACACATGACTTTTCCCCACCAGCTGTTTTATCAGACATTTCACTCGGGAAATATTGGAACAATCTTAAATTATTCAAGAAACTTTAAAAGTTAAACATACAAAACGTTAAATACACAATACTAAGTAGGTAAATGAAGTTTGCAGAGTGACCTATTGTCGGTATCAGCTGGACAGTGAGGGAGTCTATCCCCTTTTTGCTAGCACTAGACCAGACAGATCGTATTAGCTGAGCGCCACATTTACCATGAGCTCCCCACTTTACGTTACTTTGAGGCATAACACAGAATCTCAAAGATACGTGGCTCACAATTAACTGACCTGAAAAAAATGTAAAAGTTTTTAAATAAAATAACTGGTGCATTATATCTTTTATTCATTAATATATCAGCACTGAAAATCTCATTAAATTCGGTTCATTCCCTGATTTTTTTTTTGGGGGGGGGGGGTCGGCGGGGTGACATACAATGATGGAATTTAGGTCTGTTACATTCGATTTAACTACAATGTCCAACTCTTCTGTTTCATTTGAAATAATAAACATGAAACTTATTGAGAGATTACCATATTTGATGCCATACACTTCCCTTTTCTTCCTTGATAAAAAATGGCTAAAAAATATCCCAGATATATTATATGCAAAGTTGGGATATCTGGTAAGCTACTGTTAACCAAGACATCATATGCTACCTATACTTATAGAAAGCTTAATTCCATAATGCTGTAATATTAAATGCAAAAAAAAGAGAGGATCTTATAGACTATCAAACAGAATGGAAGTGTGTGGTGTAATGGTTATCATCATAGGATACGGACACACCGAGACATTCAAATCCTGGATGAGGCTGTTGGCATTTCACATAGCACTAATACCCTTGGAGAAGGTATGAATCCAACTATTCTCCCTTCAGCTATGGGTAAATATTGGGTTAGTGCATAATTATCATGGCTTTTTTTCAACAAATTTGTTGGGATAAAACTGCAATAATTATGCACCAACCCAATAGTAGGGAAGGCCAGGCTCTTTAACCCTGGTTAGGCAACCAGTCTAGGAGAAGGAAACTGAATTTAAAACCTGTTAAACTCTGCTAATGCTAAAGAAATTGACCTTGTATCACATCCTACTCATGCGGAGGGGTTGGTAAATATATATATATATATATATATATATATATATATATATATATAATGCTTCAACCAAAAATGATTTCCAAATGAAAAAATTCTTAGTGTTCTATTATCATTAGTAGCATTCTGTTTAAAAATTTTTAAAAGCCGTCGCGATGGCCTAAAGTCAGTATCAGCCAATCAGCGAGGGAGTCTATCCCCCTTTCACTTGCACTAAACCAAGGAGATTGTTTTTGCATTTAGGGTGGAGCGCCACACCTACCATCAGCTCCTTACTTTACCGCACAGATCCCTGTGCTACTCATACGTTGAGTTGGTGAGGGCCATTATAGAACTAGGAACCTTGTGGTTTCTAGACGAATGCTCTATCGTCTGAGCTAAAGTTATGTAATTGTTTGAAATTTTTTTAAAATCCTTTTAAATTTAAAATATTTTTTTAAAAACACTAATTATGTTACTAAATTTTGAAATGGAATGCTATCAAGTTTGGTTTGGTTTGTTTTACGGCATATCAACCTCAGTGGGTCATTTAATGCCAATAAAGTTTTGAAATAATTTCATTCTTAATGGATAATACAATTTTTTTATAAATACATTTTTCTATTTAACCAATAGATGGGACCCTAACAAGTACTACCACTCCGGGTCAGAGTGGACCAGGGAGCAATGGTGATGAAGTGGTGCTCCACATTTCCCAAACCTCCAAAACTGGAACCTCACCATCAGATAGAGTTTAATGTCATTCCCAGGACATGTAGACCCTCAGTCACCGCCTTCTAGCACCCATATGATAAAAAGGGGTTGGGGCTTGCCATAAGAGCAATAGGGTTGGGGCAATCATATAGGTGCTAGGGCTTGATGTGACCAGCCGATTGATCAGAGGGGGCCTCTCCAACCACCCGTCTAGCCCAAGATAGGGCCAAAGTCGAGTATTGCAAGTCATGAACTGCTCATCCACCTGGGTTCTATCCTTAAGCATCACAGGTCACCACCCACGGCCAACAGGTGGCCCCATTGGGGAAGTCTTACCCCTCTGCAGAGGTGCAGTCGGTGCATTCTAACACCCCAGCCGACAGGGGGGAGGGGAATGCTATCAAGGATAATAGAACAATGAGAATGTTTCTGTTTCATTTTTTTTTTTTTTTTTTTTTTTTTAATTGAAAATAATTTTTTGAATGAAGCATTCTAAAATCACCCTGAAGATGGATTAATGGAAAAAATACTCATGGGGGGGGGGGGGAAATATGTATAAAAAAAGTTTGTAAGGTGGCCTATTGTTGGTATCAGCCAGACAGCAAGGGAGTCTATCCTCCTTTTTGCTAGCACTAGACCAGGGAGAGTGTTTTTGCTGAGGTGGAGCGCCACACCTAACATCAGCTCACCACTTTTCTGTACAAATCAGATTACCCAATCTGTGCTACTCATGCGCTGAGTTGGTGGGGACCAGTATTAAACCAGGAACCTTGTGATTCCTAGGCAGGTGTTCTACCAACTGAGCTAAACCGGACCCTGTATATATACACCATCAAATACAGTAACTTCTTTTCACTTTGTACAGGTATTCAAAAGTTTAGATATAGAAGCAATTTCTGGATTGTAAAGTAACCCCCTTTTATTGATATTTATTGACTATTTTCAGTTTCAAATTCATTTTCCTGGCAAGAATTTATAGGATGATCTTCCCTGGCCCTATCAAATATCCTCAATATCAGAGTCTCAAGCAACTTATATGTGGCCTGTTCATTGAATTCCTTTTTCATTGCAACCACCAAATAAGATGGGGTTAAAAGCAAACCCTAGGAACACACACCAAGAATAACCAGCTACCTTTTAACTCTTAACATCCTATACCACCCCATTCTGCCTGACTGGAAGTCACATTTGTTTTCCTAATCTGCCTCAAATGATAGCATTTGTTTAAATGTAATATTAAACATATTTAGAAGTCTTTGATTTAAGGGAAATAACAGGTAACTTTAAATGAAAAGGCCATTTTTAACCATTTTTGATAAATCCTTATAGGAATGGGGGTCTGGACTTAAAAAATTCTCAACAGGATGTTAAGAGTTAAACCTAAAACATTAAACCTCTTGCCATCCCATAATATGATTTTCTGCAATACTATTTCTTATAATGCAGTTGTTCTTAAAAAGGCTGACCCAATAATCAATTTAATCATAAATTATAAAACCACCTTTTGTCTTTGTCTCTTTCTTTTTCATTCCTTGAGATCCTTCCTTTTTCATTGCGACCACCAAATAAGATGGGGTTAAAAGCAGACCCTAGGAACACACACCAAGAATAAACAGCTACCTTTTAAACCTAAAACATTAAACCTCTTGTAACCCCCACACCATTCTCTCTGCTGCATGGTAAAATATGCAGAACTCTTTTGAAACTAAAATCTTTTCAAGTGCTGCTAAATGGAAAATACTAAGTTATCACATCATCACTATCTATACTAGCAAATATATGCACCCTCCGGGTGCAAGTATTTAAGTTTTAATGTAATAAAATGTTATATTAAATTAGAAAGGCTAATGAAACTGAATAAGAATTCAGATAAAAATATTTGGAACAGAGGGGTATGATTGAAAAATAGAACAACTTTGAAACTAACTCTTCCATCATTTTCCGTTACTCCCGTTTTTCATTGGTAAATTTTCCTAATTAAACTGTTTAGTTAAATAGGAAGTAAAGAATAATATTACAGTTATTTCTTCTTGTTAATGGATTTCTTTTAAGATTTATTGAAGAGATTTTTGCTCATATTCAATAAGATAAAACCAAACAATTAGAAATCAATAATACTAAGTATATATTTATTAAAATCAAATTTTTAATATAAATATGCAAATTAGCCTTCCCATTCATACTGTAAACCTCTATTTTGTTGTATATATAAATACAATTGCATGTTATTAGTATGTAGATATGGTCAACAGTGTAAGTAATGTAAAACAATTTTATTAATAAATGAGGTTTAAATAAAAAATAAAATCATAGAGAATATGATGTAAATAACTAAAGGAATTGTGACTTGTATAGTAATATAGTTTCGGTTACAGACAGACAAACCCACAATCTCCATTATAATAAGATATTAATACTTATCTTCCTTACTCCCACAACTGTTATCATCTTGCAATGCCTGGTTAAAAATGAGACCATCCTAATCATCCAAGATGAAATGCAAAAATCTAAATCCTGATTATCTGGTGTTGCTTATCTTCCAAATTCTCAATTCTTATGAGTGTTGTCACCTCAGGTAAATAATGAATCTTTCTGATTTTATTATGAAGATAGAAAGGGAAGAAAAAGGACATGGTACATATAAAGAAAGAAAGAGAGTAGGGGAAAGAGAGAGAGAGGGAGTGATAACACTAATTTGTTTCAATTGAACTTGATGCAAAAAAAAAAAAAAAGAGTGAGAGAGAGAGTTAAATCAAGATTATTATACTTTTTATATATTGAACTATTTTGCAATAGCACTTAAGTAAGCATATCAAATGTTGCAATAATTAAATTTTCAGACTGTGATATATCAACAGGTCCTGCTAGTAAACTTACTAATCCCTTGGGAGACTTATATTCTAAGTATGGCTCTAAGTTTCTTGAATCTTCCTTTTCTTATTGTTCACTCCTTTATATGTAAAATCAAATACCATCTTGTAAAATTATTAATGTAGACTTTATTGATTACTTTCTGGCTAATTTTTCCATAAAAATTAATAACTATCTTCTTACAACTAATATCATCAAGGCATGCTTCGCAATGACTCTTGAGTAAACATATCAAACATTGTAATAATTAAATTATCATACTGTGGTATATCAACAGGTCCTGATAGTGCTAATAATTATATGGTTTTCATTATGAGCAATTAAAACAGAAGGGGAAAGATAAAGATAGAGAGTGGGGGTGAACCTTCAAGCTTCAGATTTTATCATCGTTCTAGGCTTGGTCAGTTGTTTATATTCAGGAGTTAGACGTGGTAATAATGGTAATGAAGGGGTATCTCCAAAATCTCAGATTTCCAGCTTCATCAGATGCAGTTTAGTGTCACACCCAGAACACCACTTTTTTGTTGGGTGGGATCTTACCCCCCTTCAGGGGACAGTCAATGTATTCTAAACCTGACAACAGGGCAAAGAAAGAAAAAAAGAGGAATGATCTCTCTCGTTTCTGAGGGAGTGTTATATTTTTTTCACTCGCACCAGTGCTTGTCATTTGAGTTGAGATAAAAAGTTAAGATTTTAAATGCTCATTTTCAAAGCAAGCAGCATTTCCCACTTAACTGATTTACGTTATAAATGGCTAAACTTACAAATTGGTCAGAAAATTAGGGTGACCCAGAAAAAACAGAACCCACAATTTTTGTAATAAAACTTAATTTTAACTAGAGAGGGTTAGGGTTTAGGGTTAGTTTAATGGCAAAATAAATAATTTGGGTTCTGTATTTTCTAGGTCACCCTGTATACAGGATGACCTAGAAAAAAACAGAACCCACAAATTTTGTAATAAAACTGTTAATTTTAACTAGGGGGTTAGGTTGGGGTTGGGGTTAGTTTAATGGGGAAATAAATAATTTGGTTTCTGTTTCTTCTGGGTCACCCTGTATATGTTTTAATTTCTGACTGATTTGCAAGTTTAGCCTTATAAACTTACCCTCAGTCCAATAAGTAAGTATATCAAATTTGGTAGCACCACCTCAAAGTTGGAGATGTAAAATGTTTTTAGGGATTATAGGGAGAGAGGGGGAGAAAGTCGAGGAGCTCTCAAAGTAGTTTTTTGACTAACAAGAGGAGAAACCCTGAATTCAGTGTTGTCCTTCTCCTAGACCAATTGCCATACCAAGGCTAAAGAGCCCAGTCTGCCCTACTTATTTATCCATAGTCGGAGAGAGAGAATAGTTGTATTTTACCTTTCCTAAAGTATTAGCACTATGTGAAATGCAAACATCTTCATTCAGGATTTGAACTCTTCTCGCTGCGCCCATTTCCAATAATGGTAACCATTACACCACATGCCTCTTCTTATCTATGTATTCATACTCATATTCCTTAATTTATACAGATATCATAACCTTGCAACCCAGTGTGCCCAACATGCAAGGGGGTCCGGGGTCCTGGTGTCGCTGATGTGTTGAAACTTGAGATTTAATATTTTACACTGGACGAAGTTGAAAACATATTTTAAGTGTGAAGCCTGATAATTGGAACGAAGTTAAGAGCATCATTAAAAACATATTTAAGGAAGCCGACTATCTCTCTCTCTCAATAACTTTCATTAAGAAAATAAATTCATGAAAAGCAAGAAATACTGTCCACATCTTTATTTACTACACGCCAAAGAAATCATAATGGAATTCATGAATGAAAGCCATTAAACAAACAAATGGGAACAGATACTTGACTGGAGATATTATACTTGTTAACAAGTCAAATTGACCGTGACTAAAAAACACACGGCCGTAAAACGTGATACCTTTCACTTGACCATAAAAAAGAAGTGTGGAAGAATTTTTGGGCTTGAAGACTGTTTACAAACACACCCAGATCTAGCAGTCAAACGACCGTACGAAAATACGATTTGATACCGGGAAAAAACAAACCCCGCAACGTTACATCTTGCAACCCGTGTGCCCAACATGTAAAGTACAACTTACAACCAAGCATATCCTTCTAAATTGTAACAGACTTAACATATCCGCGCCAATTACTATCAAGCAAGAAACCTGAAAGACATCTTTAAGAATACAAACCCTGAAAACATTTTAAATTTTATTAAAAAAAAGCAACTTCTTCAACAAAATATAACAAGAACATAACCAATTATCTCCATAGAACCACTACTTTAAAGACTGAAATCCAAAATAACCTTTTTGGCATAAATGACCCACAGAGGTTGATATGCCGTTAACTCAAACTCAATCTTGCAACACCTTTGTTTTAAAAAGGAGAAAAAAAAAGGAATGCTACACAGAAAAAAATATAAGAAAGAAAGAGCAGGGGAAAAGATAGAGAGGGTTGAGTGTGTGGAATGTTTTTGATTTCAATCAAACATGATGAAAAGAAGGAAAGAAAGAAGAAGAAAAAAGAGTGAAAGAGTTAAAACAAGATTATAATACTTTTTAATATTTCACAATGACTCTTGAGTAAACATATCAAACATGTAATAATTAAATTATTATGCTGTGGTTATCAACAGGTCCTGATAGGCTAATAACTATGTGGTTTTCATTATGAGCAATTAAAACAGAAGGGGAAAGATAAAGATAGAGAGGGGGTGAGCATGCAGAAGCGATAATGCTAATCTGTTTCCATTGAACATAATGAAAAGATGGGAAAAAAAGCTAGTTAAATCAAGACTATACACTTTTTACATATTGAACTATTTAGCAATAGTTCTTAAGTAAACATATAAGACGTAATAATAAAATTTATACTGTGGTATATCCACAGATCCTGCTAGTTAATATCATTACCATAGTAGAATATTCCTGTTTTGGTGACCTCAAAAAAAAAAAAAAATCCAGTATATTAATTGTCGATTAATCAATTTTCACTATTAATTTTTAAAAGTTTTATTTCAGTAACCATTTGATATGTTATTCATTAAAGAAAGGAGATAGAGAGAGAGTGTGCAGGCAGAAGCGATAATGCTAATCTGTTTTAATTGAACATAATGAAAAGATGAAAAGAAAGAAAAAAAGAGTGAAAGAGTTAAATCAAGATTATTATACTTTTTGCATATTCAACTATTTGCAATAGCTCTTAACATAATAATTAAATTATACTGTGCTATATCCATAGGTTGCTAGTGACTAAATAACTGCGCCACTCAAATCTTGTACTAGTTCATATTGAGTTTCTAAATGTCAAAGAAGGAAAAGAGGAGAAAAATTCAGACACAAAAATGAGAATAATGAAAGTGAAAGTTAAAAGGAGGAGGAAAAGAATATAAACATTTTTGCAGTAATTCAGAAGAAGCATTTTAATCTTCATGTTATCAATTTTGACAAAAGCTTTCTTTTTTATACTCACGTTTTAACCTTTTCACTCCACCCTGGGACACTGATGTGCTCAGTCGGAATTTCATTTTAACCCTTAAACCTTGTGGTGTGAAGAGAATCTTCTGGGCAGTAAAAGTAAAGTCAATAGAGTGTCCTATGTTGGTATCGACGGACAGTGAGGGAGTCTATCCTCTTCTTGGTAGCTCTTAGATAAGGGAGACTGTTCTGAGTCTTAGGTGGAGCACCACACCTACTGTCAGCTCCCCACATTACTTGCACCGATCCAAGCTGTGCTACTAATGCAACTGAGTTTGGCAACAACCGGTAATGAACCCAAACGTTTCGGCCAATGTGTCCTCCAGCCTTCTTCAGGGTTATTCTTGTCGGACTCGAGGAACCTTCTCGGATTGGAATCTCGATGATATTACCAGAATAAGAAATAAAATAAACAAGAAATACCTAAGAAGGCCGGAGGCACATCAGCCGAAACGTAGTACAAATAAACAATGAAGATGAGGACAATAGTCGAATTAATACAAATAATACTAATTATCAAGTCCCATCTCAAAAAAATTCAGAGAAAGGCCTTTCTTGCCCTGACCTTACTCTTGATATATTTAAAGGTGGAATGCTCTATTGTCTGAGCTAAACTGGCCTTTGTACTCAACAAAACATAATTTTGCTATCCAAACCCTGGGAAGAGGGCTGTGCTTTTTCTTTTTCTTTTTCTTTTTAGTTACATACCTGATTTTTCAAAACTTAAGGGATTAGATATTTTGATGTTTTCATCCAAACTTAAAAAAAAAACACAACTTAGTAGCTGTAGATCAACATATCAATACACAACTTTACAGGAAGGCTGTAACTGATCCAGTTACCAGACAAAAAAGGGGGGCTGTAACTGCATTACAAGCCATGTACCAAATGCCAGAATACAATCATGTGTTCGGATATTTATGGATCAAAGTATCTACACTGAAACCAGTAGCCAATCAGGAAATCCTGGAATTAGCTAGGCCAAGTACATAGTGGAATAGCCCAAACGCGATATAACAACCTACCACTCTGGATTCTCAAAGCAGATTCAACTTGTAATCCAGCTGATTACTGATCACTAATATGAATTTTAACAGTAGTGAAAGGGTTCAAAATGTCTGATCACAAAAATGATAGATAAATGAATAAAATAAATAACGTTGCTATGGTATGAAGCCCATCATTATTTATAAACAATGAAGTTTGTATATTTTGAATGAGTTTGGCTAAGATAAACAGTGGATAACCCAACCTGCCTATATATATATACCAACCCCTCCGCACGAGCAGAGTGTGACACAAGGTCAATTTCTTAAGCGGAGTTCACAAGGTTTGAATTCAAAGTTTTCCTTCTCCGAGACCAGTTGCTAACCAAGGTTAAAGAGCCCAGTCTTCCCTACTATTTATCCATAGCTGGGGAGAGTAGGATTCATACCTTTCCAAGGTGTAGCGCTGAAATGCAATTAACACGTCCAGGATTTGAACTCGGGGCGACGGGTCCATTCCCAACTTTAACCATTACACCACGCGCTTCCTACAACCTGCTATATAAACCACATACCAACTCTGGATTCTCAAAGCAGATGTCAACTTCAATACAGCTGAATACTGATCATCTGATATGAATTTTAACAGTAGTGAATGGGTTAACAAATGGCTGATCCCCAAAAGTGATAAATAGATAGATAGATAAATGTATATAATTAATATAATAATATATATATATATATGGTGTTGCCGCTTCTTGACAGAATAAGGCCATTTCTACAAGTAGTTCAGTTGTAGCAGTTGTGAGTGCGCAGATGGCCACAGTCCAGCTTGTTTTTTATGTACCCTGTCACACATGTGAGACCTCACATACAAGCTGCACACAGGTCAGAGTTCATGTAGGGAAATGTTGCCCATGGTGTCCGTCTGTGTTGCTTCAGATGGAGGGTCTGCAACTTAACTCATACTTCTTACAGCTATCATCAGCCTGTCTTCCATGAGGAGGTGCCAGCCCCCCTTCTGTCATTGTCTTTTAGCTGAAATAACTTCCGCAAGGGCACATGTCGGCACATATCGAAATGGCTCCCCTGTCACGATACCAGTATGTAGGTTGGGGTTCCAATTCTCAAATGGGAGTGTCCAGAATTCCAAGAGGCTATTGCTAGCTTGATTTTGTGTTGTATATATATTTTACCTGTTGTTTTATTTTGTATTTCAACGGACATACACACAATTGCCCTTTATATATGTAGAGATAGATTTAGATTGATCTTCTCATTGTAAAGTACCAACTTTGCCCTTTAATATATTAAGAATCCTCAACATTTGCTACGGTTATGAAGCCATTATTATTCCAACAATGAAGTTTTGTATATTCTTGAATGGAATTTACATTTAAGTTGAATATTTATCAGCAGATGAAATTTGCTAACAAGAACTGATAATCCCAAGACTTTGAATAATAATGACATCAGGACTTTTGGGCAAATCAACTGCCTTTACTTGAAACGAAGCAGATATCCAGTTTAGGCAAACATCTCTTTATGAAAGTCATTCATCACCTGTAAGATTAATGATCTATTATCATTATCTGACATCAAAACGTTTTGAATTCATAATTTATTTTCTTTTTTTCAGATGAGACACAAACATCTTTTGTTTCTTTTGAAGAAAGATGATTCACCTTTTTGCTTCTGTAGGAAATTTCACACTGTACAAGGGGTTTTCGGGGGGGGGGGGGAGGGTTTAAAGCCCCCATTTTTTTTTTTGGTTCTAATATTATTACATATGTAAAGAGCAGTCTGTGTGTATGTATGTCCAGGGGTAATCTATCTATACATATATAATGGGCAGTTGTGTGTATTATGTATGTCTGGGGGTAATCTATCTATGATATATAAAAAAGGCAGTTGTGTGAAGTATGTCCGGGGGTAATTCTATCTATACATATATAAAGGCAGTTGTGTATATGTATGTTCTGGGGGTAATCTAATCTATACATATATAAAGGAATTGTGTGTATGTATTCCAGGGTTAATTATCTATACATATATAAAGGCAGTTGTGTGTATGTATGTCCGACTAAAACTACTAAAATAAAACAACTTAATGGTAAAGTTATATATTATAAATTATAATTAATCCAACAGTCCAGAGGAATCTTCTTACGACACAATAGTTATTAAAAACCTATTCGCGTTTTGAGACCTCAATGTGGAGCTCATAATGTTAGAGTCACAGAGCAAATATATAAGTAAAGAATAACAAAAGACTTAGAGATTTGGCATTTTAGTCTAAGCTCCCTGAATAGACTATAATGCTAAATCTCTATTCTTTTGTTATTTCTTTACTAACTTGATTAACACAGTCGTTTTTACATAGGGATTTTAATGGCATCCTGCGAGGATCCAAACTCAGATTCAGTATAAATATTTATTAATTCCCCTTTACCATGCTATGCCACTTGTTCCCTATTACACAACCATTCAAGTGAGCAGACATGCTGGCACACTGCTGAGAAGCGGGGATGAACTCTAAGTGATGTTCGTCTACGGAAACCAGTGTGGGTCGCCAGTAATCTCTCTCTTTTTT
>CM042153.1:101379284-101591784 GCA_023376005.1 Doryteuthis pealeii
AGTTTTGGATAAAGATTACCCTTCCTTACCATTATTAACACGTCTACACTCCTGAATATACAACTGACAAGCTAGACCGATGATAAACTCTGAAGTTGAAGGTTCACCCCCACTCTTATCTTTATCTTTCCCCTTCTGTTTTTAATTGCTCATAATGAAACCATATAATTATTAGCACTATCAGGACCCTGTTGATTACCACAGTATGAATATTTAATTATTACAAATGTTTTGATATGTTTACAAGATCATAGAGACATCCTTCGATGATTCTAAGTTGTAAGAGATAGTTATTAATTTTTTATGGAAAAATTAGCCAGAAGTAATCAATAAAGTCTACATTAATATTTTACAAGATTGGTATTTGATTTTACATATAAAGGAGTGAACAAAGAAAAGAGATTCAAGAAACTTAGAGCCATACTTAGAATATGTCTCCCAAGGGATTAGTAAGTTTACCTAGCAGGGACCTGTTGATATATCACAGTCTGAATTTAATTATTGCAACATTGAATATGCTTACTTAAGTGCTATTGCAAATAGTTCAATATATAAAGTATAAAATTTGATTTAACTCTCTCTCTCACTCTTTTTTTTTTTTTTTGCATCAAGTTCAAATTGAAAAATTAGTGTTTTCACTCCCTCTCTCTCTCTTCCTATCTTCTTCTTTCTTTATATGTACCATGTCCTTTTTCTTCCCTTTCTATCTTCATAATAAAATCAGAAAGATTCATTATTTACCTGAGGTGACAACACTCATAAGAATTGAGATTTGGAAGATAAGCAACACCAGATAATCAGGATTTAGATTTTTGCATTTCATCTTGGATGATTAGGATGGTCTCATTTTTAACCAGGCATTGCAAGATGATAACAGTTGTGGGAGTAAGGAAGATAAGTATTAATATCTTATTATAATGGAGATTGTGGGTTTGTCTGTCTGTAACCGAAACTAATTACTATACAAGTCACATTCCTTTAGTTATTTACATCATATTCCTCTATGATTTTATTTTTATTTAAACCTCATTTATTAATAAATTGTTTTACATTACTTACTGTTGACCATATCTACATATAATAACATGCAATTGTATTTAAATATATACAAACAAAATAGAGGTTTACAGTATGAATGGGAAGGCTAATTTGCATATTTATATTTAAAAATTTGATTTTAATAAATATATACTTAGTATTATTGATTTCTAATTGTTTGGGTTTATCTTATTTGAATATGAGCAAAAATCTCTTCAATAAATCTTAAAAAAAATCCATTAAAAGAAGAAATAACTGTAATATTATTCTTTACTTCCTATTTTAACTAAACAGTTTAATTAGGAAAATTTACCCAATGAAAAACGGGAGTAACGGAAAATGATGGAAGAGTTAGTTTCAAAGTTGTTCTATTTTTCAATCATACCCTCTGTTCCAAATATTTTTATCTGAATTCTTATTCAGTTTCATTAGCCTTTCTAAATTTAATATAACATTTTATTACATTAAAACTTAAATACTTGCACCCGGAGGGTGCATATATTTGCTAGTTAGATAGTGATGATTTGATAACTTAGTATTTTCCATTTAGCAGCACTTGAAAAGATTTTAGTTTCAAAAGAGTTCTGCATATTTTACCATGCAGCAGAGAGCATGGTGGGGGTTACAAGAGGTTTAATGTTTTAGGTTTAAAAAGGTAGCTGTTTATTCTTGGTGTGTGTTCCTAGGGTCTGCTTTTAACCCCATCTTATTTGGTGGTCGCAATGAAAAAGGAAGGATCTCAAGGAATGAAAAGAAAGAGACAAAGACAAAAGGTGGTTTTATAATTTATGATTAAATTGATTATTGGGTCAGCCTTTTTAAGAACAACTGCATTAATAAGAAATAGTATTGCAGAAAATCATATTATGGATGGCAAGAGGTTTAATGTTTTAGGTTTAACTCTTAACATCCTGTTGAGAATTTTTTAAGTCCAGACCCCCCATTCCTAAAAGGATTTATCAAAAATGGTTAAAAATGGCCTTTTCATTTAAAGTTACCTGTTATTTCCCTTAAATCAAAGACTTCTAAATATGTTTTTAATATTACATTTAAAAAATGCTATCATTTGAGGCAGATTAGGAAAACAAAATGTGACTTCCAGTCAGGCAGAATGGGGTGGTATAGGATGTTAAGAGTTAAAGGTAGCTGGTTATTCTTGGTGTGTGTTCCTAGGGTTTGCTTTTAACCCCATCTTATTTGGTGGTTGCAATGAAAAAGGAATTCAATGAACAGGCCACATATAAGTTGCTTGAGACTCTGATATTGAGGATATTTGATAGGGCCAGGGAAATCATCTAAAAATTCTTGCCAGGAAAATGAATTTGAAACTGAAAATAGTCAATAAATATCAAAAAAGGGGTTTACTTTACAACCAGAAATTGCTTCTATCTAAACTTTTGAATACCTGTACAAAGTGAAAAGAAGTTACTGTATTTGATGGTGTATATATACAGGGTCCGGTTTAGCTCAGTTGGGTAGAACACCTGCCTAGGAATCACAAGGTTCCTGGTTTAATACTGGTCCCACCAACTCAGCGCATGAGTAGCACAGATTGGGTAATCTGATTGTACAGAAAAGTGGTGAGCTGATGTTAGGTGTGGCGCTCCACCTCAGCAAAAACACTCTCTGGTCTAGTGCTAGCAAAAGGAGGATAGACTCCCTTGCTGTCTGGCTGATACCAACAATAGGCCACCTTACAAACTTTTTTATACATATTTCCCCCCCCCCCCCCATGAGTATTTTTTTTCCATTAATCCATCTTCAGGGTGATTTAGAATGCTTCATTCAAAAAATTATTTTCAATTAAAAAAAAAAAAAAAAAAAAATGAAACGAACATTCTCATTGTTCTAATTATCCTTGATAGCATTCCCCTCCCCCTGTCGGCTGGGGTGTTAGAATGCACCGACTGCACCTCTGCAGAGGGGTAAGACTTCCCCAATGGGGCCACCTGTTGGCCGTGGGTGGTGACCTGTGATGCTTAAGGATAGAACCCAGGTGGATGAGCAGTTCATGACTTGCAATACTCGACTTTGGCCCTATCTTGGGCTAGACGGGTGGTGGAAGGCCCCCTCTGATCAATCGGTGGTCACATCAAGCCCTAGCACCTATATGATTGCCCCAACCCTATTGCTCTTATGGCAAGCCCCAACCCCTTTTTTATCATATGGGTGCTAGAAGGCGGTGACTGAGGGTACATGTCCTGGGAATGACATTAAACTCTATCTGATGGTGAGGTTCCAGTTTTGGAGGTTTGGGAAATGTGGAGCACCACTTCATCACCATTGCTCCTGGTCCACTCTGACCGGAGTGGTAGTACTTGTTAGGGTCCCATCTATTGGTTAAATAGAAAAATGTATTTATAAAAAAATTGTATTATCCATTAAGAATGAAATTATTTCAAAACTTTATTGGCATTAAATGACCCACTGAGGTTGATATGCCGTAAAACAAACCAAACCAAACTTGATAGCATTCCATTTCAAAATTTAGTAACATAATTAGTGTTTTTAAAAAATATTTTAAATTTAAAAGGATTTAAAAAAATTTCAAACAATTTACATAACTTTAGCTCAGACGATAGAGCATTCGTCTAGAAACCACAAGGTTCCTAGTTCTATAATGGCCTCACCAACTCAACGTATGAGTAGCACAGGGATCTGTGCGGTAAAGTAAGGAGCTGATGGTAGGTGTGGCGCTCCACCCTAAATGCAAAAACAATCTCCTTGGTTTAGTGCAAGTGAAAGGGGGATAGACTCCCTCGCTGATTGGCTGATACTGACTTTAGGCCATCGCGACGGCTTTTAAAAATTTTTAAACAGAATGCTACTAATGATAATAGAACACTAAGAATTTTTTCATTTGGAAAATCATTTTTTGGTTGAAGCATTATAATATATATATATATATAATATATATATATATATATATTTACCAACCCCTCCGCATGAGTAGGATGTGATACAAGGTCAATTTCTTTAGCATTAGCAGAGTTAAACAGGTTTTAAATTCAGTTTCCTTCTCCTAGACTGGTTGCCTAACCAGGTTAAAAGAGCCTGGCCTTCCCTACTATTGGGTTGGTGCATAATTATTGCAGTTTTATCCCAACAAATTTGTTGAAAAAAAGCCATGATAATTATGCACTAACCCAATATTTACCCATAGCTGAAGGGAGAATAGTTGGATTCATACCTTCTCCAAGGGTATTAGTGCTATGTGAAATGCCAACAGCCTCATCCAGGATTTGAATGTCTCGGTGTGTCCGTATCCTATTGATGATAACCATTACACCACACACTTCCATTCTGTTTGATAGTCTATAAGATCCTCTCTTTTTTTTGCATTTAATATTACAGCATTATGGAATTAAGCTTTCTATAAGTATAGGTAGCATATGATGTCTTGGTTAACAGTAGCTTACCAGATATCCCAACTTTGCATATAATATATCTGGGATATTTTTTAGCCATTTTTTATCAAGGAAGAAAAGGGAAGTGTATGGCATCAAATATGGTAATCTCTCAATAAGTTTCATGTTTATTATTTCAAATGAAACAGAAGAGTTGGACATTGTAGTTAAATCGAATGTAACAGACCTAAATTCCATCATTGTATGTCACTCCGCCGACCCCCCCAAAAAAAATCAGGGAATGAACCGAATTTAATGAGATTTTCAGTGCTGATATATTAATGAATAAAAGATATAATGCACCAGTTATTTTATTTAAAAACTTTTACATTTTTTCAGGTAAGTTAATTTTGAGCCACATATCTTTGAGATTCTGTGTTATGCCTCAAAGTAACGTAAAGTGGGGAGCTCATGGTAAATGTGGCGCTCAGCTAATACAATCTGCCTGGTCTAGTGCTAGCAAAAAGGGGATAGACTCCCTCACTGTCCAGCTGATACCGACAATAGGTCACTCTGCAAACTTCATTTACCTACTTAGTATTGTGTATTTAACGTTTTGTATGTTTAACTTTTAAAGTTTCTTGAATAATTTAAGATTGTTCCAATATTTCCCGAGTGAAATGTATGATAAAACAGCTGGTGGGGAAAAGTCATGTGTTTGAAGAAAGTGCAAAATGAATAAATGGTAATTCATTGTGTGAGAATTCTGATATTTTTTATCTGGAGAACCAAAAATAATGTCATGGAGATTTTCAACATTATAAAACTTAGAAAAGGTCAGAAGTGAATATTTACAAAATCAGAGGAAATATGTGAAATTGTGCAGAGACGAGAACAACTAGCCAATAATCCTCTCTCATTTACTCTCTCTCTCTCGCTCTTTCTCTTATTCACTCTCTCTTTTCTCTTATTCACTCTCTCTCGCTCTTCTCTCTTATTCACTCTCTCTTTCTCTCATTCACTCTCTTCTCTCTTCTCTCATTCACTCTCTCTCTCATTCACACTCTCTCTCTCTCATTCACATCTCTCTCTTCTCTCATTCACATTCTCTCCCTTTCTCTCTTCACTTCTTTCTCTTTCTTTCTCTCTTCACTCTCTCTCTCTTCTCTCTTACTCACACTCTCACTCTCTTACTCACACTCTTACTCATCTCATTCACTCTCTCTCCTCTCTCATTCACACTCTCTCTCCCTCTCTTTTCACACTCTCTCTTCCTCTCTCTCTCTCTCTCTCTCTCTCTTTCTCCTCACTCTCTCTCTCTCTCTTTCTCTGATTCACTTCTCTCTCTCTTTCTCTGATTCACTCTCTCTCTCTGATCTCTCTTCTTCTCTTCTTCTCTTCTTTCTCTCTGTCACTGTCTCTCATTTACTCACTTTCACTTTCTCTCTTTCTTTCACTCGATTTCTTTTTCTCTCTGTCTCTCTCTTTTTGTCTCACACACACACACACACACACACACACACACACCCTCTGTCTGTCTCTCTCTGTCTGTCTCTCTCTCATTTTCTGTTTTCTCTTTTGTTCTCACTTATTGATTTTTTCCCATTATGTTATTTATGTTTTTTCTATTTTATACTTTTTTTCTTTCTTTTCTATCTTTTCGTTTTCCCCCTTTTTCTTTCTCATTCTCTTTTCTCTCATCATTTTTTTCTTTCATTTTCCTCATTTCTTTTCATAGTCATAACTTTATCATTTTATCCTTTAGTCAAACTATTTCTCTCTCTCTCCCTCTCTCCCCTCATTGATTTACAAAAGATTCTGTTTCAACAAGAAACTGAAGTTGGTTGTACCTTTTATAAAATTTCCGCTTAAAAGCTCAAAGATACTTATATACACTTGGGTTTTCCTGCTGCATTTGGTATTTGTGAGGATATATTTAGCGTTAACCAGATTTAGTAACAAAATACAACTTACTTTAGAATTATTACTCTTACTATTTCAATGTATACTAGCCGCTTATATGCTGTTTGCAGGGGTGAATATAATCTCTTTTCCTAATAAGATTGATACAAGTTAGTATGAGGGTGAGTCAAAAATTAACCACACTTTCACCATAACATATCTTTATTATTGTCACACTGCATGTATGCTAATAGTTGGTACTATTGTGGTCACTGTAGAATCAACATCAGACTCACATTCATAGAAAGGCTGTGACTAGCATCCAGTCACCAGACAAAAAAAAAGAAGACACTGTAACTGAATACAGGCTCTGTGCCAACTAGAGTCAAGTGTTGGGTATATCTTATTATAATGGAGATTGTGGGTTTGTCTGTCTGTAACCGAAACTATATTACTATACAAGTCACAATTCCTTTCCTTATTTACATCATATTCTCCATGATTCTATTTTTATTTAAACCTCAATTATTAATAAAATTGTTTTACATTACTTACACTGTTGACCATATCTACATACTAATAACATGCAATTGTATTTATATATACAACAAAATAGAGGTTTACAGTGTGAATGGGAAGGCTAATTTGCATATTGATCTTAAAAAATTGATTTTAATAAATATATGCTTAGTATCATTGATTTCTAATTTTTTGGTTTTATCTTATTGAATATAAGCAAACATCTCTGGGATAAATCTTAAAAGAAGAAATAACTGTAAATTTATTCTTTACTTCCTATTTTAACTAAAGAGTTAAATTAGGAAAATTTACCAATGAAAGACGGGAGTAATGGAAAATGATGGAAGAGTTGCTTTCAAAGTTGTTCTATTTTTCAATCATACCCCCTCTGATCCAAATGTTTTTATCTGCATTCTTATTCAGTTTCATTAGCCTTTCTAATTTAATATGATATTTCATTATATTAAAACTTAAATACTTGCACCCGGAGGGTGCATATATTTGCTAGTATGAATAAAAGTATCCACACTACAACCAGCAGCCAATGAGAATCCTGGGATTGGGCTTGGCCAAGGTACACAGTGGAATAGCCAAATCTGCTATTTAAACCACCTACCAAGTCTGGATTCTCAGAACAGATTCAACTTGTAACACAGCTGAATACTGATCACCTTATATGAATTTCAAGTCATGTGATCAAGGTTTCATTCTGATCGCACTGTTGTTGTCTCTGAAAAGTATATAAAAAGATTACACTTATTGTAATTATATTTTAATTGGTTTCTATATAGAATTATTCATAGGATTGATTTTAATATAGTATTAGAAATCAATAAGACCAAGTAATTATTTATTAAACCCGGTTTTGTTAAAACCAGTATGCAAATTCACCACACCATATATTATGTAAACCTTTATTTCTTAGTGATATATAAGACACATTGCAGGATTTTAAATGCACTAATAACATGGGTGGTTTTGAGGCAAAGCTAACTCAGATTTTCATAGAGACCTCAATAATGAATAAGATTTATTATTCTATGTATTAATGATTTTGATTATAAATTAAATTCTCATTGATAAACTTATGCAATTCCTGAGAGTATTGTGACATAAATAGTGATGTAGTTTTAGTTACAGACTGACAGACACTGAATCTCCATTATAATAAGATGAGGCATACTATCAATTATGTCAGTAGTAGCAATGAACAAAACTCATAATTTTATAAAGCAAATTATAAATGAACTCCCCCCCCCAAAAAAAAAAACCCATAGAAAATGATGACACTTCTAAACACTTTCTCAATTTTGTTGCAGACCACTAAGTTTTTAAAAAAAGTTTTATTTTGAAGTTTGATGCAAGAAGTTATATTGAAATAAATAAAATAAATAAAATGTAGTTGGCACAGAGCCTGTATCTGTGGGGATTAAAATAAAACGAAAATAAAATTACAATAAAAAACCCAACAAACTCCTATTGAAGTCAGTAAGTCTACTGTTGGTTTGAATAACAGCAGCTAACTAAGTACAACTTAAGCAGTGTCCAAGACAGTATATATAGAACTCAAGAATGACCCATTCATGAATTTGGGTGATTTGGGTCATTCCATTCCTTCAGTTCTGATTGGCTGCTTGACTGCTTGATTTGAATGACATTGTGGAGTCTTATATATATCCTGTCATTCTGCAGTAGACTTTGTGACATTCGGGTTTGTATTTAAGTTACAACTGTTTGTTGCCTTGTCTTCCCAGTTGACGGTAATTGGAACTTTAATTATTCTTCAACTCCCATGGGGCCTTCACCGGAAGAACCCTCCGCACATGTCTGACAAAAAGGACTGTCCCCCGACCCCCAAAAGAATCTCTTGGCCATTTGAATTTAGGCCACAACTGAGTAGTCGCTTCCTCAGCCAGGGGGATATCCCCTTGCCATGGACGACTATGACCCGGTCAATGAAGCCTAAGTCATAAAACTACCTCTTGCCTTTGTCTCTTTTCTTTTTCGTTCCTTAAATTTCATTTCAGCTTACCAGCCCACAAGAAGGAAGAACCAGCTTTATTGGGGATAGGATACAAGTACAAATGAACCAAACCTTACCCCATATATCTAATAACATGGGCTGATTTGAAGCAAATCCAACTCAGAATTTCATAGCAACATTGTTAATAAATAGAAGGCACTAGAAGGCAGTGGCTGAGGGTTTTCATGTCTTGGGTATGTCATTAAACTCTATCTGATGGTGAGGTTCCAGTTCTGGAGGCCTGGGGAATGTGGAGCTCCCCTTCATCACCATTGCTCTCAGGTCCACTCTGACCCAGAATGGTTACACCTGTTAAGGTTCTATCTATGAGTTAAATAGAAAAAATTGTTTACAAAAAAAAAATCGAGTTTAAAAAATTTGGTAGTACCTGTTAGGGTTCCATCTATGGTTAAATAGAAAAAATTGTTTACAAAAAAAATCGAGTTTAAAAAATTTGGTAGTGCCTGTTAGGGTTCCATCTATGGGTTAAATAGAAAAAATTGTTTACAAAAAAAATCGAGTTTAAAAAATTTGGTAGTACCTGTTAGGGTTCCATCTATGGTTAAATAGAAAAAATTGTTTACAAAAAAAATCGAGTTTAAAAAATTTGGTAGTACCTGTTAGGGTTCCATCTATGGGTTAAATAGAAAAATTGTTTACAAAAAAAAATCGAGTTTAAAAAATTTGGTAGTACCTGTTAGGGTTCCATCTATGGGTTAAATAGAAAAATTGTTTACAAAAAAAAATCGAGTTTAAAAAATTGGTAGTACCTGTTAGGGTTCCATCTATGGGTTAAATAGAAAAAATTGTTTACAAAAAAAATCGAGTTTAAAAATTTGGTAGTACCTGTTAGGGTTCCATCTATGGGTTAAATAGAAAAAATTGTTTACAAAAAAAATCGATTTAAAAATTTGGTAGTACCTGTTAGGGTTCCATCTATGGGTTAAATAGAAAAAATTGTTTACAAAAAAAAAATCGAGTTTAAAAAATTTGGTAGTACCTGTTAGGGTTCCATCTATGGGTTAAATAGAAATTGTTTACAAAAAAAAAATCGAGTTTAAAAAATTTGGTAGTACCTGTTAGGGTTCCATCTATGGGTTAAATAGAAAAATTGTTTACAAAAAAAAAATCGAGTTTAAAAAATTTGGTAGTACCTGTTAGGGTCCATCTATGGGTTAAATAGAAAAAATTGTTTACAAAAAAAAATCGAGTTTAAAAAATTTGGTAGTACCTGTTAGGGTTCCATCTATGGGTTAAATAGAAAAAATTGTTTACAAAAAAAATCGAGTTTAAAAAATTTGGTAGTGCCTGTTAGGGTTCCATCTATGGGTTAAATAGAAAAAATTGTTTACAAAAAAAAATCGAGTTTAAAAAATTTGGTAGTACCTGTTAGGGTTCCATCTATGGGTTAAATAGAAAAAATTGTTTACAAAAAAAAATCGAGTTTAAAAAATTTGGTAGTACCTGTTAGGGTTCCATCTATGGGTTAAATAGAAAAATTGTTTACAAAAAAAAATCGAGTTTAAAAAATTTGGTAGTACCTGTTAGGGTTCCATCTATGGGTTAAATAGAAAAATTGTTTACAAAAAAAAATCGAGTTTAAAAAATTTGGTAGTACCTGTTAGGGTTCCATCTATGGGTTAAATAGAAAAAATTGTTTACAAAAAAAAAATCGAGTTTAAAAAATTTGGTAGTACCTGTTAGGGTTCCATCTATGGGTTAAATAGAAAAAATTGTTTACAAAAAAAAATCGAGTTTAAAAAATTTGGTAGTACCTGTTAGGGTTCCATCTATGGGTTAAATAGAAAAATTGTTTACAAAAAAAATCGAGTTTAAAAAATTTGGTAGTACCTGTTAGGGTTCCATCTATGTTAAATAGAAAAAACAAAAAAAAATCGAGTTTAAAAAATTTGGTACCTGTTAGGGTTCCATCTATGGGTTAAATAGAAAAAATTGTTTACAAAAAAAAATCGAGTTTAAAAAATTTGGTAGTACCTGTTAGGGTTCCATCTATGGGTTAAATAGAAAAAATTGTTTACAAAAAAAAAATCGAGTTTAAAAAATTTGGTAGTACCTGTTAGGGTTCCATCTATGGGTTAAATAGAAAAAATTGTTTACAAAAAAAAATCGAGTTTAAAAAAAAGTGCCTGTTAGGGTTCCATCTATGGGTTAAATAGAAAAAATTGTTTACAAAAAAAAATCGAGTTTAAAAAATTTGGTAGTACCTGTTAGGGTTCCATCTATGGGTTAAATAGAAAAAATTGTTTACAAAAAAAAAAATCGAGTTTAAAAATTTGGTAGTACCTGTTAGGGTTCCATCTATGGGTTAAAGAAAAAAATTGTTTACAAAAAAAAATCGAGTTTAAAAAATTTGGTAGTACCTGTTAGGGTTCCATCTATGGGTTAAATAGAAAAAATTGTTTACAAAAAAAATCGAGTTTAAAAAATTTGGTAGTACCTGTTAGGGTTCCATCTATGGGTTAAATAGAAAAAATTGTTTACAAAAAAAAATCGAGTTTAAAAAATTTGGTAGTACCTGTTAGGGTTCCATCTATGGGTTAAATAGAAAAAATTGTTTACAAAAAAAAAATCGAGTTTAAAAATTTGGTAGTACTGTTAGGGTTCATCTATGGGTTAAATAGAAAAAATTGTTTACAAAAAAAATCGAGTTTAAAAATTTGGTAGTACCTGTTAGGGTTCCATCTATGGGTTAAATAGAAAAAATTGTTTACAAAAAAAAATCGAGTTAAAAAAATTTGGTAGTACCTGTTAGGGTTCCATCTATGGGTTAAATAGAAAAAATTGTTTACAAAAAAAAATCGAGTTAAAAAAATTTGGTAGTACCTGTTAGGGTTCCATCTATGGGTTAAATAGAAAAATTGTTTACAAAAAAAAATCGAGTTAAAAAATTTGGTAGTACCTGTTAGGGTTCCATCTATGGGTTAAATAGAAAAAATTGTTTACAAAAAAAAATCGAGTTAAAAAATTTGGTAGTACCTGTTAGGGTTCCATCTATGGTTAAATAGAAAAAATTGTTTACAAAAAAAATCGAGTTAAAAAATTTGGTAGTACCTGTTAGGGTTCCATCTATGGGTTAAATAGAAAAAATTGTTTACAAAAAAAAAATCGAGTTAAAAAATTTGGTAGTACCTGTTAGGGTTCCATCTATGGGTTAAATAGAAAAATTGTTTACAAAAAAAATCGAGTTAAAAAATTTGGTAGTACCTGTTAGGGTTCCATCTATGGTTAAATAGAAAAATTGTTTACAAAAAAAATCGAGTTAAAAAAATTTGGTAGTACCTGTTAGGGTTCCATCTATGGGTTAAATAGAAAAAATTGTTTACAAAAAAAATCGAGTTAAAAAAATTTGGTAGTACCTGTTAGGGTTCCATCTATGGGTTAAATAGAAAAAATTGTTTACAAAAAAAAAATCGAGTTTAAAAAATTTGGTAGTACCTGTTAGGGTTCCATCTATGGTTAAATAGAAAAATTGTTTACAAAAAAAATCGAGTTAAAAATTTGGTAGTACCTGTTAGGGTTCCATCTATGGGTTAAATAGAAAAATTGTTTACAAAAAAAATCGAGTTAAAAAAATTTGGTAGTACCTGTTAGGGTTCCATCTATGGGTTAAATAGAAAAATTGTTTACAAAAAAAATCGAGTTAAAAAATTTGGTAGTACCTGTTAGGGTTCCATCTATGGTTAAATAGAAAAAATTGTTTACAAAAAAATCGAGTTAAAAAATTTGGGTAGTACCTGTTAGGGTTCCATCTATGGGTTAAATAGAAAAATTGTTTACAAAAAAAAATCGAGTTTAAAAAATTTTCTTGCAAACTATCACTACAAATCTTTCAAAAATTTGCTGGCATTAAATTACCCACGGAGGTTTGATATGCCATAAAAAATAATTATTGTGAAGATTGATGCGAGAAGTTACGTTGAGTTGAAAAGAATCTGTTTTACATTTCTAAGGAGTGGTATTCATCATGGGGAAGTGATTGGAACATCTTAATCATTTAAGCTGATAATCTTTCTGATTCTTTGAGCTGTCAAAAAAAAAATGTATATGGAATATTTATTTGAATATGATATTATGAAGACATGGCTAGATTATTCGCTTTGACTAAAGGATTGGTCAGTTCAATGTATTATTTTATATCATTTACAAGCATAGTATCCATAAAAAATGATAGGATTATTGAGTATTTATCTGAATTTTTGAGATGAGGCTTGATGATTAGTATTATTTGTATTATTCAGACTATTGTCCTTATCTTCATTGTTATCTGTACAACTTTTCGGCTAATGTGCCCTCCGGCCTTCTTCAGGTATTTCTTGTCGGACTCTGGAACCTTCTCGGTTAGGGGCAGCAGTAACATAGAATAATAATTAACACAGCTTAATGCCTCTACCCCAGCTATGGTTAGCAGAATGAGAACAGGATACCCCTTAGGTCTCATCAGCAGTGCATACCACAATCTCCGCCACACTGGTCACTGGTTCAATCTCTAGTGGCGGAGATTGTCGTATGCACTGCTGATGAGACCTAAGGAGGTCGAAACAGCTGTCCAGTGCTCTGAATGTCGCACATGGTGTTTGCCGAGTTGTCTAGTCATGGTAATTTAATTCAATTATCAAATATACATACACACATTATATATATATATATATATATAAGTAAAGTAAAGTAAAGTCGACGGGGCGGCCTAAAGTCGGTATCAGCCAGTCAGCGAGGGAGTCTATCCCCTTTTCAATAGCGCTAGACCAAGGAGATTGTTTTAGCATCTGAGGTGGAGCGCCACACCTACCATCAGCTCCTTACTTTACCGCACAGATCCCTGTGCTACTCATAATGCTGAGTTGGCGGGGACCGGTATCGAACTACGAACCTTGTGGTTTCTAGCTGAACGCTCTACCGACTGAGCTAACCCGGCTCCTATGGGTTTAAAAAATTAAGGACCCCTTAATATGTTACAGGAACTTTTTATTACGTTTTAAGTAATTTAATGTTTCTGTAACATATTCTCTTAGGATGATTTTACTGTGAATCAATCTTTTTTTTTAAAACTCTTGTAAAAAGAAGCATGCATCTTTTCTGCTAGAGAAAAGAAAAAAAAAAAGAGATTTAAAAATGTATTTATTAATAGGGAAAGTAAGCCACCCTCTAAATTCCTGATATATATATATATATATATATATATATATATATATATATATATATATATATATTTTGTCATCGTTCAGTTTATTCCTTGTCAGATTTTAAAACTGAGGTTTGTGAGATTTATACGAGATTCTCACTGAAAATATTCAGGTTATTACATTTACTTTTAAGCCGTTGTGAAGATTTTCAAAAGATTATCTCAGATTGTAGCCCTTGACAAGCTAAGCAGCTAACCATGTTGTAAAATGATTCCTGGCCAATAATCTAAAAGTATTAACAAGAGAAGACATAAGTCTTATTGATAAAATTTATTGGCTGTTTCGGTTGAAAGCGTCATTGAATATTGGAATTTTAGCAAAAGAGAGAGAGAAAAAAAGTGAGATTCTCAATAAAAAGAAATTCTACTTCAAGACACTTGAACGAAGAAGTTTGTATCTTAAAATGATTTCATTGAAAGTTAACCATGACATTTATCTTCTTCTCTACAGCTTCACTTAGATTTCCTTAAAAAAAAAAATATTAAAAAAATATTAATAATCCCTATAAAAAGAATCTTGGAAATCAACTGATATAATCTTAAGAAGATTATTTAGCACCCCCCCCCAAAAAAAAAAAAATTTGTTTTTCTGTTTAGAATGGTCATCTAGGGCCAAACAAATACTTTAAGTAGATGATCATAATTTTTACTTTTTTTGTCCTTTTTTTAATCTTTTTTTAAAAACGCTTATTTACTGTCCGACTAGGAACCACAAGGTTCCAGGTTCAGTACTGGTCCACGCCAACTCAGTGTATGAGTAGCACAGGTAAAGTGCGGAGCTGATGATAAATGTGGCACTCCACCTCAGACACCAAAATAATCTCTTTGGTCTAGCACTATTGAAAAGGCGATAGACTCTCTCGCTGTCTGGCTGATACTGACTTTACACCACGCCGACGACTTACTTTTTAAAGAAACCTTTATTCAAATTGTGGTCCTCATTTTGGTTGTCAGCCCTGTTGGCTGGGTCTTTAGAATACACCAACTGCATCTCTGCAGAGGGGTAATACTCAATGGGACTGCCCTGTTGGCTGTGAGTGGCAATCAATGATGCTAAAGGATGTAACCCTGGTGGCTGAGCAGTCCATGTCATGCAACACTTCAATTTGGCCTTTATTTAGACTAGATGGGCAGTCGAAGAGGCCTTCTCCGATCAATCGGCTAGTCGCATCAAGCACCTATATGATTGCCTCAACCCTCTTGCTCTTATGGCAAACCCCCAACCCTTTTTATCACATATGTGCCAGAAGGCGGTGACTAAGGATTTTAGTGTATTGGGTATGATGTTAAAACTCTACTGATGGTGAAGTTCCAATTTTAGATCTCTGGGTAATATGGAGTACCCCTTCATCACCATTACTCCCAGGTTCACTTTGACTTGGAGTGGAAGAACCTGTTAGGGTCCCATCTATAGGATAAAATAGAAGAAAATGAGTTTAAGAAATTTTTTTTTGTTAAATTGAGTGGTTTAAAAAATTGAGTCTGAAAAAAATGTTAACACATCAAGAATGAATAAAACAAAACATCTTCAGTATGAAATAACCCAATAAGGGTTGATGTGCTGTAAAATTCAATCAACCAACCAGCATTCAATGAGGATCAAACTTGCCATTAATAAAAGATAGCATTCTAAGATGGGAAATATATAATAATAGATGGAATAATAATTGTGTTTTTCTTATCTTTTTAAAAAAATCTTCATAATTTTCAATGCTCTTCGCGGAGAACCATCCCAGCCTTCCTGCCTCAAAAAAAAACGCTAGCCAGTGGCTGCTGAAAAAAACAAAAACACCAACTATGATTGAAGTCCATAGCTGAAGCGGTGTCACTTGCAAAAAAACCCAATAAACAACCAACTTAGGGTGTTTTTCCGAAAACACAACCCTAAACCCTAATCCTACCCCCCCCATAGTTAAAATTAACAGTTTTATTACAAAATTTGTGGGTTCTGTTTTTTCAGAAAAAAACAGGGGGACTACTCTGTTGGACATGTCTGTTCTTGGGAACCATTTTAACAGGATACTTTTAGTTGATAATAAAGAAATTAACGATAGCAATCATCAATTTGTTCTGTTAATGTAGAAGAATTTAAAATCCTAGTTGTCATATGCAGCCCTCATGACATACATATGTAATCCATGCACTCCTAGGGGGGCAAGGATACTCTGTTAGACATGCCTGTTCTTGGGAACCATTTTAACAGGATACCAGTTTCAGGCTTGAACAAAAATCAGATCACTGTATTGAAAAGTTTAACTTTATATAAAAGCAAATTTTCATGTGGATATAGTAATAAGCCTGCATTAAAAAAGCATTAAAATTATTTCAGAATTTTCATGAATTGATTTTAAATGATCCATAAATGTTTTGTTTTGTTTCTTTATTTTAGCCTGCATTAAATCCTGAGGGTCAGATGACTTCTGATTATGTTTTTCTTAACAAATGGAAAGCCAAAGATTTACAATTCCAACATGGAGAAGTTGTTTCTTTTGTGTAAGTACAAACTTTAATTTATTTACAGTTGTAATGTTTTTAAATGCCATCCTTGGCCAATTGAAAACCGCTTAAAGAAAGTCCTATGTTATGGAATCCTTTGGTAAGTGTTTAAGTCCTATCCTACGTATTGGTAAAGGTCCAGTGATTTAATCTTATATCCGTCGTCCATGAATATCACAGTAATTATGACCAGTAGGGTCAGTTAAGTATTGTATCAGCCTCAGAGTACTGCCAGTGATTGGCCAAGAGATAGATCATATGATCTCGCCTAGTCTATAAGTATGTGCGAGGATCTAGCATATGCCTTATATACAAAAAACTCAACACCCCCCCTATTTTTATTTTTCCATCATAGGGATTATTTGATGGCATACACCGTATTTGACGGCATATAAGACATACCCCCATTTCAGCAGGTTAGATTCAGGAAAAAAAAGTTTTTAGTGTATTTAAGCATATATTGTTGAAAACAGTCTAGCTGTGCATTACACAAGCAGAAACATAGCTGTATAAAAGCAATTTGGCAGTTTAGGGTAGGTTAAAGTATTGAACGTAAGCTGGGTTAGTGAGCATCATAGAGAAAATTAACCTAAGCCTACGGGAAGTCTCAAACTTCACCTACGATGTATAAGACGTAGGGTAGATTTTGGAGCCAAAATTTTGGAAAAAAAAAAGTGCGTCCTATATGCCGTCAAATACGGTAGTCATTTATTAAGCTTAAGATGTAGCAATTTAATTGCATCTAAGGTGCACCATCTTATTTACATTTTATATTACTAATTTATGGAGTTAGGCTACATACGAGTATTTATTTACAGTATTTTCCATCATAATGGTTATTGTATTTGATGGCATAGTTATTTACTAAGCTTGACTTAGGCATTGTCTTATTATTACATCAATTGTGTACAGTAGTGTAGTTAAATTAATGATTTTATGGAAATATACAGGGAATTTGATTGACAAGATTTAACCCTGTATTTGACCCCTCTTCTCTGATTGGACAAGCCAACGTGAGAAACTTAGATTAAGGAAATCGGATTTGGGTGGGTGACTGGACAAGTAAAAGGTATGATGGTGTCTCTTGTCCAAATAGCCATTTCTCCAGCATGTTTGTCTTGGGTTTGATATTAAAATAAAAGGTGTTTATAAGAAATAAAAAAATCCATGAGATGACAAAATTTTCTTTGTGAAGTTAATTAACACAAGGTCTAGTCTCCTGGCTGGAATAAGATGATCCGTCTGTATCTCAAAGTCCCAGAGAATTTTATGCACCTCATCCTCCAGGACAGATTAAAGTTTGTGTATATACGATTTAGGTGCATGGTGAAAATTCAATTTCTTGCACAATTATCAGTGGATCACCTTTCCCACCCAGTCGTGCCTAGTTGTGTACTCTCATTGTGCTAGTTTGCTGCATTCACTTATATGATTAATTGTTTTTTTTTTTTTTCCATGCATTCTACACTTGCTATTCAGTTGTGTCTTATCTATTTTTGCTTTTATATAATTTGTTCTTATGGATTTGTCTTGTGCTGTGATTATGAGAGATTCAGTTTCTCTCTTGAGGTTTCCCCTGCTTCTCATGTGTGATCTCTCCAGACAATTATTATCATTATTATAATTATTTTACTCCTTGGGAGTGATTCACACCAATTTTAATTGATCTGAGTGATAGCAAGATCTCCAGGACTCTTCTAAGTATTCTATCTAATTTTAGCAGTACTATTATCTGGATGGTCTAGATTCTGATTCTAATCTCCAGTTCCTCCAATCTCTTTTCCAGGGGACTGTTCTTGCATTTTCACTTCATGGTCTACTGAAACAGCAAAATCCATTAGTTATTTTCTTGTTTATTAATACTAGGTCTGGTGTTCTGTGATCTGTTTATATTGTAAAGTCTCTGAAAATTTCATCTCATTTTCTAAGACAGATTCTGGTTTGTGAAAAAAAAAACCCGGCATGACAAGGATACACACACTGAATAGTTAGTTCAAGACCCAGACTAAAAATCGTAATATTTTTGGGAAAAAAAAAAAAAAAAAGATAAACTATGTCCCTTTAGTCTTCTGTAAAGAAAAAGGACTATCATTTGTGATAATTTTTTAAATAAAAAAAAAAATCTCAGAAAATATGTTGTGCAAAATTGCACATTTTCAAACTTACTTTTGGATTGATTAAATAGAGCTTGATTTATGGTGTGAATATCATTTTTCATTATTAAATTTTAAAGTGAAAAAAAAATAGGCCAATTGAATCAAATGAATCCTTTTTTTTTTTTTTTTTTTTTTTTTTTTTTTGCATCAATTCAAAGAAAAATATTGTATTTAAAATGATGACCCCCCACCCAATGCTTATAGATTATTTTTTTAGTTTTAAGAAAATAACTTTCAAATTTTCAAATCACTTTTTTCAAGTATAGAATTTTAATTTCTTTATATGTTCTGATCTTTCTAGAAATTTAAAAATGAGAGACATTGAACATTTTTTTCCCAAATGAATTCAAAAAAAAAAAAAGTTTTTTTTTATCAATTGAATAAAAAAAAACTTTTTTTTTTTTTGAATAAGATAAAATATTCATTATAATATTAAGTCATCAATGAATAAAGTAGTGAAAATTTCATTAAAATCGGACAATTCTCTGATTTTTGGTAATAGTTTGAAAATTAAAATTTTTTTTTATTACCTTCGCTTATAGATTTTGCCAGTACCTATATATATATTATATATATATATATACCCTAATTATTGGCAACTTTACTACACAACATCTTGAATGAACAGGTTAACAGCTCCAGAACTGCTTTCAGAAATCTTCTTATGAAGGGATCTTTATCCCGAAATATTAAGAATAAATCAAAGTTAAATGAACATCATAGTTACCTCCTTTTTCTTTACACTTGCATTGTGATAGCCTTCAAAACCAACCATATATATATATATATATATATATATATATATATATATATATAGGTGTGTCAAAAAAGTATCGAGATTTGTTGTACTTTTTGACACACCTTGTATTCTGAAAAAATGAATGTTCCATTCATTATTCATTTCAATCTTGGTAAATACAGCTTCAATCTCGATACTTTTGACACATCTTGTGTGTGTGTGCATGTATATATATATATATATATATATATATATATATAGCCTAATTATTGGCAACTTTACTACTATTACAGTTAGGTTTAAAGCTAACAAACTCTGAAGATTTTGTACAAGGTTTTTTATGGCATTTGTAAAAACAACTATGCAATGGATATGCACACACACACACACACACACACACACACACACATATATATATATATATATATATATATATATATATTATATATATATATATATATATCTCCTAATTATTGGCAATGTTTGTACAGCTTGTCTAAATAGGAATTTCTTCCTGTTTATTGTAGCATGATATAAAAATAAGTCAATTAACAAAGCCAAAATGACATTTTATAGATTTTCTTGTGATGCCAAGATGAAAGCATTGTTCCAGACCAAAAGTCAACAGAATTTGGATTATTCAGTTTCATTTGAATCAGATCAATTCTAAAAGAATATTCTTTGAATTTTATTCTTATTTGCTTTGTATAATTTAATTAATAGAAAACAAAACAAAACCAAGGTTTCCAATTTATATTCAGTTTGTAATTGGTAGGCAAATTGATACTGTAAAACAATGATTTTTTTTTGTATTTATAGGATATCCCCAAAATATTTACACACTTTGTTAATAGCATATCAATAGATATCTGCATGTTGATATTTATCACATGGTGGAGACAAGAAAGTTGACAGGGACAAAAATGAGATGCACAGATGATGATTAGTTCATACCAGGAAAAAGTTACACATGTGGTCACAGAAGAAATACCACTCATTTTATTACTACCAGCAGGACCTTATTACAGTATGATAATTTAATTATTACAACATTTGATATGTTTACTTAAGAGCTATTGCTAAATAGTTCAATATATAAAATGTATAATAATCTTGATTTAACTTTCTCTCACTCTTTTCTTTCCACTCCTTCCTTCTTTCCACCTCCTCTCTTTATCTTTCCCATATTCTTTTTCATTATATTTTTTCTGTGTAGCATGTCCTTTTTCCTCCTTTCTTTCTTTATAATAAAAATGAAATGGTTCATTATTTAGCTGAAGTGATGACACTCATAAGAATTAAGAATTCAGCAGATAACAAACAGATAAATAACAGATAATCAGGATTTACATTTTTGCATTTCCTCTTAGATGATATGGATGGTCTCATTTTTAACCAAAAGTTGTTAAAAGAAATCCATTAACAAGAAGAAATAACTATAATTTTATTCTTTACTTCCTATTTTAACTAAATAATTAAATTAGGAAAATGAAATACAGAAGTGAGGGAAGAGTAAGTTTCAGTTGTTCTATTTATCGATTATACCCACCTCTGTTTCAAATCTTTTTATCTGCATTCTTATTTAGTTTCCAAAGATGAGGACAACAGTCCAAAAAATCAAAATAATACAAATTATCAAGCCTTATCTTAAAAATTTAGACAAATAATGACTTATGTCAAGTTTGGTTTGATTTCTTTGATTAATGGCATATTAACCATCGTGGGTTATTTAATTCCAAAATCATCCTTATAGAAGAAAAGTAAGTAAAAAGTAAAGTCATCAGGGTAGCTTAATTAAGTCGATGTAATTCCTTAAACTGAAATGCATTTCTTTTCGGATAATAACAGTTGAACGCTACGTTATTTTTCTCTCACTTTTCATGTGTGGTAAAGTAAGGAGCTTATGGTAGGTGTGGAACTCTACCTCCAAAAACAATCTCCTTGGTCTGGCACTAGTGAAAAGAGGATACTCTCTGTATCTGGCTGATACCCACTTTAAGTGGGTATCAGCCAGACAGTGCAGAGTCTATCCTCTTTTCACTAGTGCCAGACCAAGGAGATTGTTTTTGGAGGTAGAGTTCCACACCTACCATAAGCTCCTTACTTTACCACACATGAAAAGTGAGAGAAAAATAACGTAGCGTTCAACTGTTATTATCCGAAAAGAAATGTATTTCAGTTTAAGGAATTACATCAACTTAATTAAGCATAGGGTAGGGTCCTGATGAAATCATTTGGATTGAAACCATGAAAAGAGGTAGGGATCCTACCTCTTTTCTGCTACTAATATTATCATTATATATATATATATATATATATATACATATATGAGAGTTTTATAATTTGTTTGAAGCATTGTGTATATATTGTTAATAATAATAATTATAATAAGAAATGATTAAATTGATTTATATTACATCCAATACGAGATATTATACATTACCATGGCCACCAAACACAAATACGCTCTTTCATATGCACACCTGCACATGGATACAGTCATAACGTCACAGTCTACATGCATTTTCATGCACACGCGCATGACAACATACACACACGTACAAACAAACAAAACACATTCAATTAAACATGCAACACGAGAATACAGTTATAAAAAAATACCATCATTCTCAAAAAAAAATAAAAATTTAATTTAACTAGAAATGCCATAACAAGATGACTTCAGTTCCATTGATCTGAAAAAGAGATTTTATCTCAAAAATTCAAGAATAAAGTACAGGTTAATACACAACACCATTGTTACCTTATTATTTTTCTTTACACCTGCATTGTGATAGCCTTCAAAATCAACCTTCCAACCAATATATATATATATATATAATGTCGTAAATAAGATATGTTTTACAACACCCATCTTGCAACATTTGTATTCATTTATGACATTTCCCCAGATTACAGCAGTCAGCAATATTCTGAGTTGCACATCACATGTGCCCTTTAATACTCTGATATTTTGTTGAATAAAGCTTGGATAAACTTATCTCCAAGTTCTAGTCTTCATTCCTGACAATATATAAATATATATATATATATATTATAAAAAAGAAGGTCTGCAAAATGGATTATTTTTTTAGAAAATTTTTAAAATTATTTTTATCTTACATATGTGAAATTTTTTTCTAAAAACATAATCCATTTTGCGGACCTTCTTTTTTAGAAAATATTGAATTTTCTCCCGTTGGAACTAGAACAACACACACACACACACACACACACAAATGTGTGTGTGTGTTAAATAGAAAAATGTGTTTATAAAAAAAATTGAGTATCCATTAAGAATGAATTTATTTCAAAAGTTTGTCGGCATTAAATGACCCACTGAGATTGATATGCCGTAAAACAAAACAAACCAAACCAACACAAGGAATTTGTTGGCTTTAGGAGAATCCTGTTTGTTGAAACAAGTTTAAGTTAAACCATTTGTTAACGATGATGCTTCTTCTAATCTCTGAGAGGCAAACAAGCCAACACAATGGAAAACTTTTCTGTCGTCCATTGTTGAAGGAAAAATGACATCCGGTTCATCTCACTTCCTTCATCTCGATTTTCTTCTTGCCAATCTCAAAATGTCCTCTCCTTTCTCAAGGAAGGTTTCCCTTCCAATTGTCTAGTGAAATTAACCTTGCTATAGAATTGATTGCAATCTTTGATTCTTACTTGACTGTTGGCGCTCTGTTCCTGTGTACACTCCCTTCCACCCACACCCTACCCTGCATCTTCACATCGTTTCCAAAATTTGTTCATTGTTCATCTGTGGGCTAAAATGAAAGGAGATATTGTTAATGAAATCTTCAGTCTTGGGGTACATATTGGTGGTACAATACTCTTATAAATCATATCTAAATAAGATATTACTTTTCTTGCACACAGTTTTAAGTTAAATAACATCTATATATTAATTTTTTGTGTTCTTTATTTGTACGGCCGTTATCATCTTGCAACACCCTCTGGTTAAAAATGAGATCGTCTAAATTGTCCGAGATGAAATGCAAAAATGTAAATCCACGTTATCTGGTGTTGCTTATCTGCCAAATTCTTATTTCTTATGAGTGCCACCACCTTAGCTAAATAATGGACCATTCCGTTTTTATTATAAAGAGAGAAAAGGAAGAAAAAGGACATGCTATACAGAAATTATAGCAGAGACAACCTTTGACTTTTATCATCTGATAATCTTATAGAAAACTTTGGTTTTTGATATCTTTAAATCCTCAAGAATTTAAACCAAAATTCAACTATGTGCTTCTTGCTACGTACCTAGGTAGTAATATCTCCTCAACACAAAACAACATCAATGCATGCATAGGAAAGGCATGAGCTGCTTTAAACAAATTGTCAGTGATATGGAAATCAGATCTCACTGACAAATTAAAGCAAAAATTCTTCCAAGCCATAGTTGTATCAGTGTTACTGTATGGCTGTACTACCTGGATTCTAACGAAGCACCTGGAGAATAAGCTAGATGGGACTTGCACGAAAATGCTGCATGCAATATTAAACAAGACGTGGAAACAACATCCCTCGAGAACACAGCTGTATGGCCACCTGCCCCATATCACCCAAACCATCCGTGTGAGGCAGACAAGACATGCTGGGCTCTGTAGGAGAAGCAAAGATGAACTCATAAGTGATGTTCTTCTGTGGAAGCCATCACATGGACACGCCAGAATTAGTCGCCCAGCAAAGATGTATATAGATCAACTCTGTGTGGATACTGGATCCTGCACAGAGGACCTCCCAGGGGCAATGAATGATAGGGAAGGATGGCGAGAGTTTGTTATGGATATCCATGCTACCAGCACGATAGGATGATGATGATAATGATATCCTCAAGTCTTAAGGCAAAACACTGGAAAAAAAACAAACACAGTATATGTTTCTTAATAAAGAAAAAAAAAGGAGGGGAATGTTTCAAAACCCTCTTTCAATTGTCAGCACGGTCAAATTTTAATCTCTTTCACAATTCCTAGTGGATCACCTTTCTTACCCAGTCATGCCTACTAAGTTTCTCAAACGAGTTTTAACTGGTGGTCTTACTAGATGAATACTCTGTTGTATTATTGTAAGTGAACCCTTAAGAGTTACTGCCCTTTGACTAGGCAGACAGAGTTACACAATAAAGATAGCTGCTTAACCCGTCACACGTCGTTCGAGTGTTATCATTTTAATTCAGATACCATATTATGGTGGCAGTGGTGGGATTTATACCCTCACCGAAAACAATGATAACACTCGTGTGACGGGTTAAGCAGCCATCTTTATTGTGTATCTCTGTCTGCCTAGTCAAAGGGTAGTAACTCTTAAGGGTTCACTTACAATAACACAACAGAGTATTCATTAGTTATTAAACAGTTAATTTGTGGTTTTCTCTCTATCTATATAATTAATCCGCCCTGTCAGCTGGGGCATTAGAATGCACTGACTGCACCTCTGCAGAGGGGTAAGACTCCCCCAATGGGGCCACCTGTTGGCCGTGGGTGGTGACCCGTGATGCTTAAGGATAGAACCTAGGTGGCTGAGCAGTCTATGACTTGCAATATTTTACAATTTAGGCATAAATTGGATCCTCCTTTTATGACCGTAATTTTATTTTTTCGTCGACGATGATTAAAATCTGACATTTTTATTTTAGAGTACCAAAGCCAAAAAGAAAAGAAATAACAACAACAAAAGTTAATATTCAACTTTTTACTCATAAATTCCTACCATAAAATTAGGCTTGGGCATTTTATGGTAGGAATTTACGAGTAAAAAGTTGAAGTGTAAAAGCGAACCCCTACTTTAAAACTAACCATTCTCACAAAATAAAAACTTTTAGAATATATACATTGAAGTGAATATTAAAATAAAGAAAATATTTCAGTATTGTAAAATAATGGGTGCAAGAAAAATAAAACATCTATTGCAAAAACACGTACATAAAAATGAGGGTTCAGTTTATTTTATGGTAGGAATTTGCGAGGAACAAGTTAAGGATTACCGAGATAGGAAATGGGCACACCGAGATGAATTCAAATCCTGGATGAGGCTGTTTGCATTTCACATAGTCATGCCTACATATTATTATCATCATTATTTCACTTTTTGCAAGTTTTTCACACCAGTGGTTTTACACTGGCACATCAGTCAAAACATTATGTATATAACAATAAAGATGAGGACAACAGTCCGAAAAATCCAAATAATACTGGATGAAAAGAATTCATTAGTTATTTAAGTTGAACAATTTTATTGTGGAGACCTAATATGATATTTCTACTGATGCCAAAATAAGTAAGCAGTATCTACTTAGCTTTTAGTCTCACTAGTATTCATTAGTGTTAACTTATGATAATGTGGTTTTCTCTCTCTAATCTATCAATATATATATATATATATATATATACACACACACACACACCAACCCCTCCGCACGAGAAGGATGTGACACAAAGTCAATTTCTTAAGCGGAGTTTAACAGATTTGAATTCAGAGTTTTCTTTCTCCTAGACTGATTACCTATCCAAGGTTAAAAAGCCCAGTCTGACCTACTATTTACCCATAGCTGGAGGGAAATTAGTTAGATGCATACCTGTCCCAAGGGTATTAGCACAATGTGAAATTGCAAAAAGCCTCGTCCATGATTTGAACTCGAGTCAACGAAACCATTACACCACACACCTCTTTTCAACACAGATAGAAAAGAATAGATTTAAATATATTCATGCGTTCATAATGAGCCTGACCCGTGGCTTCCGATTGGCACAGGTGGCCAGAGTGGAGCACAAATTGAAGCAAGGATTTCAAAAATTTTGTCAAATTGACTCTACACATTCTTCTTCCTGACTCCCAATTTTAATATTTGATGAACTCTTTAGCAGAAATCTCTCACATGTATATATATATATATATATATATATATATATATATATATACCAACCCCTCCGCACAATCAGAATGTGACACAAGGTCAATTTCTTAATACCTAATATGATATTTCTACTGATGCCAAAATAAGTTAGCAGCATCTACTTAGCTTTTAGTCTCACTAGTATTCATTAGTGTTAACTTATGATAATGTGGTTTTCTCTCTCTAATCTATCAATATATATATATATATATATATATATACACACACACACACACACACACACCAACCCCTCCGCATGAGCAGGATGCGACACAAGGTCAATTTCTTAAGCGGAGTTTAACAGGTTTGAATTCAGAGTTTTCCTTCTCCTAGACCGGTTGCCTAACCAATGTTAAAGAGCCCAGTCTGCCCTACTATTTATCCATAGCTGGAGGGAGAGTAGGATTCATACCTTTCCCAAGGGTATTAGCGCTAAGTGAAATGCAATTACCACATACAGGATTTGAACTCGGGACGATGAGTCCATTTCCCATGACTTTAACCATTACACCACACGCTTCCCCACTAATCTATCAATATAAAGTAAGTCGTCAGGGCAGCCTAATGTCAGTATCAGCCAGACAGCGAGGGAGTCTATCCTCTTTTCACTAGCGCTAGATCAAGGAGATTATTTTAGCGTCTTAAGTGGAGTGCCACACCTACCATCATCTCTTGACTTTACCTCACAGATTCCTGTGCTACTCATACACTGAGTTGGCGAGGGTCGGTATCGAACCATGAACCTTGTGGTTTCTTGCCGAACGTTCTTCAACTAATCTATATGATTTAAGTTGGAGGCATGTAGTGTAATAGATAGGAAATGGACACAGCGAAACGAGTTCAAATCCTGGACGAGGCTGTTTGCATTTCACATAGCGCTAATGCCTTTAGGAAAGGTATGCATCCAACTAATCTCCCTCCAGATATGGGTAAATAATTTATGCAGATGGGTCTCTTTAACCTTGGTTAGGCAACCAGTCTAGAAGGGAAACTGAATTCAAATCTATTTAACTCTGCTTAACAAATTGAACATCTCTCGCATCCTACTCATGTGGAGGGGTTGGTGTATATAATATATATATATATATATATATATATATATATGTGTATGTGTATGTGGTTGAAAATAGAGGAAAAAGTGTATAGAATAATACATCAACTAAATTCAATTGGTATTTTGCCTTGGTATTTAACAAAGTTTGTCAAAATTTATTTTTTCCTCTATTTTCAACCACATTTTGTCAAGTTTACTCAATCTTTCACTCCTCATCTATATATATAATAGAATGTTTTTGGTGTGTACATGTCGGCTTATAACTCAGAAATGAGATGTTATTCAGATTTACAATCTTGCGTACACCTTAATATTCTCATAATTAAGAAACACACCAAATTTAGTTATTGATTTTTACTGATTAAGGGATATAATTAATTAATTAAACAAAAATCAACCAATTTGCCAAACTGTTTGCATGGTACTGCTGCTGATAATTTTTTATGTCTTATCTGCATGCTCATTATTGTGGTGCCTTGGTGCTGATTATTGTAGCATTATTAGCTAACTTTAGTAAACAAATAGGTTCAATCGTAATTTCTCGCGTATTTCTGGTCCAATCTTTAAAATATTTATTTGGTTAGAAAAGAAAATAATCTTTCTAAATATGTAATTTGTATGTGTTTTTATCCATTGAATTATTTTTTTTACAGCGAATTAAAAAAACAAAATAATAAATTAAACGAAAAAACATTTAACGATAACTCAACTTTTTTTTAATCAATACTTTCATTTTAGAATAAAATATATTCATTTTAATCAGTATAACTCAAACCTTTTTTGAAAGAAACTATTCATGAAATAAAGATTGTTAAATTAATACTGGAAACATTTCACCCACAAGTAAGCTAAGGGGTCAAAAAAGGAAATAAATTCAACTGATACATTTTTAGAGGAATTAAAATTTAAACTGAATTTAAACCTGTCACATGTACAAAAGAGTTTTAGAAAAAAGAAAAAAAAAAAGAAAAGTAAACACTATTATAAACCAAAAGGAAATTGTAACAATTGTAAATATTTAGTTCTTAGCATTTTATTGTTAGATTTCAAGAGGATGAAAAAAAGGAACAAATTAAAAGAGTTTTAGAAAAAAGAAAAAAGAAAATACTATTATAACCCCCCCCCAAAAAAAAATTGTAACACAGACAATTGTAAACTTTAGTTCTTAGCATTTTATTATAACATTTTAATAGGGGAAAAAATAACGAATTAAATGAATACATTTCCTACCATTGTAAATCAAGAGGCAAAGAACTAGCATTAAAAAAAAAAAAAAAATTGTTTTAAGAATGAAAACAACAAAAAATACTATTCTTAGAATAAATTAATATTATAATACATTAATTCTTAACTTTGTTTATCGTTAAATCTTTGATAAACTAACAATTTATGAATGAATCAATACAAGAAATTTTCCTCCAACAAATACAGATACATGTTGGTTGGTTGGTTGGATTTTACAGCATGTCAACTCTTGAGTAATTTCATGCTGAAGTCATGTTTGTTTTATTCATTATCATTGGGTTCTCATTTTTCATCTATTTACCCTATAGATGGGACTCTAACAGGTACTACCACTCCAGGTTAAAGTGAACCTAGGAGTAATGACAATGCAGGGATAATCCACACTTCTAAAAGTTCCAGAATGAGAACCTCACCACTAGATGCAGTTTAACGTCATACCCAAGGTACTAAGACCCTCAGCACCCTTTAGCACATATATGATAAAAAGGGTTGGTAGTTTGCCATAAGAGTGATATGGTTGGGGCAATCATATAGGTGCTAGGGCTTGATGGAACCAGCTGATTGACTGGGATGGGGGACTCTCTGACTGCCCATCTAGCTCAAGTAAGGATCAAAGTAGAGTGTAGCATGTCATGGATTACTCAGCCACCCGGATCCCTCCATAAGCATCACGGGTCGCCACCCATGGCCTACAGGAGGCCCGATTTGGAAGAAGGTCTTACTCAGCAGAGGTGCAGTCGGCGTATCATACAGCCCCAGCCAACAGAACTAAATAAATAAGGAAACATTTTTAATACCTAGCTCCTTCTAATTGTTATGTTTTTAGGGGTAAAAAAGAAAATAGATTAAACAAATTTATTTTTATCACTTTAATGCAACAAGCAATTAAGAACTGAATTCAAGTTTTTGTCATATGTACAAAAAGTTTTTAGAATAAAATATTTCAAAATAGTGAAATGTAAAAATACATTTAAAAAAAAAAAATATTTTAGATGTAAAAAAGAAAAAAGAATTCCTAAAATAAACAAATATTGTACTATACCAATTCTCTGCGATATTTTTTATTTATTTGATAAATCGTTTTCCTCTTACTCCTGTTTTCTCTTTTTCACTCACTCTTTGGGGTTCCTATTTTTTTTTTATTCCGGTCATGGACCGGGTACATTTGCTAGTATATATATATATATATATATATATATATATATGATTTATATGAAAAAGGTGACTTACCGGTGAAATTGGTCACAATGGTTAGTTGATGCAAGTTTCACAATGATAAGACAGCGATATAACAAATATAAGTACTCAATACCTTAGTAGAGTAAATTTATTATTATAATGGTACACAGTAATAACCTACTCGAGTTTCACCATAATGATCTTCAAGGTTAAACCCACTGAATTAATCAAGATATTGATTAATTACAGCTGGTTGCACATGTGTATTTTTTGGCAAAACCAATCTATCTAAACTTACCTAATTGATGTATCATTTAAAGCCCATTACTATATTATAGGTATCTCAGTTATATCGAGAAACTGGATGATTAAAATCATAATAATTAATAATAATAATTGTTAACAAAACCCCTTAACTTTATTATTCACTAGAAGTGGCTGCCCAGCATCACCTAGGTAGGGGCGGCATGGTGGTGGTGGTGGTGGGGGGCTGGTGTATTGATGTATTTACTTTTAAGATTTACAAATGCTGGAAACTTTTTAGTAGAATTTCAATGCTATCTTGATGTATATTTTAATTTCTAAACATCTTATGTAAATATAAATCAAATCTTCATAATTTTTGCACAAAAAGAAAGAACAGGTGATATTTAATGTGTATATATATTTACTTTGTTGTTAATTGATTTATTATCATAGTTTCATCCAGATAGACATACATACACGCCAACTGCCATTTATATATGTATAGATATATGATATTTCAGCACTTGTACTAATAAAACCTTCATTAGATTTATTCCGCAAATGGCAGCTGGCATCCATTAACATTTAGATAAAATTAAAATTTCTTTTTCATTGTTTGAAAATTAATAAACTAAATCTAAGCTAATCCTTGTGACAAAGACAAACTCAAATTATTAACGTTTTTTGCAAAAAGATTTTTAAGAAATGATATTTTCCAAATGCTATCGATATCAATACTCTTTGTAATTCTTCTTTTTTATTTTTTGATATTTCTAATTCATTATAAAATATATTATTAGATGAAGAGATTAGTTTTGCGTGATTTAACAGTTTTTAGAATAGCTACTTTATACAAAAAGGCACAACAGATTTTATAAAATTGCTTGAGTGTTAGATTATGTTCTGTTAGGGTAATTTTTTACATGATTTAAAAAAAAAAAAGGACAATGGATCTATCAGAATAAGAACCCCACTATATATTCAGTTTGAAATGCATAGCATTTGAATTCCCTATGATTCCATCTCGTCCATAATAGAGGAATCAGAAACAAGTAATCATTTTCACCTGCTTGTGTCGAGAACTCTAGAGCCTAGGCCTCCTAAAAAGACCTGACTAAGGCCAGGGGTGAGATACACCATACCAAGTATCATTATTTTGAACAAAACTTTTGAATAATTTTAGTGCAATGATAATGATAGTAGCAGGACCTGTGGATATACCACAGTATGATAATCTAGTTTTTATAACATTTGATATGTTTACTTAAGAGCTATTGCTAAATAGTTCAGTATGTAAGAAGTATAATTATCTTAATTTAAATCTCTCTCTCTCTCTCTCTCTTTTTTTCTTTCCTTCTTTTCATCTTTTCATTATGTTCAATTGAAACAGATTAGCACTCACCCCCTCTCTTTATCTTTCCCTTACTCTTTCTTTCTTATTATATTTTTTCTGTGTAGCATGTCCTTTTCTTTCCTTATAAAAACAGAATTGTCCATTATTTAACTGAGTTGACGACACTCATAAGAATTTAGTGGATAAGGAACACCAGATAGTCAGGATTTACAGTTTTTGCATTTCATCTTAGCTGATTTGGACAGTTTCATATTTAACCAGAGGGTGTTGCAAGATGATAACGGTCGTACAATTAAGTAACACAAATATTAATATATAGATATTATTTTGGCAGATTGGCCCTTGCCAAGTGTTTTTCCTTTGTTTTACATCCCATAATACTCTAGCTTTGTCTCTGGATAATTGACCAATCAGCTGCTGGTGGGAAGTTTTTTCAATTTTATTCTGGCTGCCATCCAGCTACTTGATATTGTTTCTAATAAAACAATGCTGCTCGATTGGCCCCACAGAGACTGCACTTGTAAGATGCGATGCCATTATTTGCTTATCATTAACTCTTTTCAATCCTTTAAAAGAAGTGCAAGTGAGCCAAGAAAATTTTCAATAAAATTACGTGTATGCTTGTTTTTTTGCCTCCCATGCTCTTAGGATTTTAATATTTCAAAATCTTAGCTAACAAATTTGGAATTTCTTAAGATGCCAGGCTTTTTATTCTTAGTATTCACTTGATACGGCTTATTGCCAGAGGTAATTGACAGTTTGAAATAATAAATCATGTTTCAATGTCTTGTGTTTCCACAGTGTGACTAGACTTAGTAGGCTACCTCCAGCCGGGATCAAATCCCGGACGATTTTCCATCAGTCAGAGTTACTAACCTCTGGACTATTGGATTTTGTGTCAAGTATTCAGCTCTGTTACAAGTTGAATGCAAAACTAACTCTAGAGTGTTGGTAGGTGGTTTATATACAGCTTTGGGTTATTCCACTATGAAATCTGGCAAGTTCACTTCTGGGTTTTGATTGGCTGGTTTTCAGTGTGAGTAAAGATATGGATAAGTACAGACACTGTGTTTTGATGTATCATGTCTCCTTGGTGTGTCTAGACTTAGCAGGCTACCTCCAGCTGGGATCGAAACCAGATTGATTTTTTCATCAGTCAGAGTTCCTAGCCACTAGGCCATCAGCACACCTACAAGCAGGAGGCTAATTTAACTGATAAATACATACATATGTATGAAAAGTATATAAAAATGGAATTTCAACAAAAATATGTGCTCTGATGATGACTAGTGTTTATAAAATGTCTTTCACAAGTATGAAGTGTGAAGTGGACAAACAATCTGTTTGAGATGGCGATAGCCGACAATTTTGGGGAGATTATGTGCTTAATTGAAGTCATACCTAATTTGTAAATTAATTAGTTATAATTAAATGAATTAGGCATGATGTAAAGACCACCAGAGAGCTCTATGTGTCACACATATAGCTCTCTTTTATGATTATGTACACACATTGTGTGTACATAATCATAAAATCTTGATAAGTAAAGATAATTTATAGAAAGCAAATGTTTCTTTCAGCCATTTGCAAAGAAAGTCCACCATTTTATCTTCATTTTTATATTCATTTTCTTTGGTTTTTACGGCATATCAACCTCAGTGGGTCATTTAATGCTGATAAAGTTTTGAAATAAATTAATTCTAAAGCCACCGCCTTCTAGCACCCATATGATAAAAAGGGGTTGGGGCTTGCTATAAGGGCAATAGGTTTGGGAAAATCATATAGGTGCTAGGGCTTGACGTGACCAGCTGGTTCATTGGAGGGGGTCTCTCCGACTGCCCGTCTAGCTCAAGAAAGGGTCAAAGTGGAGTATTGCAAGTCATGGACTGCTCAACCACCTGATTTCTATCCTTAAGCATCATGGGTCACCACCCACAGCCAACAGGTGGCCCCATTGGGGGAGACTTACCCCTCTGCAGAGGTGCAGTCAGTGCATTCTAATGCCCCAGCCAACTGGGCAGTCATTTTCTTTGAGTGATCTATTATATAAACACTACTTAGTTGATTTAATGACACCTGTAAGATTATTAATTGAAACAACTTCAACTTTACATGAGAGCAAACACAATAATCTTCCAAATTGTCTGATTACATTTCATTTTCTTAGTGTTTGGTTAATACAAGTTATCATGTGTTTTAGCAGTGAAATAATTTGTTTCTCATTGAATTAATAATAGCAACCTTTGATTGTGTAGATTGTACAAGTGTGAGTTAAAAAGTAAAGCCATTTTGTGTATCATACATCAAAATGAAGCTGGTCCTCTGTGGATCACACTTCTTCACACAGTCACCATTTCTCTCAATAGCAATGTTTGCCTCTCAAACCTTCTTTCATGGGTCCCCAATTTCTTAAGTAAGATGCCAGCCTTTTATACCTCGTACATATGTATATATGTAAAGACCACCAGAGAGTTATATTTAGTTTTATAACAATAAAGATGAGGACAATAGTCTGAATAATACAAATTATCAAAGAATTGAGAATCATATTATTTTTTTCCTTTTTGTTCTATGGAATGATTGTACTTTTAAGGTCTTTGTACTAAAAGTTTTTTTTAATTTTTAATTTAAAAAAAAATTTAATTTTTTTTAATTTAAAAGAAAATTTAATATTTTTAATTTAAAATTTTTAAAATTCATTTATTACATTTTTTTTTCCTTTGTTTTTTTCCTTTGTTTTCTCCAGAAGAAGAAAACATTTCCTGATGTGTATGTAAAAGTTGTAAGTGAATTGAAGATAGCATTGTTGACCTGATCGATTAAAGAACATAAGAGATCTCACTTGAAACATTAATCCTACTGCCTTTCTCTTTTCTGTGAATTATTCAATATTAGAATTATCAAAGATCTACAACTTTCATCTGTCAAATAAATCTATGAAGAAACCAACATAATCAATAGTTCAATATTTTTGCTGACCTTTACAAATACAAATATATATGGCACCAATATTTTGTCTATGCAGGTAGAATATTAAGGTTTCTTGTTTTGTTTTACGGCATATCAACCTTGGTGGGTCATTTAATGCTGATAAAGTTTTGAAATAAATCAATTCTTAATGCATAATACAATTTTTTTTATAAATACATTTTCCTATTTAACCCATAGATGGGACCCTAACAGGTACTACCACTCTGGGTCAGAGTGGACCAGGGAGCAATGGTGATGAAGGGGTGCTCCACATTCCCCCAAACCTCCCATTCCCAGGACATGTAGACCTTCAGTCACTGCCTTCTAGCACCCATATGATAAAAAGGGGTTGGGGCTTGCCATAAGGGCAATAGGGTAGGGAAAATCATATAGGTGCTAGGGCTTGATGTGACCAGCCGATTGATCGGAGGGGGCCTCTCCGACTGCCCGTCTAGCCCAAGATAGGGCCAAAGTGGAGTATTGCAAGTCATGTACTGCTCATCCACCTGGGCTCTATCCTTAAGCATCACAGGTTGCCACCCACGGCCAACAGGTGGCCCCATTGGGGGAGTCTTACCCCTCTGCAGAGGTGCAGTCGGTGCATTCTAACGCCCCAGTCGACAGGGCAGAGGTAGAATATTAGCTTGAAGGTTTCAATTTTTTTTAATTTTATATTTTTTTGCTTATTCGGACTATTGTCCTTATCTTTATTGTTATCTGCACAGTTATTGTTAGTGCAGATAATAATAAAGATGATAGGGACAATAGTCCAAATAATCCAAATTATTAAGCCTCATCCCAAAAATTCAGAGAAATAGTATTTTTTAGTTTTATTAGAGTGGACCCCCCCCCCCCTCAAAAAAAAAAACTTAGACGTATTTGTAAATTTTTGAATGGTATAGCAGCCTCCTGGTGTAACTTCTGGTAGAAATTCACCAGAACTTGACTGATACAAAAGAACAATATAAGAACACTCATCTTGCATCTGTTCTCTTCAAACACTCAGTCCAGACTGCCAGCTCTTCACTCTCTCTTTCTCACACTTTTCTCGCCTTGTGCTGACCAGTCAGAAACCGACGGGCAGCCTTTCACATGTCATCCCAAAATTCTGAGTAATTTTCCACTATTACATAACACAAGGGTCCGGTTTAGCTCAGTCGGTAGAGCACCCACCTAGGGGATTGCAAGGTTCCGGATTCGATACCGGTACCCCCCAACTCAGCGCATAAGTGGCACAGGTTGGGTAATTTGATTTGTGTGGTAAAGTGGAGGGATGATAGTAGGTGTGGTGCTCCACCCCAGCAAAAAAGTCTCCGTTGTATAGTGCTAGCAAAAAGGGGATAGACTCCTTTGCTATCTGGCTAATACCGATAATAGACCACTCTGCCAACTTTACTTACTTTATATCTTGCATAATGTATAACTAAAATTTTATCTTTCTATCTCATTATTTTACAATATATCTTGAGTGGCATGTTGTATTTTGTGGGGGAATTTCTTAGGCAGTCAGAATTAAATGTCTAAAATTGAAATTACTTTTTGGCCTACCATAAAAATATTTGTTTCATTAACTTTCCTTTTTTCTTTCTTCTTCTTTTCTTCTTTCTCCTTTCTTTCTTTTCTTTCTTTCTTTTCTTTCCTTCTTTTTTCTTTCCTTTTTTCTTTCCTTTCCTTTCTTTCTTTCTTTCCTTTTTCCTTCTGTCTTTCTTTATTCCTTTCCTTTCCTTTTCCCTTCTGTCTTTCTTTCTTTTCTTTCCTTCCTTTCGTCAGTGCAGATCCCTCAAACATTTCTAATTTAAAATTGGTTGGATGACTTCATGAAAACAAAATGGCTGTAACGTTCATGATTTAGGGAAATTTTGATATTTTGATTATGAAATAATTGGTTGATCTTGTTAATTTGATGTTGTGATTGGACTTTAAATATTTCAGCTGAGATATGATTCAGTGATTTTATTGGATTAATATTTTTGCTTTTTTCCCCCCTTACATTTTATTGAATGAGGAAATTCAAAGAGTAAACTGGTTGAAATATTGTGATCAACACATGGATGCTAATTTGAAAAATCATTTAATGGAGAAACTAAATTGGACAAAAATGGTTTTGGTTTGTTGGATTTTACAGCATGTCAACTCATGTAGGGTTATTTTATGCTGAAGACATTTTATTCCTGCTGTTACTTAATTATTAGATACCTAATATTTATGTGCAATAGTGTAGAAATCAAAATGACGGTTATAAGTTCAGCCGGTGGCCTTGAAGAATGAGTGACAATGTTTGACCTCAGTCCTGACCCTACCTTCTGGGGATAGCCGTGAGAACCGGTAGAGAAGACCCTCTCTTCCGGTTTAGATTAGAAGTAAGTTTCAGTTAGAAGGTAGCAGCGAGCTCAAAGGGGTAAGTCGTGTTATACGCGCATCCTCTCATCTGCGCAGATTGTCTGGTTGGGGATTTAAAAATAAAGTAAGATCAAAGCAAATCGAAGTCTTGTGTTATTATCTAAAAACTAACAATGACACGGCTTCTGATAAAGAGAAATCCCCAATGGAAGACCAGACACAAAGTCCCCAAGAGAAGTCCAGACCTTAGAAGATTCCAGACCAAGACAAGATGTTATAAGATTCCAAAGACGGCCAGAAGAATAGAGTAAGAAAGAAGTAAGTAAAGAAGTAGGTTATACAACACTGCTTGATGAGTATAAAGTATGAGTTTTAACTTATTTTCTTCTATTTAACCAATAGATGAAACCGTAACAGGTACTATCACTCTAGGTTAAAGTTGACCTGGGAGTAATGGCAATGAAGGGTACATCACATCCCCTACAGATCTTGAATGGGTACTTCATCATTAGATGCAGTTTAACATCATATTGAGGACAATAAGACTCTCAGCCACCAACTATGATAAAAAGAGTTTGGGTGTTGCCATAAGGGCAATAGGATTAGGAACTTCACCACTAGATGCAGTTTAATGTCATACCCTGGACACTGAATGAAAATGAATTTAAGAGAATGATAAACAAGATAAAATGTTAAGGGCCAATAAAATAGAGTGGAACCATTTCTATCAGTTTGTATCATTCTGTATTATTTGTGGATATACCACAGTATGATAATTTAATTATTACACCGCCCTGTCGGCTGGGGCGTTAGTATGCACCAACTGCACCTCTGCAGCGGGGTAAGACTCCCCCCAATGGGGCCACCTGTTGGCCGTGGGTGGTGACCCGTGATGCTTAAGGATAGAGCCCAGGGGGATGAGCAGTTCATGACATGCAATACTCCACTTTGGCCCTATCTTGGGCTAGACAGGCGATCGGAGAGGCCCCCTCCGATCAATCGGCTGGTCACGTCAAGCCCTAGCACCTATATGATTTTCCCAACCCTATTGCCCTTATGGCAAGCCCCAACCCCTTTTTATCATATGGGTGCTAGAAGGCGGTGGCTGCGGGTCTACATGTCCTGGGAATGACGTTAAACTCTATCTGATGGTGAGGTTCCAGTTTTGGAGGTTTGGGAAATGTGGAGCACCCCTTCATCACCATTGCTCCCTGGTCCACTCTGGCCCGAAATGGTAGTACCTGTTAGGGTCCCATCTATGGGTTAAATAGAAAAATGTATTTATAAAAAAATTGTATTATCCATTAAGAATTGATTTATTTCAAAACTTTATCGGCATTAAATGACCCACTGAGGTTGATATGCCGTAAAACAAAACAAAACAAACCAAACCAAATTAATTATTACAATGTTTGATATTTTTACTTAAGAGCTATTGCAAATTGTTCAATATGTAAAAAGTATAATAATCTTGATTTAACTCTCTCACTTTTTTTTCTCTTTCTTTTCATCTTTTCATAATGTTTGATTGAGATAGATTAGCATTATTGTTTCTGTGTGTTCACCCTATCTCTCCATATCTTTCCCCTACTCTCTTTCCTTCTTATATTTTTTCTGTGTAGTATGTCCTTTTTCTTTCCTTTCTTTCTTTATAATAAAAACGATCCATTATTTAGCTGAGCTGATGACACTCATAAAAAATAAGAATTTGGCAGATAAGCATCAGCAGATAATCAGGATTTATATTTTTACATTTTATCTTGGATAGTTTGGATGGTCTCATTTTTAACCAAATAATATATTACTAGCAGGACCTGTGGATATACTACAGTATGATAATTTAATTATTACAATGTTTGATATGTTTACTTAAGAGCTATTGCAAAATAGTTCAATATATAAAAAGTATAATAATCTTGATTTAACTCTCTCACTCGTTTTTTTGTTTCTTTTCATCAGGATGATAACGGTTGTACAATTAAGGAACACTAGTATTATAATTTTTTTTTTTTTTTTTTTTTTTGTCATCAAAACAAATTTATTTGCTCGACTCAGGATAATTCAGTTTTTTTTGTTTTTTTTTCTGTTCTCCATCGTGACTGTCTTAGTTTTAGCAATCCAATCAGTGAAATGTGTGGATTTACAGCTGAACGAAACTTTGTCTCCAAGACCAGATTCCTGATTTTGACTGTGCCTAGTCAACTAAGAAATTGAAGTTTCTCTGCTAGAATCCAAGTGCCAAATTGAATGCAGTGCTAAAATTCTTTATTTACCATTACTGGTTCTACATCCAGACAATGTCAACCACAATGTCTTAATATGTTATCATATTGAATTGAAAGGCTTCACGTTTTCAGAATGTTTTCAAAAGTCATTTATTGCCATTCTCTACTGAGACAAAATGTCTGCAAAATGAAGGACTCACAACAATTCATACAACACTTTATATTTTCTCTCTCACTCACTTTCTGTATTGAGTGGATTAGAGCTTTCAATGTCTACCTCATTAATCTATTTTAGATATAATCAGTATATACTAGGCAGGTGTGTTTATGATTTGGTAGCGGTACATAAAAGGTAAATGGATAAATTATCAAATGTTCCATTCTCTGTTATTATCTTATCATAATGGATATTTGGTGTCTGCTTGTCTGTAACCGAAACTATATCACTGCTTATGTCACAATGTTACATACTCATACACATATACCCATGTTGGGTACATACACAAGTGTTCTTTTACTGGAGAGAAGAGGAGAGATAGACACAGGTAGATAGAGAGATGCATAACTTACTTCTTTGGCCATTGGTGATCTCTAGTCGTTTCTATTCTTTCTCTATGACTTCTATTTCTCTGTTCTTGTTGGTTGGTCGTCCTTGATTCATTTCTTCTTCTAGGTCAGTCTTGTTGCCAAGACATTCATCAACCACAAAACCATATTATTTATGTAAACTTTTATTTACTTAACTAAACATCTTCCTTTAAACACAGCGCGCGTGTGCAAGTGAGCCCCAGCTAAGGCAGATATGCCTTCTCTGCCTGACGTCCAAGTTCAAACTGTGACCCAACTAGGTCCCACGTGTCTTCACGTATTTTGCGGGCTTTCTGTAATATTCCATGGAAAATACCGCCGTGACATGAAAAGGGCCATCCCTTCAGAAATACAGGGGATTGACAATATTCTTATGCAACCGCATAGATTATGCAACAACAATACCCTCAGAAATTGCGTAAGGTTATCAATGAGTATTTAATTTATAGTGAAAATCATTAATACATAGAATAGATCTTATTTATTAATTATGTCTCTTTGAAAATCTGAGTTAGATTTGCCTCAAAACAACCCATGTTTAAAATCCTGCAATGTGCATTATATATCACTAAGAAATAGACGTTTACATAATATATGGTGTGATTAATTTGCATACTGGTTTTAACAAAGTCAGGTTTAATAAATAATTACCTGTCATTGATTTCTAATATTATTGTTTTATTCTCCAACGTATTAAAATCAATCCTATGAATGATTTTATATAGAAAACCAATTAGAATTTAAGAGTTTTATAATTTGCTTGAAGCATTGTGTATATATTGGTTAGGAGGTTGATTTAGAAGGCTATCACAATGCAGGTGTAAAGAAAAAAAAATAATATGGTAACAATGGTGTTGTGTGTTAACCTGTATTTTTAGAATTTATATTCTAGAATAATTAGAATTTAATCAAAATAAGTGTAATCTTTTTATGTGTTCTTATTTGATTTCGGTACTCTTTCTAATTTGATATATTTCATTACATTAAAACTTTAATATTACACTTGGAGGGCACATATTCTTGCTAGTAGGTTTAATAATAACAAGCATAAAAACTAAAAGCACCAGTTCACCAAAATTAAGCATTGATGAGCCTGTTCAGTACTTTAATGGGTGACCACTTAGTAACAGTAGGTATTGTAATCAGTACAAGGTCTGTGAGTGCAAAGCAAAGCTTGGTAAACAAAATATTAACAAATAATTTACTGTGTATACAAAATTTAAAAGGGGCCAATTTAGCTCAGTCGGTAGAGCACCCGCCTAGGAATTGCAAGGTTCCTCGTTCGATACCGGTCCCTGTCAACTTAGTGCATGAGTAGCAGAGATTGGGTAATCTGATCTGTGCGGTAAAGTGGGGAGCTGACAGTAGATGTGGAGTTCCACCACAGTAAAAACAGTTTCCCTTGTCTAGTGTTAGCAAAAAATGAATAGACTCCCTATTGTCTGGTTGATACCGACAATAGGTCACTATGTTAACTTTACTTTCTTTTCTTTTTTTACTTACAAGATTTTAAAATTGAATTCAAAAGTCAGATTCATATTGTGAAAAAGATCTTTTTTTCGCTTACAATGTTGTATACCCTTTCTTTACTTACTTCTATTCTTCTTCTGACGTCTTTTCTATCTTACGTCTTCTTCTAACATCTCTTCTAGCGTCTGGACTTCTCTTGGTGGTCGGTCGTACTTAACTCATTTCTTCTTCTAGATCAGTCTTGTTACCAAGACATTCACCAACTACAAAACTGTGTCATTTTCTTAAGCTTTTATTTACTTAACTAAACATTTGACTAACATAGCGCGCGTATGCAGTGAGTTCCACTTAAGGCAGTACATCTCTGCCTGACGTCCAAACTGAAACTGAGGACCCAACCAGGTCCCACGTGACTTCATGTATTTCGCGGGCTTTTTGTACTATTCCATGGAAATCCCGCCCGTGATATGAAAAGGGCCATCCCTTCAGAAATACAGGGGATTGACAATAATCTTATGCAACTGCATAGATTATGTAACAACAATTCTTCAGAAAAAAGTTTGTTAGATGAACCAACAGGACGACTGTAGAAAGTCTGACATAGTAGAGGACAAAACAAAATGAATTTGGGTAAGGGAAACTGTTTTACCACCCCCCCCCCGTCTTTTTTTTTTCTCTCTCTTGATTCATCATTATATTAGCTCAGTCAGTAGAGCATTCGGCTAGGAATCACAAGGTTCATGGTTCAATACTGGCCCACGCCAACTCAGCATATGAGTAGCACAGGGTTCTGTGCAGTAAAGTGAGGAGCTGATGGTAGGCGCTGCACCTGAGATGCAAAAATAATCTCCTTGGTCTAGCGCTAGTGAAAAGGGGATAGACTTCCTCGCTGACTGGTTGTTACTGACATTAGGCCGCCCCGTCGACTTTACTTTACATCTCAGTTTAACTCTGGAATTACATCGACAGTTAATCATAGGGTAGGGTCCTGATGAAATCATTTAGATTGAAACCAAGGTAGACTCTTAACTCTTTTTGTTTACCACTATAACTAATATTATATATCCGTAGATGGATTACCAGGTAAGTTGCTATTAGGATGATTCTAAGTTGGTCCTTTCTTTCAACAGCAGAATGTTAGAGTTGTTCAAGTTGAAAGCTTGATATTCAATATTATTGAACAGAACAATAAAATTGGTAACGAAAAAGGCCTACAAATTGACCATTTTGTGGTTATAGATCTATTTCTGCCCACAGGTATCTGAGTATACCTTTGAGTCTCATATATATATATATATATATATATATATAATATATATATTTTTTTTTGTAGATGTGCATGTGTTCTGTTATCTGAGAAATATTTCACTACTTTGTGAGAAATCTCTTTTTCTTGATGAAAAGAAATGTTGGCTGTATTTGTCAGAAGAATATTGTTTTGTATTTCTTTTGTAGATAAAAAAAGATGAAGAAAATCTCTTGTTGCTGGCTTTTATTGTATTTCTATTTCTGTCTCCGTCAGCCATGGCTTACGTTTTCTGTTTGAGGATTATAAGTCATTGGCTGAATCGGGGCATGAACGAGTTGGAAAAGGAATAAGAGCAGTCAAAATTTTTCTTTTTTCAAAATAGATTTGTAACAAATAGAAAAACACAGGAGCAGTCAAAAATCCTCTTCTCAGAAAGATATTTTATGACTATTTTTTTTTTGTTTCCTTTGTCTGTGTGTGTCTCATCAAAGGAATCGAATACATGTTGATACAACTTGAGTATCCTTGATTTTACAAGTATATAAAATTGTTAACTGATACGATGCAAAAAGCAGCTTTCAAGTTTCATCTTGATGCAGATTATAAAAACTTGAATTGACTGACTCTAATACTGTGAAGATGTGAAAGACAAATAGAGAACATGAAACCTTATCCATGAAAAAAAAAAAAAGGAGGATTTGATCACATGACCAGTATGTGACAGAAATTTCACCTGGACTTTTTGAGATAACCAATCGGAAGCAAGAATTGATATCTAATCTACATTTTGATTTGAAATATTGTGAAAGTCTTCTGGTTTTCATTTTTATTTATTTTTTTAACTCAGATATATACAGAAAAAAAATGTATACCTGCATAGTATATTAATATCACTAGCGAGAATATGCACCCCGCAGGCGTAAGTATTTAAGTTTTAATGTAATCAAATAGATAGGAAAGACTAAACAAAATTGAGTAAGAATGCATATAAAAAGATTACACTTATTTTAATTATATTTTATTTGGTTTCTATATAAAATCATTTATAGGATTGAATACTGAGTCTGCTTTTAATTCATTGGAGAATAAAACAATAATATTAGAGATCAATAACACCAAGTAATGATTTATAAAACCCAGTTGCAAATTAACTACACCATATATTATATAAACTTTTATTTCTTAGTGATATATAAGACACATAGCAGGATTTTAAACACACTAATAACACTAGATGTTTTGAGGAAAATCTAACTCAAATTTTCAAAAGAGACATTGGTTAATAAATAAGATATATTTTATGTATTAATGATTTTGACTATAAACTAAATACTTATTGATATCCTTACGCAATTCCTAAGGGTATTGTGATGTAAGCAGTTATGTAGTTTCAGTTACAGACTGATAGGCACTGAATCTCCATTATAATAAGATATATATAAAAATATGTACCCGCTCAGTAAATTGATATTATTATAGGAGTAAAAATTAATTTAGAATAGACAAAAGATATTAATGCAGTGACAAAAATTAAACAATATGATTTTACTCACTTTGTAAAATAAGTTAGTTTTTAATTTCAAAATACATTTGTCGGAAAAATTATAGTTGAATTATCTCCCCCTGGCACCAGAGGGTGAATCACCAATATATGATATTGGCACCAAAATTAAACCCCACGACGAATGTTACTTATCATATAAGCTTTCACCAGGTGAGACGCGTTTTCAAATGCTCACCTTTACCTTTTCAAACCAGCGAGTGGAATGTTATTCTAGTGCTCACATTTACCTTCAGCCTCAGCAAGATAAGTCTTGCTAGCAAATGCCACAAATTTGCAACCCCCTTTTTGTACCTTTTGAATATATGTTTCTTTAATTTTCAACTGTTGTTTTTGTCGTCTTTCATCTTAAATTACTTGCTTACCACGGGGAATTTTAAGAGTTCCGAATATCTTTTACAGTGAATTAATCTTGATATATTTGATTTTTAATTTCAACATGTTAATTTTTTTGAGCATTCATAAAGTCAAATAAAGGATGTTTGATTCAACAAAAGATTTTTTTTTCATAGAAAAAGTCATTCTCTGACAAGATGATATAGATTTTATTAAAATTGATTGAGTTTATACTAAAGTTTTGACAAAATTAGAATATTACATTGTGCAAAAAAAAAGCAAACTCGGTATTCAATTGACATGTAATTACTATTAAATCCTTTATTTTCATTCCTTCGTAGAAAGCACCACCCACCCCACCCTGATCTTTGAGAAATGCAAAATTTATTACAAATGTTTTTGTCTGTGTCAATTTAGTGATTCCTGAATGTTAATCTAACTCTGATTTTTGTCTTTCTCAAGAATGGGCGTGGATGAGTGTGTGTGTGTGTGTGTGTGGGGGGGCTGTGATTTACTTTTTTCATATTTCTCCCCTTTTTTAAATCAGCCTCTCATTAATTCATGTATTTGTAAAATCTTTTTATTTTTTATTCATTGAAGTAAATATCTTTTTTCTCCCTTCTCCACAAAACGAGATAAATTCACTTGGTAAAGAGAGTTTTATTTATTTATCTAAAAAAAAAGAAGTTTTTTCTGCATCGAGATCTAATTTGTGCTGTCCTGTCAGCTGGAGCTGTAGACTACACCAACTGTATCTCCGCAGAGGGGGTAAAATTCCCCTAATGGGTCCACCTGTTGACTATATCTCTGCAAAGGGGTAAAATTCCCCTAATGTGGCCACCTGTAAGTGGTGACCTGTGATGCTGATTTGAAAGCCAATGGACCCTTATTCTACAGGGTTTGTCAATAATTTATGCTACCACATGAATTAAGTAATAATTATATTTTTCTTCTCATTGATCAAGTTGAGTTCTTGGTCTTGTTATATCCTGAGATGTAGGAATAACAAAATGATAATAAAAACGGTGAAATATGTTTAACATATAACAATATTTGTTTTATTCATTTTCACTGACCGGGAATACAGTGGGATGGTTTTGGATAGAATTCAACTATGTGTATCATGTGTGTGGTCACACATGGGGCCAGTCCTTGTCTGCCTGACTGTCAGTCTTTGTTTTCCTGACTCTACTTGTCAGTGTTTTGTCTCACTGCTAGTCAGGGAGTATATCCAGTGTAGAATCGTTAGGGGGAGATAACTCTCATCTTCATGTGGGTCACCTCTGGTTCTCTGGGTGTTTAATCTCTTGACATCTTGTTCTTAATAATGAACACTTTGTTGTTTTTCATGTTTTTCTTTCCCAAGATCCAAACTCTTATGGGCACGGAGAAGAACTCAAAGAGGATGCCATTTTTAGTGTCCAGGTCCAAAGAATGTCCTTTTGTCATGTGACATCGTCCACCAATGAGAATGTCATTCTACAAATCAATCAGTGGTCAGTGTCTGTCTTACTATCTGAACCTACCTAACTTTCCATGACTCTTCTCCAGAATTAAACATTAGCTTTTGAATTTAAATATTCTACACTACATAACAAAATGAATAGGCTACCCCATTTATCATATTATACAAGGTGTAATAAGATATTTGCATATCAAAAGAAAAAAATCAAACGGAAATTCACTGTAACATTTTGCTGTGAATGGTGAACATGCAATGAATAAGATGCCGGTATTAATCTGGTGTATTGCATTTCGCAGAGGGGTAGACAGATCATACAACCTTTGTGATAGGGCTATTGAAATTGATCTTCCACAGTCAGTAGTCCATGATATTCACAAAAAGTTGGGATATTTTGAATTTAGATATTTTCTACACTACATTACAAAATGAATAGGCTACCCCATTTATTATGTAACACTTGTTGAAATACTTATGACCAATACTTTCTATAGCCTTTTGTTTGTGACATCATCCACCAATGAGAATGTCATTCTACAAATCAATCAGTGGGCAGCATCTGCCTGTCATACCTATCTGAACCTACCTAACTTTCCATGACTCTTCTCCAGAATTAAACATTAGATTTTGAATTTAAATATTCTACACTACATAACAAAATGAATAGGCTACCCTATTTATTATGTAACACTTGTTCAAGTACTTATGACCAATACTTTCTATCGCCTTTTGTAACCATTGCCCTACAGAAAATATTGCTTATAAGTTATTGAACAAATCCAAATCAGATTAGTGCTTCATTTGGTGTTTTTGTTCATGCATGATTTGTGAAATGAAATTATGAAATATAAAAATCTCATTTCTTGTTGATAGCTTTGTGTTATCACTGCCATTCAACATGGAGCAATTCTCTGATTAAATATCTTTTATTTGCTAAGTGGTAGCTTCTCTTTCAAGGTTATTTCTATCTCAATTTGATTAAATTTATTGATAAGAGTTTCTACTTAAAAGAATAAACACCATAAATACAGGCATTTTATTTCCTGTTGTTTTCATTTCAATCTTATCCCTTGTCTGTTCTGTTGAAAATTCTGCATTAAAATTATTTCTAAAGCTTTTGTTATTTTCTAATAGGAAAGAGATTCTTTGAATCCTTGAAACTGAATTCTTGTTAACAAATGAAAAAAAAACCAAACAAACAAAAAACCGAATCACTGCTAATATATTTCAAGTAAATGTTGCGCCAAGCAATTAACAATTAGAAGTGTTCAATTTTTCTCATTAATTATAATATATGCAGCAATTATAATTGATAAGATGATGCAGACCAATACATGTGCTTTATCTATAAAAATCAATGTCTATGTATTCATTTGTCTATATATCTATACCCTCCACCTCCTTCCTCCTCCCTCTCTCTCTCCCTCTCCCTCCCTCCCCTATATCTCCCTCCCCTCCCTCCCCCCCATATCTCCCTATCTCTCCCCTCCCCTATATCTCTCTCCCTCCCCCTATATCTCCCCCTCCCCTCTCCCCTATCTCTCTCTCTTTCTCTTTCTCTCTATGTGTATATATATATATATATAATATATATATATATATATATATATACACACAAGTTTTGTTGAACTGTACAGACAATTCTTGTCGGACAAGTTTTTGGTTGATCCTTTCTAATTTTCGGGCTATCTTTTTGGTGTCGGGGTGTAACTGGTGTAATAGTCCACCAAAGGTTTCAAAACGAGCGCTTTCGGCAATACAGTTTGCCATCATCAGGTAGGAAACAATGGTATGGTTTCGTGTCTCGTTTTTAACGAGAACAAGTAGTAGCAAGGAATTAGAAGTGGGAGGTTGTAGGAATGGTAGTGGTTCGAGCGAGCGATGCAGAAGTGATTTTTGTGGGGGGTGGGTACAAGTTGTGAGAAGGGGAGGGGTATAGTGGAAGGAGGATAGGCGGGAAATTATAAGCATTTAAGAACATGTTGACTTATTAAGGGACAGCCTTCAAATGCGAATTCTGTGGTCGAGAATGTTTTTCAAACATCGGACTTCACAGTCACAGGAGTCACTGTAACTTCAGGGGCACATAAAAATTTTTTTATTATAGTCTTCCGAGACTGAAATGCCAATGATGATATGATCCCTCTCTATCTCTATATATATCTCTTATATATATATATATATATATATATATATATATATATAATCTGGGGATGTGGAGTACTCCTTTATCACCATTAATCCCAGGTTCACTCTGTCCCAGAGTGGTAGTACCTGTTAAGGTCCCATCTATGGGTTAAATAGATTAAAAAAATGAGTTTATAAAATGTTTTAAAAAATTGAGTTTCGAAAAAGTTGAATACTCATTAAGAATGAATAAACAAAACATATTCGGCATGAAATAACCCAACAAGGGTTGACATGCCTTAAAATCCAACCCCCCTCTCTCTATATATATATATATATATATATATATATATATATGTTTTTGCTGAGGTAGAGTGCTATACTTACTTTCAGCTCCCCACTTTACCACACAAATTCAAGCTGTACTACTCAAGAACTGAGTTGGTGGGGAACTGGTATTGAACCAGGAACCTTGCAATTCCTGGGAAAGTGCTCTACCAACTAAGCTAATCTTGACCCTTTTTCTAAATTAACTCTATGATGACAGATTGTTCAATTTATAGATCTAAATATCTTTACGGATATGGACATTAAATTTAAAAAAAATATTGGTTAAATTTTTTCAAAAATGCAATTTTTCTTTTCTTTTTTTTTTCTTTTTTTTTTTTTTCTTTTTTTTCTTTTTTCTTTTCTTTTCTTTTTTTCTTCATTTTTCTTTTTTTTTTTTTTCTTTTCCAAGTACAGTGTTGGTCAAACCTCCCCCAGACAAATGACATGATTTTTAAAAATCAATTTCAACTTATCTTTAAATTGTTTTGATGCTGCAGTGCAAAATTTTTGGCAATAATAGAATATGGTTCAGTTTTTACACTGTTATTTTTTTTCTGTTCTATAATGTAGAATACATTATACCTAGTAAAACAGATATTCTTTATTGGTAAAATTTTCACCAAAAACTAATAAAAAGCTTACATTAAAAAAAAAACAAAAAAACTTTCTGAGCCTTAATTGTAGAACCAGATACAAAGTTTTACCAAGTATTTCTTCAATGTATAACAGGAACATTTCAATAACTATGCCAATTATTACAAGAATATAGATTTCTGGCAGAAAGTCTTGTGAATAATGTAAGATCACAAATTAAAATATATACAGCAAATAACATTAAAAGAATTTTCTGCCATGTGGCTTTTTAGATGTTTATATTCATCGAAGAGTATCTTTTCAGATGTCCAAGTCTTCTCTTTTTTTTCTTTTTATATCTACAAGTGAGACCTAGTGGAATTTCTTTAGTTATATGGTGGAGAGAGAAATAGTTTATAGAGCAAAGAAACTGTGGAATGTGAAGTGGTAAGTTTGAAGAAATTTAAAGGGATATTTTGAAATGTGCTTCATAGACAATCTCTAAATAACTGAGTTTTCTATCAAAGATGCAAGAAACTTAATCTTATCTAAAGAAAAAAAAAAACAAAAACAAAGAGAAAGCCGCCTGTAGCTGGGGCATTAGAATGCACCGACTGCACCTCTGCAGAGCGGTAAGACTCCCCCAATGGGGCTACCTGTTGGTCGTGGGTGGCGACCCATGATGCTTAAGGATAGAACCCAGGTGGATGAGCAGTCCATGACTTGCAATACTCCAATTTGGCCCTTTCTTAGGTTAGACGGGTGGTCGGACAGGCCCCTCCAATCAATCGGCTAGTCACATCAATCCCTAGCACCTATATGATTGACCCAACCCTATTGCCCTTATGGCAAGCCCCAACCCTTTTTATCATATGGGTGCTAGAAGGCGGTGGCTGAAGGTCTACATGTCCTGGAAATGACGTTAAACTCTATCTGATGGTGAGGTTCCAGTTTTGGAGGTTTTCAGGAATGTGGAGCACCCCATCATCACCATTGCTCCCTAGTCCACTTTGACCCAGAGTGGTATTACCTGTTAGGGTCCCACCTATGAGTTAAATAGAAAAACATAAGTTTATAAACAAAATTGAGTATCCATTAAGAATTACTTTATTTAAAAACTTTATCAGCATTAAATGACCCACTGAGGTTGATATGCCATAAAACAACAAACCAAGCCAAAAAAACAAAGAGAAAGTATTTTTTGTCGGACTTGGAAACCTTGAACTCAAGAACCTCTTTGAACTGTTATTGGCCAATGTGCCCTTCGGCCTTCTTTGTGCAGATAACAATAAAGATGAGACAATAGCCCGAATAATTCAAATAAGACAAATTATCAAGCCTAATCTAAAAAAATTCAGAGAAATAAAGAGAAAGTAATTAATAAAAAGAATAATAATAAAGTTTTCTATTAAGGTTTGTATTAATTGTTAACTAGCAGAACCTATGGATATACCACAGTATGAAAATTTAATTATTACAATGTTTGATATGTTTACTTTCAGAGCTATTGTAAATAGTTCAATATGTAAAAAGTATAATCTTGATTTAACTCTCTCCCACTGCTTTTTTCTTTCTTTCCTTCTTTTCATTATGTTTGATTGAAACAGATTAGCGTTATCGCTTTCGTGTACTCACACCCTCTACCTATCTTTCCTCTACTGTCTTCCTTTCTTCCTTCCTTATTATATTTTGTCTGTGTAGCATGTCCTTTTGCTTACCTTTCTTTCATTATGATAAAAATGGAATGGTTCATTATTTAGCTGAGGTGATGACACGCATACGAATTTGGCAGATAAGCAACAGCAGATAAAGGATTAACTTTTTTTGCATTTTATTATATTGGGCGATTTGGACTGTCTCATTTTTAACCAGAGGGTGTTGCAAGATGATAATGGACATACTATTAAGGAACACTAGTATTAATATATAGATTAGCTAATTAATGGAAGATGAAGGATGAATGTTTACTTCATTTCCCAAAATGTAGTAGTTCTGTTTGCCTTTGTTGGGTCAGTAAAATGTTTATTCCTGTGTGTGGGGTTAAGTTAGGGAGGGGCTTTTTGTGATTGGATATACCAATCACGTGATAAGCCCAGAAGTTTTGGTGCAAAATAGCAAAATCCTCTGACAGATTCCTGACCAGCTTTGATGAGGCATCAACTTGAAATCCTCTCCAAGAAATCACACTAAGGTACCAGATATCTTCTCCATCACGCCAGTAAGTCCCTCAAACTTAACTCTATACATAGGAAGGACTTTATATTGTTACTCATTGTTTCATTTGTTCTTTAATAAATTGTTAGAATTAAACTAAGTTTTAATTCCTTTATTTATTGCTGTTAGTATAGCATTTAATTCTAAGACTAACACAATACCTTAAAACTCAGAATTCAAAATCCTGATATTCTGGCTATAACACTAAACTGCATCTGATGGTGAGGCTCCAGTTCCAGAGATCTGGGGAGAGTGGAGTTACCTGCTTTAACACCATTACTTCCAGATCATGCATAATATGTAAATGTAAAAATTCTAGGTAAAAAGAGCATTAGGTTTATATATATTTACCAACCCCTCTGCCCGAGCAGGATGCGACACAAGGTTAATTTCTTAAGCGGAGTTCAACAGGTTTGAATTCAGAGTTTTCCTTCTCCTAGACCGGTTGCCTAACCAAGGTTAAAGAGCCCAGTCTGCCCTGCTATTTACCCATAGCTGGAGGGAGAGTAGGATTCATACCTTTCCCAAGGGTATTAGCGCTAAGTGAAATGCAATTAACACGTCCAGGATTTGAACTCGGGGCGACGAGTCCATTTCCCATGACTTTAACCATTGCACCACGCGCTTCCTAATAAAGCATTAGGTTTATAGGTTCCAAAAATTCGCTCTGGATTGTCCAGTTGACACATGATACAATGGATATACGGATTGAGTTCTAAGAGACAATGATCTGGAGGCTGAAGGTTCCGTCCTGAGTATGGTCGAAAATAACATAGAATACTTATATTCGCTTAACACTTGTACCCAGCCATAGTTAACAGAATTAGATCAATCTATTCTAATGGATTAAATAAAGGGTTCAGTTTGATGTTCTGTGGGGGCTTCTCAGTTCTACATGAAGGCTTATTAGAGACCAATAACACCAAGTCATTATTTATTAAACCCAGTTTTGTTGAAACCAGTATGCAAATTAACCACACCATATATTATGTAAACCTTTATTGTTTAGTGATATATGAAGAAGGCAGATGAGCACATTGACTGAAACCTTGTGTATATAACAATAAAGACAATAGTCTGAAAAATCCTATGATGATAGAGATTCAGTGTTTAACTGTAACCAAAACAACATCATTATTTACATCACAATACCCTCAGGAATTGCATAAGTTTATCAATGAGTATTTAATTTATAGTCATAGTCTTTAATACAGATAATACATCTTATTTATTAACAATGTCTCTATGAAAATCTGAGTTTGATTTGCCTCACAACAGCCCATGTTATTAGTACATTTAAAATCCTGCAATGTGTCTTATATGTTAATAAGAGATAAAGGTTTATATAATATATGCTGTGGTTAATTTGCATACTGGTTTTAACAAAACTGAGTTTAATAAATAATTACTTGATGTTATGGATCTCTAATATCATTGTTGTATTCTCAACATATTAAAAATCAATCCTATGAATGATTTTAAATAGAAACCAATTAAAATATAATTAAAATAAGTGTAATCTTTTTATATGCATTCTTATCTGATTTTGTTGGTCTTTTTAATTTAATATATTTTATTACATTAAAACTTAAATAATTGCACCTGAGGTGCCCTTATTCTTGCTAGTAGATATAGTAAAAACACATTCAGAACATGTAGCAGAGAAGCAGCCATAGCCAACAAAAATCCCCGAATTGGGTGTGTTTAGTGCAATATATTAGTGCCACTTCTGTGCAAGAGTTATGTCCTCTTAACCAAATAAATCTTTGATGTCTGCCACTATAGATAGTGCTGAAAGAATTTGTATGGCAGTTTTCAAACTGATTTGCATAGGATTGGTACTGGTTGGATTTTGGCCAATACTTGTGCGAGAGAGTTATAAAACACTGGGATTTTATCCTTTGATAGCAAGTTTAGCAGACTCTCAGATTGAAGATGAGGTGGATTGGCAGTTTAGGGAAGCAGTACATCTTTTTTTGCAACAGAAGAATTAAAAATTTATTCAATAAATTGGATATTGTATATAAAGTGGGAAATTATAAAATAGCCTGTAAGTAACCCCTAAAAATTCCATCAGCAAAACTTTCATAAACTTATAAAAAAGATGAATATCACAGAGACTTGAAAATAAACAATACACTTAATTCTATAGTAGACACACCATAACATTTCAGACAAGAAAAACAACACATCACTAATAAAACAGGTATAATTTATCACAACAATGCTAGATAGATAGAAATTAAGAAAGAAAGAGAAAAGAAAGAAAGACAATAATTAATTAAGAAAGAAAGAAAGACAGATAAAGAGATAGATTGAAATTAAGAAAGAAAGACAGAAAGAGAAAGATAGACAATAATTAAGAAAGAAAGAAAGAAGAAAGAAAGATAGACAATAATTAAGAAAGAAAGAAAGACAGAAAGAGAAAGATAGACAATAATTAAGAAAGAAAGAAAGAAAGACAGAAAGAGAAAGATAGACAATAATTAAGAAAGAAAGAAAGAAAGACAGAAAGAAAGAAAGATAGACAATAATTAAGAAAGAAGAAAGATAGAAAGAGAAAGATAGACAATAATTAAGAAAGAAAGACAGAGAAAGAGATAGATTGAAATTAAGAAAGAAAGAGAAGATAGACAATAATTAAGAAAGAAAGACAGAAAGAGAAAGAGATAGATTGAAATTAAGAAAGACAGACAGAAAGAAAGACAGACAATAATTAAGAGAGAAAGGCACAAACAGATAGATTGAAATTAAGAAAGATAGACATAAAGATAGTGTTATTATTTGTGGTATCGTGAATTGTTGACAAACTCTGTATCTGAATAAGGGGCCATTGGCTTTCAGATCAGCCAGTGGAAAAATACCAGGACTGTTGGTAACCCTGACCCCAGAGGCGTGAATCCCGCGTGTCACATGATTAGTTAGTTTAGATTTTAGTTTCAACTTTCAAGAATGTTCTTCTCTGCTAAGGTTGAATCTCACCCGCGGGGCGAATAAGAATGGGCTAAATTAAATCTTGATCAAGAAATAAAGGTCTTGTAGTTCATTTAATTAATTACAGTTAGCCCCGAAGAAACCCTTACTTAGAGACAGCAACTAGAAGATGACAAGACGTTAGCAGAAACAGTAAAGAAGAAATGGAGTAACAAGAAAGTCTCTGTCTCTCCCTTTATCACCTGAGTTTCCTCTCTCGATTATATACCCAATGTTGGGTATACAACAATAGATTGAAATTAAGAAAGGCAGACATAGAGATAGATAGATTGAAATTAAGAAAGGCTAACATAGAGATAGATAGGAATAAATGAGAATTTAGCAGATTAAGAAAGAAAGAAAAGATCTTGGCTGCATCATTGTTTTTCTCAAGATAGGATTTTAATTTGCAATTAAGCCAAAACTGTGAACAATACTTTTTCTTGCCAACTGCTTTGGCAATATTTCACCTCATTTATTGAATGACCCTTGTACCATTGTATTACTGTCATCTGATCACGCTATAATTTATTTCAGTTACAAAAGCTGATGTTATTTTTGTGCATCAGGAAAAAATGGCAACAGAAATGATTGCAGGGTCACCTTCGATTTTGTAAACCCCCTCAACGCCAACGATGAAAGATTTGTCTGTCCCTCATTATGTCCGGTTTTATAACCTGTTCCTGCCTGGTCTATACAGTCAATTTATATTGTTTTTAATTTTTTAAATTTTAATTTTACAATATCTCACCTTTTATGATGATACTATACTAAACTATTAAGTAAAAGTAAGTAAAGTTGGCGGGGAGGCCTATTGTTGGTATCAGCCAGACAGCGAAGGGAGTCTATCCCCCTTTCACATGCACAAGATCAGGGAGATTGTTTTTTTCTGAGGTGGGGTGCCACACCTACCGTCAGCCCTCCCACCACACTTTACCACATAGATTGGATTGCCCAAGCTGATACTCAAGCTCAGTACGCTGAGTTGGCGGGGATTGGTATTGAATCCAGAATATTGTGATTTCTTGACAGATGCTCTACCCACTGAGCTAAAGTGGCCCCATAACTACTAAAATATGATGATACTTATGATACTAAAATTATGATGATACTTATGATACTAAAATTATGATGATACTTATGATACTAAAATTATGATGATACTTATGATACTAAAATTATGATGATACTTATGATACTAAAATTATGATGATAATTATGATACTAAAATTATGATGATAATTATGATACTAAAATTATGATGATAATTATGATACTAAAATTATGATGATAATTATGATACTAAAATTATGATGATAATTATGATACTAAAATTATGATGATACTTATGATATTAAAACTATGATGATACTATGGTACTAGACTTATGATGATACTACGATACTAAACTTAGGATAATACTATGATGCTACTATGGTACTAAACTTAGGATAATACTATGGTACTAAACTTATGATGCTACTATGGTACTAAACTTATGATGATACTATGGTACTAAACTTATGATGATACTATGATGCTACTATGGTACTAAACTTCTCGCAAAACATGCCAGTCTGATTTTCCCAAACTCTTTTTCTTTCTCATTCTATCGGATTTCATTTAAACTTTACACTCACACACAATTTTAGATTTATCAGGATTTAAATTTTCCTTGCTATTTTTTCTTTAGTACAAAAATAATATATAAGTTCATGTGTAAGTATATATTTACACTTTATGTATATATACACACACAGACCCTTACAACTCCCATCAGTTTTTTCCTGAAATGCTTTGCTTTTCCTTTGGGGATTTTCATTTCTGTGTTTTTTTTATTTTATTTTCCCACCCTGCCTGAATGATGCATAACTATTTTTGTTTCTTGTTTCTCTCCCCCTCTAAACACTGGTCACTTGATTTTTGATTCCTTGCCATATTTCGGAGCCAATATTTTGCTTTGCTGCTGCATACACCCAATTTAGAGGTACATATATATTACAGAAATAGCAACGTCAAGAAGCAGAACTTGAGAGGCGGAGGGGATCCATAAAATATATTCAGGCTGGGTGAGGGTTAGGCTGGCTATGTTGGGGCCCCCACTGTTGATGATCATCTTTAAGGATCAGGATATTGGACAACTCAACAGATGAGAAATGGTGGCTGGGTGGGGGAGATTTGAGATTCCATCTATCTATACATATATAAAGGGCAGTTGTGTGTATCTGTATGTCTGAAGGAAACTTTGAAAATAAAACAATTAATGACAAAGTAAATATATATACACATTAAATATCACCAGGGCTTGGTTTTTGAGCAAAAATAATGAAGATTTGATTTATATTAGATAATTATGAAGATAATTAAAAAATGAAATTTAAATGATAACAGCATAGACATTTTTATTTTTGCTCTTGATATTTTGAATAGTAGCCATGAATTTTTCTTTTCTGAGTAGCTGGATCAATGCAAGGGTTTTTTTTACATAGGGATTTAAATGGGGAATCCTGTGAGGATCCAAATCATAATTCAGTAATAATGGACCAGCGAGATTAACTTAAAAATCCCCACTCTATCCAGGTGATGCCGAGTAGCCATTTCTAGTTAGGGATAAAGTACATTCATTACAAAACATATATTATGCATTTGTTCTCTAAGGTTTTTGAGTGTGAAGTTTTCTCCTTATTTCATCTCGACAATGGAAGCATGTGGTGTAATGGTTAAAGTCATGGGAAATGGACTCGTTGGCCTGAGTTCTAATCCTGGATGTGGTAATTGCATTTCATTTAGCGCTAATGCCCTTGGGAAAGGTGTGAATCCTATTCTCCCTCCAGCAATGGATAAAATAGTAGGACAGACTGGGCTCTTTAACCTTGGTTAGGCAACCGGTCTATGAGAAGGAAAACTCTGAATTCAAACCTGCTGAACTCCACTTAAGAAATTGACCTTGTATCACATCCTGCTTTGTGCGAAGGGGTTGGTAAATATGTATTTAATCTTGATAAATATTTGTATCTTTGTTAATTCAGTCACTATGTTGTAGTATTCTCTCATAATGGTTTGGTTTGGTTTGTTTTACGACATATCAACCTTACTGGGTCATTTAACGCTGACAAAATGTTCAAATAAATTCATTCTTAATGGATAATTAATTTTTTTTTTGATATGTTTTTTATTAAACTATATAAGGGACCCTAACAGGTACTACCACTCTGGGTCAGAGTGGAACTGGGAGCAATAGTGATGAAGGGGTGCTCCACATTCCCCAAACCTATAAAACTGGAACCTAACCATCAGATAGAGTTTAATGTCAATTCCAGGACATGAAGACCCTAAGCCACCGCCTTCTAGCACCCAAATGATAAAAGAGCAATAGGGTTGGGGCAATCAAATAGGTGCGAGGGCTTGACGTGGCCAGCTGATTGATCGGAGAGGGCCTCTTCGACTGCCTGTCTTGCCCAAATAATTCTTATATAATGTATCTTGTGAGTTGTATGATATAAATGATAGTGATACAATACTCTCACCAATTAGACCTGACCGTTGGGGCAATAGGATACACCAGCTGTACCTTTGCAGAGGGATAAGACCCCGATGGGGGCCACCTGTTGAGTCAGTCTGAAACAATTAAGGGGTCAAAGGAGTTGGAGACAGTAAAACTATACTGATCTAGACTCCAGTTGAATTTACTCTTTATATATGGTCCTTAAAAGGGTCAGTTTAGCTCAATTGGTAGAGCACCCACCTTGAAAATGCAAGGTTCTGGGTTCGGTATCAGTTCCTGCTCAGCGCATAAGTAGCACTGATTGGGTTAATCTGATCTATGCAGTAAAGTGGGGAGCTGACAGTAGGTGTGGTACTCTACCTCAGAAAAAAAAAAACCCAAAACTCTCTGGTCTATCGCTAGTGAAAAGGAGATAGACCTGGTTGTAGGTTCTCTGGCTTTCCTGATGTAGTTATTTTAGTTACTAAAGTTAAATTTTTCACACGATCTTAATGGCATGGCATTGTATTCATTTTCTTGATTGGAGAAGGAGGAGAACCCACTTGCTGTAACAATAACTGAAACAACAAAGATGAGGAACATAAAAACATCGTCAAATATAGCTTGCTGCCTGCCTATAATTGTTACACAGATCAAGAATATAAAACAGTCATTAATCTTGAAATGGATAATTATACAAATAGTGATTGTTATCTCTTTCTTTCTCTCTCTCTCTCTCTCTCTCTCTTTATATATATATATATATATATACACACTTGTAGTTTCGGTTTGTCTGTTTGTTTGTTTATGGACTCTTTCGAGGGTTTTTGGAGATAGACTCCCATAATTATATATATTCTGAAACTACATTACCCAGGGCACTTAGATAAGTATATTTCATTTTGATTAAAGGGAGTCCCCATCTGACTTTTAAAAAATTGAATACCTGGCACGAATGAATAAAACAAAATGTCTCCGGCATAAAATAACCCAACAACCAACCAGATATGAAAGAATACAGCAAAAGCACAATAAATAAAGTCCTAGAATCAACATATCATACTCACCTTCACAGGAAGGCTGTAACTAGCATCCAGTTACCAGATAGGGAACTGTAATTGAAAACAAGCCCTGTACCAACTGCCAGAACACAGTCATGTGTTGGGTACATATGGATTAAAATATCCATGCTAAAACCAGCAGCCAGTCAGTATCCTAAGAATGAGCTTGACCAAGGCACACAGTGGCATAGCCCAACCTGCTATATAAACCACCTGCCAACTCTGGATTCTTAGTATAGATTCAATTTGCAATATTTACTCCTCCCCTACCAAATATCTTTAAAACATTTCTTGAGGTCAAGAGAGTTCGCATACCAAGTCTTATCTAGATTAGCCCATTAGCCTGGTGGTCTATAGGTAACAAACAAAGAGAATAAAGAAAGAAAGAATTATTATTTAGGATTTGACACAAGGTTACAAGTAAGGGGCATCCAGGATCCAGCTCAGTATTTAGTAGTAATGGACCTTTGATATATGTGATCGTTTGGCTATAGTAAGAACTTTGTATTCTGTTTACTTAACTGAAAAGAAGTAAGTAAAGTAGATAGAGTGGCCTATTGTCGGTATCAGCTGGACAGCGAAGGAGTCTATCCTCTTTTCATTAGTACTAGACTAGAGTGATTGTTTTAGAATCTAAGGCGGAGTGCCACACTTACCATCAGCTCCCACTTTACTGCAAGATCTAAACCTTTGTAAAAAAAGACCTTGCGTTAATACCTGATATGAAATTGAAGAATAATTAAAGTTCCAATTACTGTCGAACTGGGAAGACAAGGCAACAAACGGTTGTAACTGAAATACAAACCTGAATGTCACAAAGTCTACTGCATAATGACAGGATATATATAAGACTCCACAATGTCATTCAAACAAGCAGTCAATCAGCCAATCAGAACTCAAGGAATGGAATCACCCAAATTCCTGAATGGGTCATTCTTGATTTCTATATATACCAACTGTCTTGGACACTGCTTAAGTTGTACTTAGTTAGCTGCTGTTATTCAAACCAACAGTAGACTTACTGACTTACTGACTTCAATAGAAATTTTTACAGAAGTTTTGTGGAAAATAATCTGTTCTGTTTGTATTGGGTCTTGTAACTTTTCTCATTACAACTAATTTTCATTGATTTTTGAGAAACTTGTAAGACTGTGAAGAGTTGTGTACAAAACCCTTTGTCATATTTAATGACAACTATGAAAACATGTTACCAATATGCAAAAAGTCATGTGACAATGTTCTTTAAAAAAAAACCCCCAAAAAACAAACCTTTCTTTCTTTCTCTCCACTGTCATCTTTGAGTTGTTTCTCCCCCCCCTCCCCCCTGTTTTCTTGCATCAGCGCAGGCGGTCACCATTGCCATTTTTTTCTCTCTTCTTTGGTTGACTATTGATTTCTCACACAAGACAAGTTAGCTTTTCTTTCTTTCTAACTTGTGCTGTCAGGCAAATAGTTGAACAATGTTTACATTTACACTTTTTACACAACAGTTATCCTCATAGGAAATGGAATCGGCAAACTGAGTTCAAATCCTGGAAGAGGCGGTTTCCATTTCACTTTATGCTTATGCCCTTGGGAAAAGCATGAATCCATCTCTTTTCCCTCAAGCTATGGGTAAATAGTAGGGCAGACTTGAACTCACATGCTGAGATGTATAAGATATTCTTCCTGTTTAGTTCTACTCAGAACAGAAAGAGATAAATGCTCATAAACTTACACATATCTTTGCATATATAGATATGTGTAGAAAGTTTTGTAGAAAAAACAGCAAGATGTTTAAAGTTTTGCTGACAGAAATCTGTTTCGACCATATGAGGTCTTTATCAAAGCAACATAGTAAACAGAAAGACGAAATAAAATATCATTAATCACGAGGCACAGAATCTGATTTTTTTCAAATAATTTTTAAAAATGCGTATTTATGCTAAAAATAAAAAAATTTAAAAAATTATAAGCATTTTTATCATTAAAAAAGCTCAAAGAGTTTGCAGATTCCTGAAATTTTCCATCTTCATCTATTGTACTGTTGGCATTATATTTTTAAAGTAGCTGAAACATTTTCTGAACTATCAATATCAAAAATATTTAGCCTTACTGCAAACTTGGTACGGTAAACCAGAAAAAACTGAATTTAAACCTTAAACTCTGTTAAAAATTGACTTTGTGTCCTGCCTACTTTACACTTTAAATACATACATACATAATTTGTGTGTGTGTGTTTTGTGTGTATGTTAATTTACTATACTGGAATTGAAAAAAAGCAAATGACATGGCAATTCCCTGAGCATTAATACCCTTGATTAAGGTATGAAGCCAACAATCCTTCCTCTAGCTATGGATAAATAGTAGGGCTTTAACCTTAGGCAACCAGTTAGGAGAAGGAGACTCTGAATTCAAACCTGTTAAACTCTGCTTAAAAATGGACCTTGCGCCATATCCTAATTGCGTGGAGGGGTTGGTAAGTAGATACATATGTGTGTATATATATATAAAATGAGATACAAGGATTGCCTGAGGTCGACCTTGAAAAAATGTAACATCGATGAGAAGACCTGGGAAAGTAAGGCTCTGGACCGTGGGCAGTGGAGAAGAGCTTTACAGGAGAACACAAGAAAGTTTGAGACCAACCGTATACAGCATGAGCAGTTGAAACGAGATATTCGCAAGAATAAAAAAGTAGACAACAAGGGCTTTAAATCGGTCTACTATGTGACCAGTGTGGAAGGCTATGTATGAGCAAGGCTGGCCTGATCAGTCACCAATCTGTGCATCGGCGGATGGACTAATAAAATACCCTGTGCTCCCTGGAATACCTGTAAATGAGGGAAGATGTGCAAGACTTTGGCAAGACTAAAGAGCCACTTTCGTGCAGCTCATTGTTGAACTTTTTGAAGCTCACCATTATATTCTTTGAACTGTTGAACTTTTTTTTCTTTTTATTTATTTATTTTTTTATATCAAGCAATGGCAATACTTGAACACGAGTTTGCTGCCATCATATATATATATATATATATATATATATATATATATATAGTGTGAGATGGTCACTGTTTCAGCTTTTGCTGGAATGGTGTACCAAAGGCAGTATTATTGGTAGAGTGCTCAATATAAAATAGAGCTGTTATATAATATAATATGATAAATATATAAAGGTTTTACATATCTATTTATTAGGTGACAAAGGAACAATCACAACCATATTGGTTTCATGCGATGCAATCATCAGGTGAAGATGTTTCAAATGACATTTGAAACATCTTCACCTGATGATTGCATCGCATGAAACCAATATGGTTGTGATTGTTCCTTTGTCACCTAATAAATAGATATGTAAAACCTTTATATATTTATCATATTATATATATATATATATATATATATATATATATATGTGTGTGTGTTACATTGTGTTGGCCTCAAGGTACTTTTTGTTTTTGTCATTAATTGGCATTAAAAGCATTTACTTTTAATTGCATTTAAATCCAATACCTTTTGATTGTATTATGATAACTGTCATATCAAAGTACATTAAAAATTGTCAAAACTAAGACGTATGTCTTTGCTTCATTGATTCTAACATTTGAAATGAAACAAAAAAACACATTTTTTTTGTCTTCATTTGTTTTTGTTTTCTTATTTTATGAAAGGCAAAACTATGACTCCACCACAAAATAAGATTTACGCAGTTGATAAGAGAAACTTCATAAACTACATTTTTTTTTATTCACAATGAATTTTCAGTCTGGATATATAATTGAACTAGAAGCGGCTACCCAGCAACACCTGGATAGAGGGGAGGGAACCCTGGTGTATTGATTTGTTTACTTTTGAGATTTACAAATGCTTGACATTTTTAAGTAAAATTTCAATGCTATTGCTATGTATATTTTGATTTTCAAATATTAATCAAATCTTCATAAATTTTGCACAAAAAGCAAGAACCCATGATAACTGTTTTATTTTCATAGTTTCATCCGGACATACATAAACACCAACTGCCCTTTACATATGTATAGATTTCCTCTGGACATACATACACACCAACTGCCCTTTTTATGTGTATAGATGATCCACCATGGTTATGTTGACCAATTCAGGATGATAGTAATCACAGTTCTTTTTTGTTGATCTCCTCTAACTCCACGAAAAAACAGCTATACGGCCACCTGCCACATATCACCCAAACCATTCGAGTAAGAAGGAGAAGACACGTGGACACTGCTGGAGAAGCAAGGACGAACTCATAAGCGACACCTTCCTGTGGAAGCCAGCACATGGGCACGCCAGTGTGGGCCAACCAGCAAAGACATACATTGATCAGCTCTGTGCGGATACAGGATGCTGCATCCTCCCGAGAATGATGAGTAATAAGGATGGATGGAGAGAGATTGTCATGGATATCCGTGCTAACAGCGTGACATGATGATGATGATGAAAATCAGCTAAAATACTCAGAGGAATACTAGAGACCTATGGGGGACTTGTATCACTCAGACTCCATGGAATTTGTTCTATCAAAATTAATAACCGCCCTGTCAGCTGGGGCTGTAGAATACACCGACTGCACCTCTGCAGAGGGTAAAACCTCACATGCTGCGTGTGATCCTGAACAAGACGTGGAAACAACACCCCACGAAAAAACAGCTATATGGCCACCTGCCACATATCACCCAAATCATTCGAGTAAGAAGGAGAAGACACACGGGACACTGCTAGAAAAGCAAGGACGAACTTATAAGCGACACCTTCCTGTGGAAGCCAGCACATGGGCACGTCAATGAGGCTACCTGTAGGCCGTGGGTGGCGACCCGTGATGCTTAAGGACGGGATCCTGGTGTTTGAGCAGTACTTGGTCCGAAATACTCAGAGGAATCCTAGAGACCTACGGGGACTTGTATCACTCAGACTCCATGGAATTTGTTCTATAAAAATTAATAACTGAAATAATCATAAACTGTTGGTTTATTTTTTAAATAATTGTATGAATAAGAACACTGAATTATTAATGATTTGAACCAATTGCTCAACCAAAGGAATCTAGTTCCATTTCTCTGGGAAACCTTTACAAATCTTACAGTTTAGTTTAGACAGGTGGCTGATTTTCTTGTCTAATCTTCTGTCATGCATGTTCAATGTCATTCAAATCAGGAGAGTTTTGCCGATCGGTCCCTAACCAGTAGCCAATGGTGCTGCAGAAAACCTCCTCCCGAGTAACCCTGGCTTTGTGTATCGGAGCATTATCCCGTAACAGAATTAGATTGCAGTTCAGGTGTGCAGTCATGTGTGCTGCAATGCAGGTTGGGGCAATCTCTTTCTGGTAACTTGGTCCATTCAATTGGCCTTCCCTACGATAAAGAATCTCCATTTCTCCATTATAACTGAATCCACCGCATTCTTTAGAGTCAAAGTAATACACAACTTTTGAACTGTTTGCAGTATGGATTAGCCTAGACTTGTAATTTCATTATTCATTGCCTAAACTCAACTGTGAAGGCATAAAAGGTTCAGTAGACAGTGTCAATCCTCTGGAATTGTTATCACATTTTTGCTATGAATTATAGGATATATAGAAAAATACATTTTATTTACTGATGCTTGAATTTTGGCCACGCGTGTATCAATCTCTATCTCACTATATATATATATATATATATATATATATATTAACTTACCGGTGGGTATAAGTACGATCGTTGGAAGCGCACAATATCCAGAGGCTAAGGTTGAAAAAAAACAAATACAAAGTGCTCAATACAATGTAGAGCATAAATTTATTTTAACAATGGAAAGGAGTAACCTACTCGAGTTTCATCGATTGATTCTTCAGGGTTACTTTAAATTAATCGAGTTTTCGATTAATCTTAGGTGTTATAAACATGCCCGTTGGAATGGGAAGTCCCATTCCAACGGGCATGTTTATAACACCTAAGATTAATCGAAAACTCGATTAATTTAAAGTAACCCTGAAGAATCAATCGATGAAACTCGAGTAGGTTACTCCTTTCCATTGTTAAAATATATATATATATATATATATATAGTATTATTATATGGTTATTACTAGGTCACTTGGTGAGTTAGTGGTGGACCAAGTATTATTATTAGCAGAGTGCTCAATATTAGTGATAAAGCTATTATATATATATATATATATATATATATATATATATATATATATATATATATTTTAAAATAAGTGTATTTTGGCAGCATTTTTTCTTTTATACAAGTTTCATTAAACTGTACAGACAATTGCTGTCGGACAAGTTTTTCATTGATCTGTTCCAATTTTCGGGCCATCTTTCTGGTGTCAGGGTGTAACTGGTATAACAGTCCCCCACAACGAAACATATATATATATATATATATATATATATATATAAGTATTAGTATATGGTTATCACTAGATCACTTGGTGGTGGACCAAGTATTATTAGCAGAGTACTCAATATTAGTGATAAAGCTATTATATATATATATATATATATATATATATATATATATATATAGTATTAGTATATGGTTATCACTAGGTCACTTGGTGAGTTAGTGGTGGACCATGTGTTTGTAGTATTATTAACGGTGTGCTCAATATTAGTGATAGAGCTTGTTAGCTCAGTCGGTAGAGCGTTCGGCTAGAAACCATAAGGTTCCTAGTTCAATATTGGTCCTCGCCAACTCAGCGTATGAGTAGCACAGGGATCTGTGCGGTAAAGGAGCTGGTGGTAGGTGTGGCGCTCCATTCAGATGCTAAAAACAATCTCCTTGGTCTAGTGCTATTGAAAAGGGGATAGACTCCCTAGCTGACTGGCTGATACCGACTTTAGGCTGCCCCGTCGACTTTAATTACTTTACTTATATATATATATATATATATATATATATATTACATGGAAGGTTTTGTGCTGTATGATGAATGCATGAAAACTGCTGTCACAAAAACTTCCATGTAATAAATATATATGTACTAATGTGTGTGTGTATGTGTATGTACATATATATATATATATATATATATATATATATATATATATATAAGTTAAGGTAGTGTGGACATGGATATATGAGTTTCTCACCTATCTGATGATTTAAACCAAGACTTAGTTTGAACAATTGCTTAGGTGAGAAACTGTCAGTAACCAAGCACTGTTGATTCCATGTCCATGCTACCTTAACTTGGATATAAATGCTCTATACATGATATTGAACACTGTTTACTTATAAAAATAGCACTGATATTATCTATCTAATGTATGCTATATAGATTATTAAATGAAAAAAACAAACAAACTCCATACTGTTATCATTTCAATTTTATTTTTTAATCATCTTCACAAATATAAATCAAATCTCTATTATTTCATTTTTGCTTAAAAACCAAGCCCTGGTGATATTTAATGTGTATATATATTTACTTTGTCGTTAATTGTTTTATTTTCAAAGTTTCCTCCGGACATACATATACACGCAACAGCCCTTTATATATGTATAGAGATAGATTACCCCCTGACATACATATACACACAACTGCTCTTTATATATGTATAGATAGAATAATGTTTATGACACATAAGTGTGCCTCATGGACTAGCAAGGTGACCCAACTTTGTGGGGGAAATTGCTACTGTGCATATTGTTGAGTTAATATTTGCTGGATCAGAGATCTGTGTTTGAACATACAAAAAATCCATGAGATGTATAGAAGAGCAGCACTTAATATCCAAGAGATTCTGCTTTACTCTTTATTTTTTGTTAAAAATATTTTCCCCTGATTTCTATGAATTCTATTTATAAAGAGCATCTGTTCAAGTTTAAAAACAGAAAAAATCAGCTAGAGCAACCCTCTATTGCTTTTATTTTTCAAGAAAATAATCATTCCTTTTGTATCCAACCCCTCCTTCCTTTGCGAGTAGGATATGGCACAAGGTCATTTTTTTAAGCAGAGTACAGCTGGTTTGAATTCTGAATTTTTTTTCTCCTCCTAGACTTATTTCCTTACCAAGGCTAAAGAACTACTCTACTATTTACCCATAGCTGAGGGATGAAGAGAGGTTCATGCCTTTCACAAAGACTTAAGCATGAAGTGAAACATAAACAGCCTTGTTCAGGATTTGAACTCTGGTCGCTGATTCCATTTCCAACATCAATAACCATTACGCCAATACATGCAGAATTCTTCCTTTCTCTCTCTTTTTCATTTCTCTCTCACCATTACTCCCAGGTCCACTCTGGCCCAGAGTGGTAGTACCAGTTAGAGTCCCATCTATGGGTAAAATGAAAAAAAAATGTTTGAAAAAAAAATTGAATTGAAAAATTTTATTTTTTTGAATACCCATCAAGAATGAATAAAACAACAAATCTTTGGCATAAAATAACCCAACAAGAGTTGACATGCCGTAAATCCCAACCAACCTAAATCAAATTATTTTATCAATCTGATCCTGATGAAGAAAACTATTGATATTTACTGAACTTGTTAACCATTACTCTTTAACCAGGTATCATGGCTTAGCTTCATTTTATCTATATTTTTCTGATAAAAACAGAAATTTTTAGGAATGAAAACACAATTACAATATCTACTGGCCCTTACTTAGGCTAGATGGACGGTTGGAGAGACCCCCTCTGATCAGTTGTCTGGTCACATCAAGCCGTAGCACCTATATGATTTTACCGACCTTATTGTCCTTATGGCAAGCCCCAAACTTTTTTTTATCATAGATGTGCTAGAAGGTGGTGGCTGAGGGTCTTGGGTATGACGTTAAACTCTAGCTGATAATGAAGTTCCACTTCTGGAGCTCTGGGGAATGTAAAGTACTTCTTCATCATTACTACCTGACCTGGAATGGTAGTACCTGTTAGGGTCCCATGTATGGGTTAAATGGAAAAAAAAATGAGTTTAAAAAAAAATGAATATCTATCAAGCATGAATAGAACAAAAACGTTTTTTGCATTAAATAACCCAATAAGTTGACATGCTGTAAAACCCAACCAACCATCCAATCAACAATATCTATTGAGCCGCCCTGTTGGTGGGGTGTTAGAATGCACCGACTGCACCTCTGCAGATGGGGCCGTAATGCTTAAGGACAGTCTTGGTGGATGAGCAGTCCGTGATCTGCAACGCTCCACTTGGAACCTTACTTAGGCTAGACGGGCGGTCGGAGAGGCCCCCTCCGATCAATCGGCTGGTCGCGTCAAGCTCTAGCACCTATATGTTTGCCCCAACCCTATTGCTCTTATAGCAAGCCCCAACACTTTTTATCATATGGGTGCAGTGGCTGAGGGTCTACATGTCCTGGGAATGACGTTAAACTCTATCTGATGGTGAGGTTCCAGTTCTGGAGGTTTGGGGAATGTGGAGCACCCCTTCATCACCATTGCTCCCCGGTCCACTCTGACCCGGAGTGATAGTACCTGTTAGGGTCCCATCTATGGCTTAAATAGAAAAATGTATTTATAAAAAAATTGTATTATCCATTAAGAATTGATTTAAACTTTTAAACTTTATCGGCATTAAATGTCCCAGTGAGGTTGATATGCCGTAAAACAAACCAAACCAAACCATATCTATTGAGCTAGTCTTGCTCAGGGTTACAGTTTTGGAGTGAGGATCACTCATAACATTAGCAGTAGTAGCTTGTTTTATTGATTTCAATGGCATGTTAACCCTTCTAGCTTTATTTTATGCCTAGAGACTTGCATTCGTACAGAAAAAATTCTTCCCAGATGTAGCAGTGTCAGGTTTACTATATTGCTGCACCACTTGGTCTAACAAAACATTTCGAAAAAAAAATCTAGATGGGAACTAAACAAGGAGGCTGCCTGTTGTCTTGAACAAATCTTGGAAGTTGCACCCTACAAGAAAGCAGCTGTACAACCATTTACCTCCTATCACACAAACCATCAGAGTAAGAACAAGACATGCTGTACACTGCTGGAGAAGCAAGGATGAACTTAGAAGTGATCTTCTCCTGTAGATAGCTAGCTACACATGTGTAACGAGATGATGAAGGTCCTGAGTTTTGGGAGGACTACTATAGAAAAGAGAGGAAGAAGAAATAAGAGAGAGTAAAGGTTTTTAAAAAAAGTGATGAACATAAAACGGTTTGTTGGGAATTTGACCAGGGCATGACCCCCGAATGGAGAATTAAACGCCAACTGGAAGTTTCGGGTGTTGACCGGAACCGGAAGTCACGTGGTCATGAGGAACGACAAAGAAGAATACCGGCCTCTTTTTGCTTTCCGAGGTGTAGGGTACGGACGGGCCTCTAGTCCCTAGTGTGGGATTACAGTAATTTAACAGTGTCCTCTCTCTCTTTCTCTCTGCTTTTCCTCCTCTTCCAAAACAACCCACGAGACAAGCCCGAAAATAAAAGCTAAGCAGTTTCTGACGATATATTTCTCACATTGTACCTTTTTATTGACAAGACGACCGCTGCATACCAAATACCTTTTTAGTGTCGTGAATTTGGAGGCACGTTGACAAGATCTGCTATACAAGATATATCGCTATTAGAACGTTACACATGGACACACCAGTATAAGCTGACCAGTGAAAACCTACATTAATCAGCTCTGTTCGGATTCTGGATGCTTTACATGAGACCTGTCAGGGACAATGACTAATATGGATGGATGATGAGAGAGAGAGAGATTCATGGGAATTTATGCTGTCAGCATAACATGATGATGATGGTGATGATGATGATATACATTCATATTTGCATTTTTTTGTAAATTTGTTTCTTGAGAATTTTTTTTTTTTTTTCCCACAAATACAAATAATTTGATCCATAGATAGGGCCCTAACAGATACTACCACTCCAGGTTAGAGTGGATCTGAGAGTAATAGAAATAAAGGGGTACTCCACATTCCATTGATCTCCTGATACAATTTATTATCATACCCAGGACATGCCTTTTTATCAGGGGTGTCTTATCCCTCTAAAGGGGATACAGTCAGCATATGCTAAGCCCTGCTTATGGTGTGTATTTTATACTGGAATCCTAAACCATGCAGATTTAGAATAAAAAAAGAATTATAGAACCTCTTATTGATTAATGATCATGGTCCTGTTACATAGCAGGATCATTTAATGAGTTTTAGGTTGTAAAAGGTCATTAGGAATCAAATTGAATATCTGATGGGGTGGGATCTATTTGGAGTGTGTGTATCTAAGGTCATTAAATTTCGATATATGATGTGGCGTCTAATTATATAATTTCTATCCTTATCTGGATTTCAATATATGATGTGGCCTCTAAGTATGTAATTTCTATACTTATCTGGATCTGTGGCATCTGCTATTCTTCCTCAGAGTAATTGGTATTCTGGATCTGTTGTTGGGCTGGAATTTTCTCTATTCTTTGGATCAGGAAATTACTATGGATTTTCTTGGGATGTACATGCGTCCATTGGCAGTTCTTAATACTGAACACCGGATATTGTTGTTTTTCTCATATGTTTTATTTTTTTACCCAAGTAAAAATGCCTTGGAGACTGCATCTTCTGCCTTTCCTCCTCAAACACTCAGTTCAGACTCTGATGTTTGTCTCCTCCAAAAACATAGGCAAAACTCCACAACCTTTCATTCTCTCTTTCACTCTTATCACTGTTGACAATCCTCGACCAATCAGAAGCCAAGGTCAGTAACCTCCATGTCATCATTCACACGCTTAACAAATTCCAGTTAAATTCCACTATTATCTACACGTATAACTAAATGTTGGGTTTTTCCACATTTTCATATCTTATTATTTTACACTAGACTGGTTGCCATTCCAAGGTTTAAAAAAGCTCAGTGTGTCCTATTTACCCATAGAATAGTTGGATTCATATCTTTTCCAAGGATATTAGTGCTATGTGAAATGGAAACAGCCTTGTCCAGGATTTGAATTTATCCAAGTAAAAATGCCTTGGAGACTGCATCTTCTGCTTTTCCTCCTCAAACACCCAGTCCAAACTCTGATGTTTGTCTCCTCCAAAAACATAGGCAAAACTCCCCAATATATCTATTTGCAAAATAGATGGAACCCTAACAAGTACTCCCACAACTGGTTAGAGTGGATTTGGTAGCAATGATAATAAATGACTACTTCACATTCCCTTGATGACCAGAACTGGGATCTAACCACTGGATGCCGTTTGATGGGATCATTTAAGGTGTTGTAGATTGTAAAAAGCCATCAAATTGAATATATGATGTGGTGGGATCTATTTGAAGAGCGAGTATGTAAGGTCATTAAATTTTGATATATGATGTGGCGTCTAATTGAGGGGAGTATGTAATTTCTATACTTATCTGGATCTGTGGTGTCTGCTATTCTAGGATCGGAATATCTGGTATTCTGGATCTTCTGTTGGGCTGGCGTTTTGTCCGTTCCTCAAGTCTGAAAATTACTTGGGATCTTCTTGGGTCCATTGGCAATTCTTGATAACAAACACAAGACATTGTTGTTTTTCCTCAGAGCTCATATATTTTATTCTAAACCCAAGTAAAAATGCCTTGGAGGACAGACTGCATCTTCCGTCTCTCCTCCTCAAACACTCAGTCCAGACTCTGACGTTTGTCCAATCAAGAATCAACAGGTCAGCCTTTCACACATCATCCAAAATTGTAGTTAATTTCTTCTATTATATAATGTATAACTAAAATTTTGGGTTTTTCTACATTTCCAAATCTCATTATTTTACACTTCAAACCATAAAGTGATCAGCAGTATATGTGTGTATATATATATATATATATATATATATATATATATGGAGATAGGATGGATGTAGTAGAATCCGACAGTATGAGGTAGGTAGAAGGATGGTGAACAAGAAATCCACTCCCGCCCTCTCTCCACTTCCTGTATACTACCCTCATTTCATTCATGTCTACCCCTATCCTCCCTCCCTTCACTTCCGTCACTTATACTTGCACAAAATTTTGCTTTCAATAAAAATCATTCGACTGATGATGTCCGTATGAATTCGGACGAAATGTTTCAACTCTCTGATTTGTTTTGAGTTTTCATTTCTTGTTCACCATCCTTCTACCTACCTCATATATATATATATATATATATATATATATATATATATATATATATATATATTATGTCAGACATAAAGTGAAGACAAAGTGCTGACTGAATGAATTTTATACCAACATCCTACACCATGAAGATTTAGGATAAAAAAGAATTAGATAGAACCTCTCATTGATTAATGATCATGGTTCAAGCAATAGTTATTAAGCTTAATGGAGGATAAGGATCAGTAGTAATATATCCAAACAAGCAGGACCTGTGGATATACCACAGTATGATAATTTAATTATTAAGATGTTTGATACTTTTACTTAAGAGCTATTGCAAAATCAATTTATAAAAAAGAATAATAATCCTGATTTAACTCTTGCTCACTCTTGTTTTTTTGTTTTTTTATTTCCTTCTTTTCATCATGTTTGATTGAAACAGAATTACTTCTGCACGCTCACCACCTCTTTCTATCTTTTTCCTACTTTCTTTTTTTTTTAATTATGTTTTTTCTGTGTAGCATGTTCTTTTTCTTCCCTTTCTTTATAATGAGAAAAGAATGGTCCATTATTTAGCTGAGGTGACAACACTAATAAGAAATTAAAATTTTGGCGGATATTAATCAGAGGGTGTTGCGGTCGTCCAATTAAGGAACATGAGTATTATGATATATCTCTAGCAGAGACATGAAGTGAAGACAAAGTTGTTGAATCTAAAACAATCATAAGAAGCAGTAATCATAAAAAGGAAGATAAAGAGAAGAAATGAAAAGAGTTTAGCAAGTTTGAGGGGAGTTAGAGATTAATTAAGAAGAAAATGGAGGTGGGAAGTTTGGAGGAGGAGGAGAAAAAAATGAGTGGGTGGTCATAAGAGGGTGCAAGGAGAAAAAAGATACAAATACAAAAATGGAGGAGTAGTAGTAGTAGGAGGAGAATAGAGAAAAAGAAAGAGGAGATAAAATTTGATGGATTGAAGGAAGTTGAACAGGCAGCAGAGATAAAGGAATGAAAGTGAAAGTGAAAGTAATCAGAAATAGGAAAATAAGAAGAAGAAAAAAGGTTCATTGTAAGATTTCTATTAAGCATTAGAGAAGCATTGTCTGAAATGCCAAAACTGAATCACATGTGGGAACAGGTTCACTGCAGCCTCTATTATGTATTTTAACAGAATTTGGATCGATTTTATTATCAAAAGCATACAATGTAGGAAATACATTTATGTCTCAAATCATAGATATCTAATATTCATTACTTACAGTTTCTCTAGAGATCTTTTAATATCAACATTTTTTTTTTGTTTAATTTAGGAGGCTCTCATTGTGTAATGGTTATAGGAAATGGATATGGCAATTGGGGTTCAAATCCTGGACTAGTCAGTTTGCTATTTCTCTGAATTTTTGAGATGAGGCTTGATAATTTGGATTATTTGGAATATTCTGATTATTGTCCTCATCTTTATAGTTATCTGTACAACGTTTCGGTTGGGATCATTTAAGGTGTTGTAGATTGTAAAAAGCCATTGGGAATCAAATTGAATATATGATGTGGTGCGAGTATGTAAGGTCATTAAATTTCGATATATGATGTGGCGTCTAATTGAGGGGAGTATGTAATTTCTATACTTATCTGGATCTGTGGTGTCTGCTATTCTAGGATCGGAATATCTGGTATTCTGGATCTGTTGTTGGGCTGGCGTTTTGTCCTTTCCTCAAGTCTGAAAATTACTTGGTATCTTCTTGGGTCCATTGGAAATTCTTGATAACAAACACAAGACATTCCGGCCTTGTTAAGGTATATCTTGTTGGACTCTGGAACCTTCTCTTTGAACTCAGGAGCCTTCATGGAACTGTGAAGCCAACCATTTATTCAATCCATTGGGGATATACTGTTCTCATTCTGCTAACCATTACTGGGTATAAGTGTTAAGTTGTGTTAATCATTATTCTATGTACAGATAACAATAAAGATGAGGACAATAGTCTGAATAGTCCAAATAATCTGTTTGCATTTTACATAGTGCTAATACCCTTGGGAAAGGTGTGAATTCAACTATTCTCCCTCCAACTATGCGTAAATAGGACAGTCTGGGTTCTTTAACATTGATATGGCAACCAGTCTAGGAGAAGGAAAACTCTGAATTCAAAAACAAAGGTGCTCGCTTTTCAAAACTATCAAGGGTTTCTAATTTTCACCTCCAAAATATATAAAATATATATTATATAGTTAGGAAATCATTAGAATTAGAAATTATCTATTAATAATGGAGATTGACTGTATTTCTGTCTGTAACAAAAACTATGTCATAGCTCTACATCACAGCTTACGTCACAATATTTTTAAGCTATATACACCCAAAATTTGAGTAAGCAATTTTCTCGTCCTTTTTTTTTTTTTACAGTCACAATAAGTTAACTAAATAAGTTTACAAATAAATAAATACCAATGATTTTGTGTCAAACTAATGTGGAAAATATTCAAAATAATTGTTTGATTATTACATGCACGCAACATTTTATTTGAGAGGGATGGGGCTCAGTTTTCATTTCAAATTGTTTTTTTTTTTTTTTTTTTACCCCTTTAATAAATATGTGGATTTTGCTTACTTATGATACAAACCCTCTGACATTGAATTTTTAACTCCCACCCTCTCAGGCAATGTCTTTAAAAAATTAATTTTTACGATGCCCGGAGGGTGTTTTCTGTTGCTAGTATTCATAATTATAGTTAGAAATCATTATTTAATATGCTTTATAGTGTGTACATTATATGAAATGTTATTTCTTTCTACTTGTCACATTCATCTTTTGTTCTGAATCATATCTGCTGATTACTATATATATATATATATGGTATAGTCAGATAACCTAATCAAGTTTCACCATGAGGATCATCAGGGTTAACTGCAATAGATTAATGAAATTAATCAATTTAATTAATTCATCACAGTTAACCCTGATGACCATAATAGTGAAACTTGAGTAGGTTATCAGGCTACACTATTTTACTAAATCTTCTCTACAAACATATTGAACACCCTTATAATCTTTAAAGCCACAACTTATTTGGTTAATTATCTTATTGATGGTCAAAGTTATAACTAACTTGATATTTTATATTCTCCGTTAAGTCACCTACTTTTCATCTTTTATATATATATATATATATATATATATAAATGAATGAACAAATAAAGGGTTTAGCTTTTATTTATTTTCATAGGAACAATCTTTACAACCGAGCGGTTTCTTGCTATGGTATTTGTCAGGTAAAACGAAATAAATGGTACAAATGGTTAAATGTGTGCGTTTTTTTAACTGTATTCTTGTGTTGCATGTTTACGTGTTGTCGAATGTGTCTTTTTTTTGTACGTGTGTGTATGTTGTCATGCACGTGCACATGAAAATACGTATAGACTGTGATGTTATGTTATCGTATCCATGCGCGTGTGTGTGTGTATGAATATGAGTATTTGTGTTTGGAATCCTTGGTTTGCGTATATATATATATATATAGTAGGGCACTCAATAACACCACTGCATACCCATAGTTAGGCAACCAGTCTTGGAGAAGGAAACTCTGAATTCAAAACCTGTTCAACTCCGTCTAAGAAATTGACCTTGTATCACATCCTACTCATGCCAAGGGGTTTCGTAAATCTATCATTATACAAAAACTGAGTGAATCAATGATTGTTTGCTAAAGGCTTTTTTCCCTATTTAGTTTAATGACTCAAAATGCATCCCAAAATATTCGTTAGTTTTGGGATTAAGTTATGTTTGAAAAAAATTCCATTTTATTTGGTTCTAATTAGTCGTAATTTGCAATTAAGTCAAAAACTCACCTGTCTCTTACTTGCCATTCTGCCTGTTACTTTCTCCCTCTCTATATATATTTTGATTAAGTAAAGTAAAAAGTAAAGTTGGTAGAGTGGCCTATTGTTGGTATCAGCCAGCAGTAAAGGAGAACTAGACCAGGCAGATTGTTTTTTGTTTTTATTTGCTGAGGTGGAGCGCCACACCTACTGTCAGTTCTCCACTTTACCGCACCAATCAGATTATCCAATCTCTGCTACTCATAAGCTGAGTTGGCGGGGACCAGTATCAAACTTGGACCCTTGCAATTCCTTGTCGGGTGCTCTACTGACTGAGGTATGTTAGTTTTCTCTGTGAACCTAAACAGAGATTGGAGAGTGTGAGTGGTAGATTGAACTTCCCACTTTATTCATATGTTTATTTTCAGCAGCTAACAACTGGCTTATATATAAGACAGGTCAGTTTTTGACTTAATTGCAAATTTTAGCAAAATGATTTTAATGTTTTTTTTAGTTTTTAAAAAATTTTTTTGGTCATATTTATCTAAAAAAAATTTAGTTTGTTTTAACTTTCTTCCTGATCACAATTATCCATGTAAAGCTCAATAGGTGACCCTTTTTTTTTTTTTTTTTAGTATTTTTTTTTTACGGCATCTGTAAAATCCTATCTATGGGTTTAAAACCCATAGATAGGATTTTACAGCATCTGAACCCTTGGGTTATTTTATGCCGAAGACGATTTGTTTTATTCCTACTTGATGGGTACTCAATATTAAAAAAATTCATTTTTAAACAGATTTTTCTAACTCATATTTTCTAATTAACCCATAGATAGGACCCTAACAGGTATTAATAGTGATGTAGGGATCAGGGAGTAATAGTGATGTAGGGTTTGCACAGAGCTCCAAAATTGGAACTTTGTTTTTTTTCTAATATGTATTTACTATCAAATAGGATAATCATTCAGTTAAAAATAAATGAAAACCTACAAACACAGGATAAATTGGTTTGCATAAATTCTGAATGAAATGATATTCATTCATTGTTTCTTATTTGACTTTATGGCATTGGAACGATCCGTAAGTTAATTCCGATCCGTTCGTATTGATGCTTAGGAGGATCAGTTGGCATGTTGTGTGTTGATTGACTGTGACATTGCACGGTTGATTGAAGTTTTCCCATCATTTAACCCTAAGAGGATTGAGGCACGAGAAAAGAGATTATGCTACATGATTAAATGCAAACTGAATGTGACTGACTGTGGTGAAGCACTCAGCAAGGTTTTTCTTTTTTATTGGGATTCTGGGTGTGGGGTGGTGGTGGTGGTGGGGGAGAGAGATGCACAACCTGCAAAAGAACATGCCTGACAACAGCAAAAAATATGAAATGGAAACTGCTAGAGAAAAAAAAAAATCTTTAAGAAAAGGAAGAATTTAAATTTAAGTTTGAACCCCCCCCCCAAAAAAAAACAAAAAAACTGATGGCATTCAAAAATGGTTCCAAAGATGCTGAATATCAATGCTTTATTTGCAGAGACCATCTTACCCAGTCCTGATGATGATGATGATCATGATGAATATTATAGCTTTGCCATTCCTTGAATATTTTCTGTGTCCTCGTCATCTGCTTTTTAGGAGAAAGGAAGAGGGGTAGGAAACACTCTCAAAATAGTTTTGACTGACGAGAAGAGAACCCTTTTTGTTTGAATTCAGAGTCATCCTTCTCCTAGACCGGTTGCATACCAATGTTAAAGTGCCCAGTCTGTCCTATTTACAGTATTAAATGTATGCAATTACCAAACCCCTCGACCACAAGCAGGATGTAACACAAGGTCAATTTTCGGTTTAGCTCAGTCGGTAGAGTGTCTGGCTAGGAACCACAAAGTTCCAGGTTCGATACCGGCCTTGCCAACTCAGCATATGAGTAGCACAGGGATTTGTGCAATAAAGTGAGGAGCTGATGGTAGGTGTGGTGCTCCACCTCATATGCCAAAACAATCTCCTTGGTCTAGTACGAATGAATAGTGGATAGACTCCCTCACTGTCTGGTTGATACCGACTATAGGCCACCCCAACGACTTTACTTGCTTACTTTATATAACAAGTAGTTGAACCAGAAAATGTTTACCTTACTAAATTACTTTATTTTTACAAGTAATATATATATATATATATATATATATATATATATATATATATATATATATATATATATATATATATATAGAGAGAGAGAGAGAGAGAGAGAGATAGATAAGAACAGAGAGAGAGAGAGAGAGAGAGATAGATAAGAACAGATATAGAGAGAGAGAGAGAGAGAGATAAGAACAGATATAGATCGATAGAGAGAGAGAGATAGAAAGATATAGATCGATAGAGATAGATGAGATAGATAAGAACAGATATAGATCGATAGAGAGAGAGATAGAAACTGAGATAGGTACAACAGATATAGATCGATAGATAGATAGATACAAACTGAGATAGATCGATAGATAGATAGATACAAACTGAGATAGGTACAAACAGATATAGATCGATAGATAGATAGATACAAACTGAGATAGATATCGATAGATAGATAGATACAAACTGAGATAGGTACAAACAGATATAGATCGATAGATACAAACTGAGATAGGTACAAACAGATATAGATCGATAGATACAAACTGAGATAGTACAAACAGATATAGATCGATAGATACAAACTGAGATAGGTACAAACAGATATAGATCGATAGATACAAACTGAGATAGGTACAAACAGACTGATATAGATAGACTGAGGTAGGTAGATAGATAGATATGAAAAAACTGAGATGGATAGATATGTATGAACAGACTGAGGTGGATATATATGAATAGACATATATATATATTTAGATAGATTGATAGAACAATTATTGCATTATAACCTAGGAGTTTAGAGAATATGAAATCATAAATTTTAGAGCTGCAAGGTAACATGTTCTCTTACATGACATGTACTTGCACACAACAAGGTAGAGTTGCGGAACGAACCAACCAATATTGATGATGATGATGATGATGATGATGATGATGTGTCCTTGGTACCTGGTCTGTCGATAAGGTTGTTTTATTTGTTTTGGGTAATCCTTCCATATGTTTACCGAATACCACAGACAATTCTATTTGACACTTTTAATACCAAGGTTAAAGAGCCCAGTTTAGCCTTCTATTTACCCATAGCTGGAGGGAGAATAGTTGGATTTGTACCTTTACTAAGGCGATTAGTGTTATGTGAAATGCAACCAGTGTTACATAATTATTAGATTCTTAATATTTATGTACAGTAGTGTAGAAATCAAAATGGCTGTTATAAGTTGCAGCCGGTGGCCTTGAAGGATGAGTGACAAGGCTTGACCTCAGTCCTGATCCTTCCGGTGGATACCGTGAGAATCGTTGGAGAGGACCCTCTTCCGGTTTAGATTAGAAATAGATTTTTAGTCAGTCGGCCAAAAACCACGACGGTGGTGAGTCGTGTTATGCACGCTCTGACTCGATCTGCACAGGTAGTCTGGTGGGGATTTCGAATAAAATATTATCTAAGTAAATTGAAGTCTTGTTATTATCTAAAAACTACCAATGACACAGGGCTTCTGATAAAGAGAAATCCCCAATGGAAGACCAGACACGAAGTCCCCAAGAGAAGTCCAGACGCTAGAAGAGACGCTACAAGAAGAATAGAAATAAGTAAAGAAGGGTATACAACAACAGCCTTGTCCAGGATTTGAACTCGTTTTGCTATGCGCCTCTACTTTCTGGAGTGTATGATCATACAAGGGAAAGTTGTGAAATGCAATGACTCTCTCTCCCTTTACACTTTTGGGGGGAGAAATATGACACATAGTTTTTGTCATATTTTCAGCAGTAACTTTTGTTTTAATGAACGGAGGTAAAATATATAACAGTAGTAAAGTCAACTGAGTGGCCTATTTTTTGGACAGCGAGCGAGTCTACATCCTTTTCACTAGCACTAGATCAGAGATATTGTTTTTTGCATCTGAGTGGGAGCACCATAACTGCCACCAGCTCCCCACTTTACCTCACAGATCCAAGCTGTGCTGTTCATGCACTGAGTTGGTGAGTGCCGGTATCAAACCTGGAACCTTGTGGTTTATTGGTAGATGCTCAACCAACTGAGCTTAATCAGCTCCTTTAAATGTGCTAAGTTTGAGTGTTAGTATATTTTAAATTATCAATAGTATTATGTTGGAATGTGTAAAAAAAAGAAATAGAAAACCCCAAAAAACCAAATAAAAAAAAAACTCTTAAACAATTATACAACAATAAAGGAAAATATGAATGTGATTATCTAACCTCTAGGCATAAAATAACCCTAAACAGGTTGACATACAATAAATCAATCAATCAATCACCTTTAAAAGTGACATAGTACCTAAATAATGAGGATGGAATCATATGGTTTTCCATATAAATAATGCCTTACCAAACCTCAAAGGAGAGGAACAAGGAAATGTTACAGGACTTGTTAGTTCAACCTATCAATTGCTAATAGCTCTGTTCACCTTTTATCTTTGCTTAGTAAACCTTTTTCCCTATCCTTAATACACTTGTCTTCCTATTATTTCCCTCTGTTAACTGATACTCGAGTTACAACAAAAAGAAAGAAAAAAGTACATTACAGGGTTAACATGCTGCTAAAATCAATCATTTTTATTTCAAAATATCTTAGAAAGTAGATAGTCAGAAGCTACATTGCTGGTTTTCATCAAGCTGGAAAGTTTTATCCAGATATTCAGAAACTTTTAAAATCCGTAGATATCCAGCTTCCATTGCCTACAATTTTTAGAAATTCACCCCCACATTTCAAGGGGGTTGGTTTTGTAGCATGAAAAGAAAGTTCTGAAAGACCTAAAGTGACAAGAAACAGAGATGGAAAAAAAGAAAAGAAAAAAAAAAGACTAAAAATAACTGTTCTGAAGGAGGTTATTTCCTATAAGTCCGACATAAACAAAGGGGAACCACCCTTGACTGATAAATTATTTGTTTATTTTCCCATTAAACTAACCTAACCTAACCTAACCCCGTCTTCTTTTTTCCTAGTTGATCAATAAATACTGCTTGCTGCCTTGTCTTACCAATTCGACGGTAATTGGAACTAGTATGATTATTCTACACCAACAACATCCTCTCTTTATGATTGTCCCAACCCTATTGTCCTTATGGCAAGCCCCACCCCTTTTTAAGATATATGTGCTAGAAAGCAGTGGCTGAGGGTCTTTGTCCTGGGTATGGCGTTAAACTATCTGATGGTGAAGTTACAATTCTGTAGCTCTAGGGAATGTGGAGTACCCCTTTGTCACAATTACTCCCAGGTCCATTCTGACACAGAGTGGTAGTACCTGTTAGGGTCCCATCTATGGGTCAAATAGAAAAAATGAGTTAAAAAGAAAATTGAGTATTCATCAAGAATGAATAAAACAAAAACGTCTTTGGCATAAAATAACCCAAATGAGTTGACATGCCATAAGACCCAACCAGCCAACTAACTTTCTCTTTGTCAGAATTTTTTGCCTAAAACCAGGCCCATAATTTTCACTGAAGGATCTTGGGTCTGTATAAACGGTTACCTAAAGGCGTAGGTGTTGATTTGATAATGAAACGAAATATAAGTTTTCAAATGAGTAATCCTTTGTCAGTCATGCCAACAATGTCTTCTCTTGAAAACTTTGAAACTAATCGGAAATCAATTCTTGTTTTGTTACCCATTTTCAGACAATCGACTAATGAAGATTTTCTTAATTGAAACTTGAACAAGAAAGTTTCCAAATTCCAACCATTCAGATTAAAACTTTTAACACTGATTGATTGTTCTATTCTGATTGTTGTTGTGCTTCAAAGTTCTTTTTATAACCAATGAGAAATAATGAACAATTTTCACAAGTTTCTTTTAATTAGTCATGTGTAAATTTACAAAGTGTTGTTTTATGAATGGAGAGAGGGAGAGGGAAAAAGAGGGATAGAGAGAGGGAGGGGTGAGGGATAGAGTGAGAGGGAAAAAGAGGGATAGAGAGAGGGATAGAGAGAGGGAGAGGGGAAAAGAGGGATATAGAGAGGGAGGGGTGAGGGATAGAGTGAGAGGGAAAAAGAGGGATAGAGAGAGGGAGGGGGTGAGGGATAGAGTGAGAGGGAAAAAGAGGGATAGAGAGAGGGAGAGGGGAAAAGAGGGATAGAGAGGGAGTGGGAAAAAGAGGGATAGAAAGTGAAAAAAGAGGCATAGAGAGAGATGGGGTGAGGGAGAGAGAGAGAGAGGGGGGGAGATAGATTCAATCGTTTTTATATTTGTAGACATTTATCAAACTCTCCTCCTTTTTGTTCTTTTCACTTTTTCTTCCTTGAAAGAAAAACCCAATGTTCTTTCATGTTTTTTTAATTTATTTATTTTTTGCTCTTCTTCTTTATCATTTCATTTGGGGCCAGTTTAGCTCAGTTGCTAGAGCACCCGTCTAGGAATTGCAAGTTTCCTGGTTCGATACCTGTCTCCGTCAACTTAGCACATGAGTAGCACAACTTAGGTCATGTGGGGAGCTGACGGTAGGTGTGGTGATGTCTCAGAAAAAAAAATCTAGTGCTAGTGAAGAAGTAGGTAGGCAGGCTCCCTCACTGTACGCCTGATACCGACAATAGGCCACTCTTCTAACTTTACTTATATCTGCAGATATTTTCAAACTTTCTTCCTTTTGTTCTTTTTACGTTTTCTTTCTTGAAAGAAAAACACATTGTTCTTTCTTTATCTTTTTGTCCTGTTTTATTTTTCTTCCTTATCAATCTTTGGCTGTGGGTGGCGACCCGTGATGCTTAAGGACGAAATCCTGGTTGCTGAGCAGTTCATGACTTGCAATACTCCACTTTGGCCCTTTCTTGGGCTAGACGGGCGGTCGGAGAGGCCCCCTCCGATCAATTGACTGGTCACGTCAAGCCCTAGCACCTATATGATTGCCCCAACCCTACTGTCCTTATGGCAAGCCCCATCCCTTTTTAAGATATATGTGCTAGAAAGCAGTGGCTAGGGGTCTTTATGTCCTGGGAATGACGTTAAACTATCTGATGGTGAGGTTCCAGTTTTGGAGGTTTGGGGAATGTAGAGCACCCCCTCATCACTATTGCTCCCTGGTCCACTCTGACCTGGTGTGGTAGTACCTGTTAGGGTCCCATCTATGGGTTAAATAGAAAAATGTATTTATAAAAACAATTGAGTATGCATTAAGTATGACTTTATTTCAAAACTTTATCGGCATTAAATGACCCAGTGAGGTTGATATGCCGTAAAACAAACCAAACCAAAGCTTATCAATCATTCCTTTTGGATTATTCTTTTCATTTGTATTTTTATTTTTATTCCTTTTTGGGTGCATTTCATTTTCTATCCTCCTCTTTTCACCGTACAACAAAGGGTACTCTACAAGTAGTGTAGAGTACCCCTTTGTTGCTATTACACACAGGCTCATTCATATATCAATACTCATGTTCCTTATTCGTATGACTATTATCATCTTGCAACACCCTATGGTTAAAAATGATGCCCTCTAAATCATCCAAGATGAAATGCAAAAATGTAAATTCTGATTATCTGCTGTTGCTTATCTGCCAAATTCTTGTTTCTTATGGGTGTCATCACCTCAGCTAAATAACAGACCATTCCGTTTTTTATTATAAAGAAAGGGTAGAAAAGGACATGCCACACAAAAAGATATGATATGAAAGAAAAAAATAGAGAGGCGGGGGGGGTTGACTGACATGGTGGGGTGCCAGAAAATATTTGCTGTTAAACAAATAAAGTAAAGCAAACTTCTCACCTCCTTTTTGTTTTATATCAACTTATCAATTGTTTCAGTCTAATTTCTTTCTTAAATTGATAATCTTTCTAAAGAATTTCTATCCTGAATAATGTTATCGTGCATCTGGCACCAGCTATATGCCTGGCTTCGGATTTATTTAACTTTGCAGTTCTTCATTTGTTGCCCTTCTCCGCAATTATACACATTATAAAGTGGATTTTATTTCATTAAATTTGAAATTAAATCCTTTAGTTTTATTTGAAAGATACAATTTTTTATGTTATACTTCTTCAAAACTGATATTGTTATACCATACTAAACAATTAACGGGTGAGGGACAAAAATTTGTGATAAAAAAAGTGGGGCATGGTACTAAAATTGTTGGGAACCACTGAACTATACAGAAAATGGCAGAAATTATTCAATGAGAAAAAATATTTCAGTTAATCTTTGGAGGATGTTGAATGAAAACACAGGAAATGACTTTAATCAAAATTGTTGAATGACCTGAAGAGCAGGAAGAAGAAGAAGAAACCTTAAAGGAAGAAAATAATATTTGTACTGATGCTAAATTTTCAAGAAAAAAACAAAAAAAAAACAATCTTACATTTTCTCTTTCTTTCATATTTGATCTGTTTGCTACTTGTATCTTGGGTATGATGTTAAACTGCATCTAATGGTGAGGAGTATGGAGTACCCCTCCATCACCATTACTCCCAGGTTCACTCTGACCCGGAGTGGTGTTATATAGTCATTGCGGGTATATAAACAACAGTGATAGAGAGAGTCTTCAGGTGATAGAGAGACAGACAGATAGTCGTGACTTACTTGCCTGTTCTTCTCCTTTCTACTTCGTCTAGTCACCATGTTTCATCTTTACTTCTTTTGGCTATGATCGTCTAGATTCTTCTTGTCTTCTTCTAACTAAGGGCTTCTTTTCAAGTCATGCATTAAACAACTACAAGACTTGTTTTTCTTTGATCAAAGCTTTATTTCTGTATTGCCCATTTTCACCGCGCGGGAGTTAACAGTCTCAGGTAGTCGCGCATCTGCTCTGCCTGACGTCTGGCTGAAAAACTGATTACCTAATTAACTAAATCACGTGGCTTGCGAGATTCACGCCTTTGGGGTCAAGGTTACCAACGGTCCTGTATTTTTCCACTTGGGCCCCCATTGAATTCTCACTACACGGTCTTGTCAACAACCACACCACCACACAATTATGTAACAGTGGTAGTACCTGTTAGCTTAAATTGATAAAAAAAAAATGACTTTGAAGAAAATTGAATATCCAACAAGAATGAATAAAACAAAACGCCTTTGGCATAAAATAATACAAGTGTTGACATGCTGTAAAATCCAACCAACCAACCAACCAACAGTTTGCTACTTGTCCACAAATATCTTAAATTTACAAAACTCTAAACAACTTTTATAACAATTCTCTTTAGTTATGTATTTACCCAACCCCACCAAATGAGCAGGATGTGACACAAGGTCAATTTCTTAAGTGGAGTTTATCAAGTTTGAATTCAGAGTTCTCCTTCTAGATTGGTTGCCATACCAAGGTTAAAGAGCCCAGTCTGCCCTACTATTTACCTATAGCTTAAAGGAGATAGTTGGATGCATACTTCTCCCAAAGGTATTAGCGTGATGTGAAAATGCAAACAGACGTATCCAGGATTTGAACTCACTTTGCCATGTCCATTTCTTATATTAATAACCATTACACCACACTCCCACTTCAGTTAGGATAAGGACAAAAAACAAGGTTGTATATCCATCCCTTGTGATGAAGTATAAGTAAAGTCATCGGAATGACCTATTGTCGGTATCAGACAAATAGAGAGTGAGCGAGTGTATCTCCTTTTCACTAGTGCTAGACCAGGTAAATTGTATTTTGCTTCTGAAGTGGAGCGCCACACCTACCATCAGCTCTCCACTTTGCTGTACAGATCCAAGCTCAGCTACTCATGCACCGAGTTGATGAGGGCCGGTATGGAACCTGGGACCTTGTGGTTCCAAGACAGATGCTCTAACAACTGAGCTAAACTGACCCCTGAAGTGTAATTAGCAGTGAATATTAGAGTGTAGAGATTTGTGAAGTAATTATAACGATGAAATAATAATAATTAATGATGACAATGACAACATTTTGTTTTGTTTCTTTAAATTGACAATCGTTTGAGGACTTGCCCAAAATGGTGGAAGACTAAAAAGAAAATTCCTATTGAAAACCAGCATGTTCTCTTGACACAGCTGATCTCTTGGGAATACTGGGTGCTTATAATAGAGTGTAGAGACTTGTGGAGCAATCTAGACTATCATCAGTTGCCTATCGATAATCCAATGATCAGCAGAGATTCCCACTTTGAGGAGGTAGCTTTCCCAATCTTCAGGTTCCATCTTGTTCGCAGTGCCATGTAGTGATTTTTGGAGTGATTAGTAACTAGCTGTGATGCAACTATGTTTTGAAATATGTTTATTCTACATAGAGGAACAATAAATAACCATTTCTCTGAATGTTTGAGATGAGGCTTGAAGATTAGTATTATTAGTATCCTGAGTACGACAAGAAATACCTGAAGAAGGCCGGAGGGCATATCGGCCGAAATGTTGTACAAATAACAATGAAGATGGGGACAATAGTCGGAATAACGCAGATAATACTAATAAATAACCATTTTTTTTGTTTACAGTCAAGTCACATTTAAAGCACCGGTTCCCATTTGATCACCAAAATTAAGCAGCAATGAGTCTGTTCAATAAAGTCATCGGGGTGGCCTAATGTCAGGTGTCAGCCAGACAGCGAGGGAGTCTATCTCCTTTTCACTAGCGCTAGGCCAAGGAGATTGTTAAGATGATGTCTGAGGTGGAGGGCCACGCCACGCCACGCCACGCCTACCATCAGCTCCTCACTTTACTGCACAAATCCCTGTGCTACTCATACACTGAGTTGGTGAGAGCAGGTATCGAACCCGGGACCTTGTGGTTCATTGTCCGACACTTTACCAACTGAGCTAAACTGGCCCTTACTGCTGACCATTTTAAGCTAACAACAGGTATTATAAGCAATCTGATATTAAAAGAACTTTATTTAGAATTACATGACCCAAAAAGGGTTGATATGCCGTAAAATAAAACAACCAAACCAACTAAACATTTTCAACGAACTCACTTTTTGTTTTGAACCCACTCTTGTGATTGATTGATTGATTGATTTTAATGGCATGTCAAATTGTCTAAGGTTATTTTATGCTTAGAGATTAGGGAATCCCATTCATTGTACGTTCATATTTATATATTTTGTGTAGTTGTTTCTTAAGATGTTTTCCTTTTGCACACAGTCCTAATGAATTTTAAATAGATCTATTTGACCCATAGATGGGGCCCTAACAAGTACTACTACACGAGGTCAGTGGACCTGAGAGTAATGGCAATGAATAGGTACTCACACTCTCCAGAAATGGAGCCTCACAATCGGATGTAGTTTAGTGTCATATCCAGTACACACCTTTTTGGGGGTCTGCAGGGGGATATACAGTCAACATATTCTAAGCTCTGCTGACAGGGTGTACCCCATCTTCCTTTGTTTATATATATATATATATATATGAATAAAAGGAAGTGAATCTGACGGTATGTAGTATAATAAAAAATTGGAAAAAAAACCCAGAGGTTTAAATAAACTCACCACTTAACTTGTTTAAACCTGTGTTTTTTTTTTCAATTTTTTTTATTATACTACATATATATATATATATATATATATATATATATATATATATATATATATATGTATAGGATGATTGTAAAGTAACTCCCTTCCCTATTCTAAAATTCTTATAATTTATTTCTGAATCATTATTTTTACAAAAAATGAATATGAGAAGAACACACATAACGTGGAATTTTATTTAAAATTCTATATAGGCAGCAGCATTCGTCTCCAGCCTCTCAAGTCACTCAGGAATTGCATCAACTGATTTTCCCAGGAATATTTGTGGAATGGCAGAAATAAATTCCAAAGTCATTGGTTTCATAGATTAGACTTGCTCCTTCAACAAACCCCAAAGATAAAAGTCACAGGGTGATTAAATCAGGGCTTCTGACCAGCCACTCATGCAGATCACGTCTACCCATCCATTTCCCAGGAAAATGGGGCTTCAGCCATTCATGAACAACAATAGCAAAATGTGGAGGACCACTATCTTGCATAAAAATGAAGTCTTTAATATTCAATATTGAGAAAAATGTAATTGCATATAAAAAAGTTATAAATAGTTTAAAATAGGGAGTTACTTTTCAATCACCCTGTATGTTTGTATGTATGTGTGTATGTGTGTGTGTGTGTGTGTGTGTGTGTATATATATATATTGTTGAGGCAGGTACTGATCAAGACAATGGAATATTTCTTCTTTATTAGTTTTTCTAGTTGTCGAGTCATTTTTTGTAATTCAGGATTCAGTTGGTAAAGGAAGTGTTCCATGCTTTTTACCATTTCATCGGTTGTCATTGGGGGATTGTAGATTGAAGTCTATTAGGTTTTCTCATTTCAGTTTATTTGTTCTTTTATTCATTGTTCTTTCAAATTAGGAGAATCCATTATATTTTTTTGAGGGTTACTAAGATTATTGTGTTAGGTATTGAAAATGTTTAGTATATTATTACCTGTATTATGTGTGTATGTGTATTTGTGTGTGTGTGTGTGTGTGTGTGTGTGTGTATGTATGTATATATATATATATATATATATATATATATATATATATATATATATATATAAATTAAGTAAAAGTAAATTTGTCAGGGTGGCCTAAAGTTGGTATCAGCCAGACAGCCAGACAGCAAATGCTAGACCAAGGAGATTTTTTTGCATCTGAGGTGAAGCACCACACTTACCATCAGCTCCTTACTATACCGCACAGATCCCTGTGCTGCTCATCCGCTGAATTGGTGAGGACTGATATCAAACCAGGAACCTTATGGTTTCTAGTCTGATGCTCTACCGACTGAGCTAAACAGAGAGAGAGAGAGAGAGGAGAGAGAGAGAGAGAGAGAGTGTGTGTGTGTGTGAGAGTGTAATACCTTGAATAGTGCAGTTAATTTGTTCCCAACTTTCTCTGGAGTGTTCAAGGTCTTATAATAATGGAATTCAATGTAATTCCCCCCCCCCAAAAAAAAAAAGAAGAAAGAATGATAATAAAAAGAGATCTCTCACGCTTCATAAATGAATTAAATTTTTAGGAACAAAGAAAGAGAGTGAAAATTCATAAGAGAATTTTTAGCAACACTTTCTGTAAAGAGGCGTTATTTTTCTGCATGTGGAAAATTGGTTGGACACTGCTCTATTGCCAGTTGGTTTCAAACTGAATGTTGCTGCTGCTGCTGCTATTAAGAGGAGTTGGGTGAGGGGGTGGGGGTGGGGTGGCGGTAGACAAGGTAAGCAAGAAGATTGTTGACATGATGAAAAGAAAGATGGGGAAAAATGGATTGTGTCGTGTGATGCTAGCAGCCTGGCAATACGTGTCATTATAGACGATGTAACTTGGTTGTGAGAAAAGAAGAATGACGTTACCTATAATAATGTAACTGAATTGGAAGCAATGACTAAAGGCGTTAATTTGGCTCTGAAAGTGGCGGGCAGGGTGGGGGTTATTTGACATTGAGGTCATCACAGATTTGGTCACAGTGTCCCTGCCTTTTAATGGATCAGTTCATAAATTTGAAACTCAGAATATTTTGTACTGACATTGGAATCTATGAACCTTGATTTGACTGGGGAATCAAATCAAGCTTTAATCCTTATATTAATACTTGTGTTCCTTAATTGAATGACCATTATCGTCTTGCAACGCCCTCTGGTTAAAAATGAGACCGTCCAAATCATCCAAATTGAAATGTAAATCTATATATTAAAATTCATGTATTTTAATTGTATGACTCTTATTATCTTACAACACCCTCTGGTTAAAAATGAGACTGTCCAAATAATGAGGAAATGCATATTTATAATAAAAAATGGTCCATTATTTAGTTGAGGTGATGACACCCATAAGAAATAAGAATTTGGCGGATAAGCAACACCAGACAAATTTTTGCATTTCATCTTGGGTGATTTGGACAGTCTCATTTTTAACCAGAAGGTATTGCAAGATAATAATGGTCGTACAATTAAGGAACACGAATAGTAATAAATAGATTTGCATTTCATCTTGGGTAATTTGGACGGTCTCATTTTTAACCAGTGGGTATTGCAAGATGATAAAGGTTGTACGATTAAGGAACACAAGTACTAATTATATATATATATATATATATGTAATGCTGAAAGGAAAAATGAATAAAAGAAAGAAAATGTTGAATGGATAAAATAGATTTACTAACACGTGTTTTGGTCAGGAGTTCATATACACACGTGTATTCTATTTATTATTATTTTAAATATAAAATAAAATAATAATAATCATAATAGAAAATTATAAAATCTTTAAGCATACAAAGAATAACGGCCTTCATGAAAGTAAAATGTTTGGTATTTGAAGTTAAAGCGGTCAAAATACAGAGAATTTTGAAGTGATTGAAAAAAAATTTTTTTTGAAATTATTAATAAATACTAGCAAATATATGCACCCTCCGGGTGCAAGTATTTAAGTTTATATATAATAAAATATTAGATTAAATCAGAAAGGCTAATGAAACTAATTAAGAATTCAAATAAAAAGATTCGAAACAGAGGTGGTATAATCGGAAAATAGAACAACTGAAACTTACTCTTTCATCACTTCCGTTTTTCAATGCTAAATTTTCCTAATTTAACTATTTAGTTAAAATAGGAAGTAAAGAATAAAATTACAGTTATTTCTTCTTGTTAATGAATTTCTTTTAGGATTTATTGAAGAGATTTTTACTCATATTCATTAAGATAAAACCAAACAATTAGAAATCAATAATACCAAGCACATTTTTATCAAAATCAGTTTTTTAAATATCAATATGCAAATTAGCTTTACGTTTACTCTGAAAACTGGTATTTTGTTGTATATATAAATACAATTGCATGTTATTAGTATTTAGGTAAGGCCAACAGTATTAATAATGTCAAACAGTTTTATTATTAATTGAGGTTTAAATAGAAATAGAATCATGGAGAATGTGCCGTAAATAACTAAGGAAATTGTGACTTGAGTAGTAATATAGTTTCGGTTACAGACAGAAAAACATACAATCTCCATTATAATAAGATATATATATAAACATACCAACTGGTTAATAATAAGATGGTATAAATCAGTTACTTAACTGTAATTGATTTATATTTCCTGAACACAAAAACCAATGAGTACGTGTCTATTTAGTGAAAAATGACTCTATAGTGATAGATATTTTTATTCAGATTGTTGTTTTTTTTTTTTTTTTTTTTTTTTTTTACTGCATAAGATTAAAAATTCTTGATAAAATGAAAGGAAAACTGAGGAATCATTGTAAGATACAGAATTTGTTGTCTTTTTTTTTTTTTTTTTACTCAAAGTAAATTTAGAAAAGATAGAATAGAAGAAGACACCAAAATTTCTTAAATATAATGAAAAAAAAAATCAAGTCGATGTATTTTACACAAAGAAAGTGAAAAAAAAAAATGATCACTATTATTTATTCAATGTTTCTTTTCATACAATTATAAATAACTTGAAAGTAAAAAAAGATTTGAACAAAAAAACTGATGTTGGATTCATTCAAACAAACACATAATTTCTTTGGACTGAGGAATAACATTGGAATAGCTGTGAATTTGTGGCTGTCAGAGACACTTTTTAAAAAACAAGTAAAATTTCTGGGTTTTTAAAAACCATACTTTTTACTTCAGGATTCCATCCTTTTTTTCTGTTTGTGTGTGTGTACATATGTGTATGTATGTATGTATGTATGTATGTGATTTCAAAGCTGTCGATAGTTACCAAGGTTCAAACCTTAAAGTAATAAAAGGTTACATAAAAAGCACCAGTTCTTTACCACCCAGATTCAAAAAGATATTTTTCTTAGGAGGGGGGAGTCAAACTCTTTACAAAAATTTTGAGTTGAGCCTGAAAATATATTCTTTCTTTTTTTTTTCTTCTTTTTTTTCCCAGTACAATGCAATGCTTTTTTTTATTACTTCTTTTTGTTTTCATTATTGATACAATTTTTTTTTTCCAATTCATTGTCTATGAAAATCTTTTTCATCATTGGTTAATACTTTTAAGAAATAGAATAATCTTTTTGTTACTTTAGTGGTTTTTTTTTTTTTTTTCAGCTTTTTATCTCTGTCCAATATTTTTTAAGTAAAATTTTAACTTTTGAAAAATATAACAATAATATCAATATTAATCAGTGTGTGAGAAGAACATTTTTGTTTCTTTTAAATGATTACTTATACCATTCATCAAAAAAGCTTATCTTCAACATTTAAAAAAAAAAATCCTTCTTTTCCAGAAAGGCTTGTTCATACTGAGTGGGTGGGGGTCAAAATTTAGGTACTGGACAAGTATACCGAAAAAAATATTAAAAAAGTATCTAGTATCTCTAAAGGAGGCGGCTTCCGTCCTGAAATTAGGTAACCAAGATGAAGGCCGTTATTCTTTGTATGCTTAAAGATTTTATAATTTTCTATTATTATTATTTTATTTTCTATTTAAAATAATAATACCACTTAATGAAAAATTGTGATATTGTTAAAAGTACCTGGTACCTATTACTTAAGCATAAGATTAATTATCTAGATGTAAAAAAAAGTAAAATCAACGTGGCGGCCTAAAGTCGGTATCAGCCAGTTAGCGAGGGAGTCTATCCCCTTTTCAATAGCGCTAGACCAAGAAGATTGTTTTTTAGCATCTGAGACGGAGTGCCATATCTACCATCAGGTCCTTACTTTACCGCACAGATCCCTGTGCTACTCATACGCTGAATTGGCGAGGACTGGTATCGAACTAGGAACCTTGTGGTTTCTAGCCGAATGCTCTACCGACTGAGCTAACCCGGCTCCCTAAAATTCATTTATATATCTAGATAATCAATTATTTATATAATAAACAATAATCATAATAATAATTAAAATAAAATAATATAATAATAATAATTTTATATTATATTCATATTTAAAAGAAATAAACTATTTAATTTCTTTTTTTAATGCATGTCATGATGTCATTGCTTCTATTAACTTTTAACTTAACTAATCAAGTCATTTTTTAATCTAATGATATACAGCTCATTTGATTGTGGCATATGGAAATCTAATAGATTGTAATGGAGTTATCTGAATAATAATTTATTAGAATGATTTTATTTATTTTGTTATTGTCAAAAAGAACTACAATGGTTAAATTACAAAAATACTAATAGTACCATTTACTCGCTTGGTTACCTCATTTCAGGAAAGAAGCTGCTTTCTTTAGAGGGACCAGATACTTTTTCAATATCACAATTTTTTTTAAGGGGACTGCTTTTTTTCGGCATAGATGTCCAGTACCTAAACTTTGGCCCCCACCCTCATTTCATAAACAAGATTATTTTTTTGTTATGCATTTATTTGGACAAAGTCATTACTTTTCTACTTTTTGTTCACAGTTTTAAAAAAGAACACAAATGAAGAGATAAAGATTCTTTATTGCAATGTGCAGGGCACAGAATATGAATAAATTTGAAAATATATGAACATTTATTTGTACAACTTTTTTTTTTAATCAAACATGTAACGATTGTTTCTACCCTTCAGTGGGAATATTTTTTTTTTTTTTTTTCATATTTAGCTTATTGAAGATGCACAGTCATTTTTCTCTTTTCTTCAATTTTCAGTTTTAGCTATATTGCAAAATGGCTGTAGTATTAACTAAATTATCATTGTTATTTAAAAGATAACACTTGATAAAAACTTGTGTTGTCCAAGACAAGGATTCCTGTTTTTTGCTGTTTGAGCGCTGTCATCAATGGAAACCATTATCTCTGCAAAATATATAGACTTAGTTTTTGTTGATCATCATTTTTTTGACAGTTACAATTGAAAGTGTTAAAGAAAATTATAGGTGAGCCTTTTTTCAATATAGCAATGTCTGAAGATTGACAGTCTTTAATATATATATAATATATTTATTAATATTAGTTGTACAAAAATTGTTTATATATATATATATATATATATTATTAATTGTACCAAAAATTTGTTATATATATATATGTATGACTTGTACCAAAAATTTGTTTTTTCATATATATATGTATGTATATTATATGTATATGTATATTAATATTAATTGTTCCAAAAATTTGTTTATGTATATATATATATATATATATATATATATATATATATATTAATGTTAATTGTACCAAAAAATTATTATGTATATATATATATATATATATATATATATATTAATGTTAATTGTACCAAAAAAATTATTATATATATATATATATATATATATATATATATATATATAATATAATTGTACAATTTTTTTTATGTATGTCCATTTTATATATATATATATATATATATTAATATTAATTGTACAATTTTTTTGTATGTCCATTTTATATATATATATATATATATATATATATATTAATATTAATTGTACAATTTTTTTTATGTATGTACATTTTATATATATATATATATATATATATAAAATGTACATACATAAAAAATTGTACAATTAATATTAATATATATATATATATATATATATATATATATATAATATATATATATTAATATTAATTGTACAATTTTTTTATGTATGTATATTATGTATATATATATATATATATATATATATATATATATGTACAATTTTTTATGTATGTATATTATGTATATATATATATATATATATATATATATTAATATTAATTGTATTTTTTTATGTATGTATATTATGTATATATATATATATATATATATATATATTAATATTAATTGTACAATTTTTTTATGTATGTATATTATGTATATATATATATATATATATATATATATAAATTGATATTAATTGTACCCAAAAATTTTATATATATATATATATATATATAAATTAATATTAGTTGTAGCAAATATTTGTTTGAAATGAGAAAAATGTCAAATGCACAAACTTTTGTATCTCTCTGTAAATTATAGGGATGGGGTTAGGGTAAGGTATCTTATTTTTTTTAATTTTTTTTTTTTTTACATTTTATGAAGAGGAAAAAGAATTACAAAAACAAATTATTTTTTAAAATGTAAAATGTAATTTTGTTCTTTTATTCTATCAATGGATAAAAGAAAAAAAAATCGAAAAGCAATGAAAAAATTGGATGGAAAAATTTGTTTCCCCCTTTTTATTCCTGTAGACTTTGCTTCATCTCAGTGGGGGGGTCGGGTTTTGGCACATTGAACTATAAAAAATGTTGGATCTATTTGATGAATTTTCATATTTCAATATGAAGTGCAACTTTTATCTTTATTTAATCTTCTTGATTAAAACTGTTTATTGTTGACTAGAAGTGGCTACCCAGCGACAACTGGGTAGAGAGGGGTGACCCTGGTGTATTGATTTGTCTACTTTTGAGATTTACAAATGCTGGAAATTTTTAAGTAGAATTTCAATGCTATTTCTATGTATATTTTAATTTTTAAATATCTTCAAATATAAATCAAGTCTTCATAATTTTTGAACAAAAAGCAAAAACCAATGATATTCAATGTGTGTGTGTGTGTGTATATATATATTTGTTTTTAATTGTTTTTTCATAGTTTCATCCGGACATACATACACACCAACTGCCCATTATCTATTATACTAAAGCTGAGTGAATCATTGATTGTTTGCTAAAGGCTTTTTTTCCTATTTAGTTTAATGACACAGAATTTATATCAAAATATTCCCTAGTTCTAGGATTGAGTTATGTTTGAAAAAAAAATCCATTTTAATTGGTTCTAATTAGTTGTGATTTGCAATTAAGTTAAAATGACCCATCTCTTACTTCACATTCTGCTTGTATCAGCCAAACAGTAAGGGAGTCTATCCCTTCTTCACTAGACCAAGGAGATTGTTTTTGCTGAGGTGGAGCGTTACCTCTACTGTCAGCTTCCAGATGCCTTCTTGCACAGATCAGATTACTTAAGCTGTGCTACTCATGTGCTGATTTGGCAGGGATCAGAGTCGATCCTAGAACTTTGCAATTCTTAAGCGAGGGGGTCTACCGGCTGAGCTAATCAAACCATTTAATAATATTAATAATAATAATAATAATAATAATTATTATTATTATGAAAGCTTTCAGTTTTGACTTTTTAAAATGAATTAGTTTTAATTGTGATATTTTTTTCTGTTATTTTTAGGTTTAATTAGTGATTAAGATTTTACTGTTATTAACTTCTATTGCATACAGAGATTGGTACATTTATTCTCTAGAAGAGTAAAGTGATATAAATATTATTTTTACAGTAAAATTACTTCTGACTGTTATTAACTTCTTTTGCATACAGAGATTGGTAGATTTATTCTCCAGAAGAGTAAAGTGATATAAATATTATTTGTATACTAAAATTACTTCTGACTGTTATTAACTTCTATTGCATACAGAGATTGGTACATTTATTCTCCAGAAGAGTAAAGTGATATAAATATTATTTGTATACTAAAATTACTTTTGACTGTTATTAACTTCTATTGCATACAGAGGTTGGTAGATTTATTCTCCAGAAGAGTAAAGTGATATAAATATTATTTGTATACTAAAATTACTTCTGACTGTTATTAACTTCTATTGCATACAGAGGTTGGTACATTTATTCTCCAGAAGAGTAAAGTGATATAAATATTATTTGTATACTAAAATTACTTTTGACCGTTATTAACTTCTATTGCATACAGAGGTTGGTACATTTATTCTCCAGAAGAGTAAAGTGATATAAATATTATTTGTATACTAAAATTACTTCTGACTGTTATTAACTTCTATTGCATACAGAGATTGGTACATTTATTCTCCAGAAGAGTAAAGTGATATAAATATTATTTGTATACTAAAATTACTTTTGACTGTTATTAACTTCTATTGCATACAGAGATTGGTACATTTATTCTCCAGAAGAGTAAAGTGATATAAATATTATTTGTATACTAAAATTACTTTTGACTGTTATTAACTTCTATTGCATACAGAGGTTGGTACATTTATTCTCTAGAAGAGTAAAGTGATATAAATATTATTTGTATACTAAAATTACTTTTGACTGTTATTAACTTCTATTGCATACAGAGGTTGGTACATTTATTCTCCAGAAGAGTAAAGTGATATAAATATTATTTGTATACTAAAATTACTTCTGACTGTTATTAACTTCTTTTGCATACAGAGATTGGTACATTTATTCTCCAGAAGAGTAAAGTGATATAAATATTATTTGTATACTAAAATTACTTCTGACTGTTATTAACTTCTATTGCATACAGAGATTGGTACATTTATTCTCCAGAAGAGTAAAGTGATATAAATATTATTTGTATACTAAAATTACTTTTGACTGTTATTAACTTCTATTGCATACAGAGATTGGTACATTTATTCTCCAGAAGAGTAAAGTGATATAAATATTATTTGTATACTAAAATTACTTCTGACTGTTATTAACTTCTATTGCATACAGAGATTGGTACATTTATTCTCTAGAAGAGTAAAGTGACATGTTATTAGTACAATAAAATTACTACTTCCAAGTGAATCCAAATTCTGACAGAATCTGGCTGTATTGACTTTGTACCAAATGCCAAAAGGAGTAAAAGATTAATGCACTTTTCTAATGTCTCAGTCACAAAAGAGCTTGCATGCTACAATGGTTGATGGATACGGAAATGGATGAATGAACATTTGATTGTTAAATCAAATTCTCCAATAAGCAATGCAGATTGAACAAGAGAATCTTGTGCATATTCATTGAACAATGTATCAATTGAATTCTTCTTTGCTGGTTTGCATAGAAACCTGGAATTTTATTCTTGGACTTCTTTTTAGTTCAGTGGCCACAAAAAGTTTTATTTCAATGGAAAATTCAATGATCTTAGTTTATACTAAAGAGAATTAATTTGTTATAAAACCAGAATTTTCTAATTCTTTTTCTTTGTTTGAATTACGAAAATGCTATGATTAAAAACACTTATATCAAGAAAAAAAACATTGAGTAGAAAGTACAATGTTCTCATGATAGACAATCAACTCTGGTAACAAATCATTGAAATATCTCTAGTGACTAAAAAAAAAAAAAACTTTTTGGTGATAAATCATTCTCTTGGATTTGTATAGATTATTATTTATTACATAAGTATTTCATAATTATTACAAATTTTATTTCATGAAAGTAATGTTATATAATGTTGAAAGTATAAATAAATAAAGGAAAGAAAATGAATGGATAAAATTGATTTAATGAAAGCCGTTATTCTTTGTATGCTTAAATATTTTATAATTTTCTATTATTATTTTATTTTATACTTAAGATAATAATAAATAGAATACTTGTGTACATGAACAAACACCTGGCTGAAACATGTGTTAGTAACTCACATTAAATCAATTTTATCCATTCAACATTTTCTTTCCTTTATTTATTTATCCTTTAAACATATTGTCGGATTCATTTTCATTTTCAACTTTCGCATCTGATGAGTCGGGAGAGTTAGACACTTTGTCTAAGCTCCCTGAAATAGACTATAATGCTAATCCTCTAAGTCTTTTGTTATTTCTTTACTTTTATATTTGCTCTGTGACTCTAATATTAAGAGCACACATTGAGCTCTCAAACTGCGACAGGTTTTTTAAATAAAACTCTTGTGTCGTAAGGAAGATTTCTTCTCTGGACTTTTGGATTATATATATATATATATATAACCTAAAAAGAGTCAGATACTATCTACCTAGGTTTCATCTAAAGGATCTTCAGGATAATTCTGAGAGTCAGATTTATCCTGATCCTTTAGGTAAAACTTTAGTAAAAATTATCTCACTCTTTATAGGTTTTCTACTTTTAGCTTGACTTAGTATATTGAGCACTTTTTACAATTTTGCTTAGTCGACTCTTTCAGTGTTTTTTCTTTTGGACAATCACTTGGGCACTATTTGATTATTATTATTATTATTATTATTATTATTTTCACGCTATACAGATGATTTGGTCTTTTCTTTTGTATTTTTTCCAGGTATCTGTTTGTAATAGTTTTTTTAATTAAAAATTGTAATTTTTTTTTTCATCATCCAGGTCATGAAAATGAAAAATGATATACATGTTAACTTTGACTAAGTACCCTTGCTCCCTACATAGGAACATAAGTGGGGTATATACATATACAGGGTGTCCATAAAGTCTTGCAGCAGGTTTAAAATGTATCAACAAAGATGGCGGTCATGTTGAAGTGCATTAATCAAAAAGTACATCAATAATAAAACTTGAACTTTCATTTTGTTTTTACTAAATGAGTCTATCATTTGTTCAATGTGTATTATTCAATTTTTAGTTTTAAAACCACTGCAAGACTTTATAAACACAATCTGTAATAGATTTTCCTCACTAAGAGAAACAATATTATTTTCTAGTTTAAAACCAACGGTCACCATAGAAGTTGCATTTCACTTAAAACTCAGAAAACTTTAAAAAAAAAAACAACAAAAAATTGGATAAAATCAGATCAAATTCAAATGTAACCTCAATATGGAAAATATGATTGATTTCCTAAATACCAAACTTGATTATTTGAAACTGAACAGAATTAGTTTCTGTATTAGTACATTTGTGATGTAACAAAAGGACAGTCTTATATGCTCTATTTTGGTCTGAAAGGAAATGAGTTTATACTTATATACTACAGGTGTTGAATTAGGAAAGATTTTCTTTACATTATTTATTAAACTATTTTTGTTGTAAGTTAACTTTTATTTTCCTGAAAACTATAATATATATATATATATATATATATATATATATATATTGTGGATAATATGGATGCTATATTTTCAAGTAGACAGTGCTCAATATCATTGAGAGAGCATTTATATTTGATTTAAGGTAGTGTGGACATAGAGTAAACACCTGGTTACCGACAGTTTCTTGCCTATGCAATCTTTAGACAAAAAAAAAAAATAGAGAAGATCGAATGGGCAAGAAACAAGGTGTTGACTCCATGTCCATGCTATCTTAACTTGTATATTTATCAAAAATTACTACATTTTCATTGTAGCAGCATTAGTAGATAATCCTAAAGTGCTCCATATATTTCGTAATATATATATATATATATATATATATATATATATGGAGAAATAAGGGGAAATTAATCCAACATTATGTGGAGAAATATATATATATATATATATATATATATATATATATATATACTCGATTTTAAGCAAAAAAAAGTACTTTAAAAAAAACAAAAAACCTTAAATTCATGAACCCTTCATTCCCCAGAGGATTGGCAGTACCAAAGAAAACAAGGGCAGATTTGCAAAAAGATCAAAGTATCTAAATTGAAAAAATGTCAGAAAAATATACAAAGATGATTAATAGGTAAGAGGAGGTATGTACAGAGGCAAATGTTGGGCAGGTTCCTTTGGGCGGTGGGGGGGAAGAGTGGAGAGGGGGGGGAGTGCTAGTTGAAGGTGTGCAAAAGTGAAAAAATTGAAGGCTGGTGATTATAAAGAAGTAACAATAAGAAATGAGCTTTTTTGTTTTATTGTTTTGTTTTTTTATTAGTTCAACTGAATATACTTTTGTTTTTGTTTATAAATTGTTTGTACAAATCAATCGGCTCTCTGACGTTTTATGAAAGGGCTCACTTTCTTTTGTCTTTTAGCTTTTTTTAGGTTTTTTTTTCCTTCAAAGGAAAATTTGTTCATTTAAATGCACACACTCACATGCACACACACTATCTTTCTCTCATTTTTTTCTGACGGTACAAAATGCTATCATCATTGCTATTCAGTTTTAAGAATAGATAGAAAGTTTAGTAGCATTTTGTTTATTTAGTTCCATATTTTTTGCTTTGCGAGAACATCATTTCTAACATTGCAAAAATGTAGATAAATAGAGAAAAGAATAATTTAAGGATTAAATTCATAAGAAAGAAGGCAAATCTTTTAGAATTAAGATTAGATTTTGACTTTTGTTTAAAGAAGAGTCCTTCTCGATTGAGTTAGAATAATGCAGAAACCTTTTTTTTTTTTTGGTATTTGCATTTAAAAATTTTTTTTTTTACATTTTAGCAAAATGATTGACTTTTTTTAATCATCACCTCATCATCTTTGTCTTTGTTTTTTTTTTTTTGTTTCTTTTTTAATTTTTTTTTTATAGAGTTGTCAACATGATTAATTCTTTTATTATCATTATTTAATTCTTGCTTTCCAGAAAATATTTTTGGTCAGAAAAAAAAAAAAAAACTCACTACATAAATAACTGGATGTCTTTATTCATTTTTACAATTTTTTTTTATTTTATTTTATTTATTTATTTTTTTTTTTTCAAAATCTGTTTTAGATTTATTTTTCAGAAAAAAAAAAAAAAATCTTTTTTAGCATTTTTTTTTTCTTCATTTGAAAATAATGCCATAAAAAGTTTTTTTTTTCTCAAAATAATTTAAAATAAATAAGCAAAAAAATTAAGAACCAATTGCAATTTATATAAAAAAAAAAAAAAACTCCCAAAAAACATTTTTTAAAATTGGAAAAAATGGTATCTATTTAACTTTAAAAAATATTTAACTTAAAAAAAATTTTAAAAAGTTATCTCACCATTTTCAAAATAATTCAAGGAAATAAAAGTAAGCGAAGAAGAAGAGTGAATATAAAAATCCCACAACCAATCATGTTGATATTCCCATAAGGTGACAACATCCTTAAGAAAATAATTCAGAATCATAAGTGGCCTATGAGACTCACTGCTGAGAGTGCAGAACACACAATAACCAAGGCACAGAAATTGTTCTTTGATTTTTTTTTTTTTTACCTGGTTTCATATCTTAACTATTTTTATTAAATTTCAAGCTATTGAAATTGTAAAAAAATAATTATGAAGAAATCTTTTTCTTTTTTTTTTTTTTCATGACAGACAACATTGTCTTTGAAAAATGCAGCTTGAATGCCATTTTGTAATTTTCTGTTTGTCGTGTATATCACCATTTTAAAATTCCTCCTGTTTTTCAATGAACTTTTGGTTTTAAGCTAAATTCTTGTACAAACTTTTTAGAGATTTTTTTAGAATTAAATGAAAGTTTAGTGGCTTTAATTATAACTGCAGTTTTAAATTTGAGCAACTGTGCTTCCTTAAATAAAACATTATTGCAGACTAGAAGCAGCTACCTAGTGTCACCTGGGTAGACGGGGGAGGCAAAAAATACCTGCTGTGTTGATTTGTTTACTTTTGTGATCTACAAACAATGGACATTTTTAAGTAAAAATTTCAATGCTATTTCTATGTATATTTTGATTTTTAAATATCTTTAAATATCTGCGGTGGTGCACAACACCTACCTTCAGCTCCTTACTTTACCGCACAGATCCCTGTGCTACTCATACGCTGAGTTGGCGAGGACCAGTATCGAACTAAGAACCTTGTGGTTTCTAGCCAAACGCTCTACTGACTGAGCTAACCCGGCCCATAAGTGTGCTATATTTATAAGTAAATAGTGCTCAATATCATTGATAGAGCATGTATATCTAAGTTTTGAAAACAGTAGACCAGCAGCCCCTCCCCAATAAAAAATAAAAAGAACGTTAAAATAAATGATTTGATTTATAGCAGATGACTTGGAACACAATAGTTTTTCTATTTTGATTCATTTAATATTTTCATACTTAATCAAATCTCTCACTCTTTTTACCTCCAATGACAATCAGTTATTTTTTGATTGGAATTCCTCTAGATCAGCTGATATATTTTCTGTTTGGGTCTGTTAGAATGTTTATTGTAAAATATTTTTGTTGTAAGCAAATATATTTCCCCTACAAGATAGTTGGACTCTTCCAACGGAATGCTATATAAAGATATGAATATGTGAAGTTATTCATAGTCAAGACTCTACTAATTGAGTAGCTAGTCATACAGTTTGAGAAATATGTGTTGACTATTATTTTTATTCCTGTACAAAAAACCTTTTCTGGATTTTCAATGTTATTAATTGATTAATTCAGTCACAACAGTTAGGTTTCTCTGCTCAATATTCCCACCGGGTATCAAACTCAAAAAGGTTTTTGAATTCAGTTTATCTTTTTATCACAAACCATAACAGTAGAAGATATTCATTTTTTATGAGCAAGTTTCCAATTAATTTTGTTGCTTTCTTACGATTTCAATCTAAAGTAATCTATTTTATTTTCATTTGAAATTCAGTCAGTCTTTCTTGTTTTCTTAATTTTTGGTCATAAATAATAAGAAATCTATTTTTATTTTCAATGAATTGATATTTTTAAAAACTTTTAACAATTAAAAAATTATTTGTAGGATATAAGAGTTTTATAATTTGCTTGAAGCATTGTGTGTATATTTGTTTGGTGGTTAGTTTTGAAGGCTATCACAATGAGAGTGTAAAAAAAGGTGACGTAACTAGGATGTTGTTCATTTACCTGTGATTTATTTTCTTAATATTTCGGGACGAAAAAATCCCTTTGTCAGAAGATTTCTGAAACCACATTTGTGGGATATTTTAACTTGATCAGCTGAAACTTTGGAGTTCATGTAACCTTTGTATTTTCAAAAGTACAAATAACTTCATTTTTGATCAACCATAACAGGGCCAGCATGTACTTCTGACACCTACTCCCGCCGGGGAGGGGGGGCAACTCCAGAAGGGTGGGTTTCATATATTTTCTATGAATACTACTTTATGAAAATTGTCATGTAGTAGAGTGCCTCCCTCTTCTAAATTCAAGTGAGGGGTGCTCATGTGACCCTCGGACTGATCCAAAATAACTGATTACAAAGGAAACATCTTATATTATATTTTTCCTAGATTCAGTAGTGTATAAATTTAATAGTGACCACAAGTTATATTTTAAATATTTGTGGGGTTTTTTTGTTTTTTTTTTGCATCCATCTTTATAACATCTTCTTCTTCAATATATTCAAGTAAAAGCATCAGTTTTAAAGTTTTTCTTTTATAAAATTCTTTACAATTATTGAAATCATATTTTACACTAGAAGCAGCTACCCAGCATCATCTGGGTACAGGAGGGAGCAAAAAAAAATCTGGTATATTTATTTGTTTACTTTTGATATTTACAAATCCTGGACATTTTTAAGTAGAATTTCAATGCTATTTCTATGTATATTTTGATTTTTAAATATCTTTGATATAAATCAAATCTTCATAATTTTTGCTCAAAAAGCAAGAACCGGTGATAATTAATGTGTATATATATTTACTTTGTCATTAACTGTTGTATTTTCGTAGAGTTTCATCTGGATGTACATACAGACCAACTGCCCTTTATATATGTATAGATAGATGACAACTACCACTCCCTATTGTTGTCATCATCATCATCATCATCATCATCATCATCATCTCTTAGAAAGTGTTTTGTTAGACTTTTCCATTGCTCCTTGTAAAGTGAATCCTTTTTGTCTTTTTGCTAAAATGTGTTTATAAATCAGATAATATTTCTTCTCATTTATTATAAATATTTTGCTGTCATAAGAATCGTATTTCGTATGGTGAACTAGTAGAGGGCACCCGACTGGTAGGGAGACCATGCCTACGCTATAAAGATGTCTGCAAGAGAGACATGAAGACATGCCACATCGACATAAACATATGGGAGGCTTGTGCAGAAGACCGTATGACCTGGCACCTCCTTATCAAACAAGAGTAAAAGAGAGAGGAAAGAAGCCGCCGCAGAAAGGAGAGTTAAAAGGAAGGAGAGACATCAGCATCTCCAGCAAGCAGTACCTTTTGTTTGCAATCACTGTACCAGAGATTGCCATTCAAAAATTGGTCTGTTCAGCCACTCATGTAGTTGTAGATAAAAAAAAATAAAATAAAAAGTGGACTCTACGCCATCGTCTTTAATAGATGGAAGGATGACAACTCATTCTTTCGGAAAGCTGTCCATGATGATACTTATGCTTCTATTCAGTAAGGAGTGAAGGATCCAAATTAGCATTTCGTAGTGAACAGCAGTCCATTATGATACTCATGCTTCTATTTAGGAAAGAATGAAGGATCCAAATTAACAAAAAAAAAAAAAGAAAAAGACTTGAATTTTTAAAAACATTTTAGTGGCTGATGACATGTTCAAACCAAGAAAAAAAAAATGGTGTCAGCTTCTTTCTAATCAAAAATACATTTCTCTATCTGAATATTTACCGACGTACCCCACATTGTACGGGTTAGGCACAAGGCCCAATTAATGTGGGACCACCCACGAACCGAAGCTCATGGGAGGTGGGTGCAAAAAAATGCATTGATCCCATCGGCATTCCCCTTCAAGGGGGGGGGCTCAGGCACCAGGCAATAAACCCAGCCCTGCCAATTTAAATCAAGGGGGCAGGTGTTGCCTGGGGGGATGGCCCCTTTGGATCAACGATGTTCAGGGCCGAAGCCACTGGACTCTCTGGTCAAAATCGGAAGGATTTCTCTGTCTAATGAGAAACTGATTAAATGTATTGTGAGTTGTAACTTTAAACTATAAAAATGAAACTCGAAGAACTGAGAAAAAAAAACAAAAAAAAAAAAAAACAGGCCTTGTAGGAAAATATGCTCAAAGATGAAACATATTTTCTAAAATGTGAAGAAGGTGGTGATTATCTTATTATAATGGAGATTATGTAACTGTCTGAGAAAAAAAAAAAAAAACAGGCTTGGTAGGTTGGTTGATGGATTTTAACGGTCCAGGACTATTTCATGCCTAGACATTAGGAAACAATATTATGTTGTATATCTATATTTACACTTTTATAGTTAACGGTTTTAACGATATGTAAGCATCATCGGGTATTGTGTTACTTTTTGTTTGGTATTGATCAGATCTGTTTCAGTTGAAGGAACTCTTTGGCAAAAGAGTTAGAAAGTTGGTTGGCAACTGACTATATATATGACGGTTGTCCACCACTAAAGTGACTGCCATTAAACAGCCTATTGACACTTTTGTTCCAAAATATTATGTTATACATCGATATTTACACTTTTGTAGTTAACGGTTTTAACGATATGTAAGTATTATTGGGTATTGTGTTAAGGGATTACTTTTTGTATCGTATTGATCAGATGTGTGTTTATATTTTTTGGTATAATTTTATTTCCCTCAAAATCTTATTATAATGAAGTTTATGTAACTGTCTGAGATAAAAACAGGCTTGGTTGTTGGGTTGATGGATTTTAACAGCATATCAACCCGTCCAGGGTTATTTCATGCCTAGAGGTTAGGAGACAATTTATGTATATTTATATTTACACATTTGTAGTTAATAGTTTTAATGATATGGTAGCATTGTCTGTTAAGGGGTTACTTTTGTTTGGTATTGATCAGGTCTGTGTTTATATTTTTTTGGTATAATCTCAAGAAGGATAGAATGTCATCTATGTTGACTTTTTCAAATAGATCTTTCATATTATTTTCATTGCTCAGTGATGAAAGATATTTTCTAAAATGTTAAGATGGTAATTATTAAAATAAAAAAAAGCTTCTTTTTATTTTATTTTATTTTAAATTAACTAAATTGCCTGCTGTTGATATGATTGTAATATTCTCAAATTTGATTAAAAATGGTGCATTTAATCAAAATAAAAAATAGTTGATGATGTTCTCATATAAAAACTTTAATTTCATATCCTGTAGACTAGAACTTATCCTGTTAACCTGGTTTGGTCATGGGAGTGCTACTCATATAGTGTGTCTTGGACAGGAATAGCCTGGCAGAGTGTATCCCTCTTAAAGTCTACAATTAGTTTGAATTAAGAATTTTCCTTCACCTAGACTGGTTGCCACATATATATATATATATATACAAAGATTATAGTCGCTTTTATTTATATAAAGTTATAGGACAAGGCATAGGATAATTTCTTTATCCTATAACCGGGTTTGGTCATGGGGTGACCCTCATGTAGTGTATCTTGGGCAGGAATAGCCTGCTGGATCCCATCCCTTTCCAGGTCATCTCAGATCCTTTACTATCCAATAAAAAGATTGTTTCAGAAGTATTCATGTCATATTAATATTCTCCCTGAAGAAATAAGTTTTTAGGAATCACCCCTCCCCCCAACCCCCCCTCTACCACACTTTCGGTGCTCCATAAATATGTTCTCCTTTTGCTTTCTTTCTCGCTTTTTGTGTCCCCCTGTTGATGGGGCTTAGAATACACTATCTGTATTTCCTGTAGAACAGGGTAAGAGACCTTCACCAAATTGTGATTTGGTATGACACAAAATTGCATCTGGTGGTGAGGCTCCCGTTCTGGAATTACTCCCAGGTCCATTATTCCCAACATTGTTTAACCACACCAAAAAGAATTTCAATTGCCCAAATAATTTCTGAAACTATTTAAAAAAAAAGGTTCAACTTGTCAAGTCTCTATTGATATATTCTCTCATGGCAAATGACAAAAGAAGAGACTCAAATTATGAAGCATTTACTGATATATTCTCTTCTGGAAAATAGCAACAGAATTGACTTTAAAAGATAAAACTATCTCCACTGTCAAAACTCAAAAATAAATTATCTAAGACTAAAATTAAAAAATAGCGCAAACAAATTTTTTTTTTTGTCAGAATCTTGAACTTATTGCCACAAAGAAAAATATGAACTTGAGGGTGGCGAGAGGAAAATTATAATTTTGTTTTCATCTGGTTTCATATTATAAAACACTTTCATTCATTTTATTGAATTAATGATCTCAAGACGAACAAAAAAAAAATTAATGTTTCTATAATAAAAGGAGAAAGACCTTAAGAATTCTTCAGTTCATACTGAAAATATTTCAGTCACTTAAATAAAACATGCGAGTTTAAGTTGTAAAAAGAAAAACTAATTTCTCTACTTAATCTAAAGTTCCTTTAAAATTGATGGACTGTTTAATTGTAATGATAGATATAAAAGTGCATAATGATTTTTATAGAAAGTCTAAAAAACAATTTATAATACTAGTAGAGTCAGGCTTATTTAAAAAAAAAAAATATTTTAAAAGAAAATATGTTTATGAAAGATTATCAGACTTTTTACCAAAAAGAATTGATTCAAATTGATTATTAAAATTTTAATTTTTTTTTGACTTGTCCTCATCTTTATTGTGATATGTAAAGTCACAATAAAGATGAGGACAACAACCCGAAAAATCAAAATTATACACATCAAGCCTCATCTCAAAAATTAAAAAAGCTTATTATTTGTCTGAATTTTTGAGACGAGGCTTGATAGTTTGTATTATATAGATTTTTTGGACTGTTGTCCTCATTTTTGTTATACACAAGAGTTGGCCGATGTGCCTGTAGTAAAATAAAACAGGCTCAGAACAGATGTAAAAGTACTAAGCTTTATTTAGCTAAACGAAACTCAGCTACCTACAGTGTAGGATACTACAGTGCCTTCTTCAGGTGTTTCTTGAATTAAAACAAGAAACACCTGAAAAAGTCTGGAGAGTGCATCGAATGAAATATTGTGTATATAACAACAAAGATGAAGACAACAGTTCACGAAAATTTAAATAATTCGAATTGATTAGTTTTCTTGAATAAAGGAATGGTCACAGTTCATTTGAAATTTTAGTGTGAAGTTTTGAATTTTAACTTAACAGGTGCTTAAACCAATTTTTAACTGTTTTATCTGATTCTTTACGTTTATCAGGAGGATCTCATTTCATGTGTATTTGTTCTATGCTTATATTTCCAGGCATTGTTATTTATTTTATAATTTTTAGTTGTGAAAAACGAAAAAAAAAAAAAAAGACGTTTTCGATCTGCCAAAGTTTGATTTGTGTTCTGTTATTAAATAAGTTTTTGTTTACAGTTATCTTTTTTTTCTTCTTCTGCCAAACAGCATGTGTCATTTCAAAAGAGCAGTGAAACTGTCTCTGAATGGGTGGAAGGAAGGCCACAATAAAAAAAAAAAAAATGTCCATTTTGTATATTTGTTAGTAGCAGAATTATATTGCAAACAAAGATGGTCATTCATAGTCAAAGACTCACCATTATTTCATTCAAAAAAGATTGGATCATGACAAAGATTTATTACTATTTAATTTTTGCATTTTTTGTCACCCCAGTATCACTCTCAGTTACCAAACTGTAGCAGAAAATGCATGGAAAAAAATTGGTAGGGAGGGGAAAAAAATCTGGCTATCACGGAATCAGGCATGGTAAAAAATGATGATACATGGGCAGCTCCACTGCTACATGGACGGAGTGTATTTGGAGGTGATCTCTTTCTGAAAGTTTAATGGTGAAAGAATTTAGGTTATTGTAATGTGCGTCAACTTTTGCCTTGGAAGACAAAAAAAAAAAAAAAAAAAAGAAAATTAAACAGTATGGGAGAAATTATTTTTATTTTTCTTCTTGAGAAAAGTTTTTGAAAAATAGATCAGGAAAATTTTTGTGGTTGTTTTTGCTCTTTTATATAACTATACCAAAGTTAAAAACCAACTAATTAAAAAGGTTTTTTTGAAATTTTTAAAGAATATTTGGACCATCTCAAAGACACTAAAGGCATTGAGAGAACAAGAGTTAATTGGTTCTAAAACTTGTGAAACCAAGTCCCAGGGAAATAGACCGGTGTTCAAGCAATCATTTAGAAATGTGAAGAGCTTAGGCAAGTTTTTTTTTAACCTCCAAAGTCTCCCTTGAATTTTGGAAGTTATGAATTTGGTCACAATCCCTTATTAAAGGACTGCAAAAATTATTATCTAAGACTAAAATTAAAAAATAGCACAAACAAATTCTTTTGTCAGAATCTTGAACTTATTGCCACAAAGAAAAATATGAACTTGAGGCTGGTGGGAGGAAAATGATAATTATTTTTTATCTGGTTTCATATTATAAAACACTTTCATTCATTTTATTGAATTAACAAACAAAAAAAAACTTTAAGTTTCTATAATAAAAAGAGAAAAACTTTAAAAATTCTTTAGTCCATACTGAAAATAAGGTTTTTATTTGAGCCTGCAATTTTCTTTTTCATTGAAAACCTTATGTTTATTACTTTTTCAAATTTTTTTTTTACCTATTATCATGAAATTTTATATTGATTTGTGTTTTAAATACTAGTAGTGAATGGACTATTAATTCAGTCGTGTTTTGTACACCTGCATTTTGAGACTTGTTAAAAATGACTGACAAATCTTTTTAGTTGATTTAAAATTTTTTTTGCTTTTAAGACAAATTTAATGAAGATTATCAAGAAGAGGTATGTTATGAACCTATATATATATATATATATATATATATATATATATATATATATGATTGGAATGAAAGTATTGTCTGAAACGAAATAATTTTGTTAAAATTTTTATTAACAAATAAAGACAATATCTTTATTTGTTACTTTGTATTGGACAAGACTTTCGTTCTAATCCTATAAATATATATATATATATATATATATATATATATATATATATATCATAACATTTTGAAAGAGGGAATTGTTTTTAAAAGTTAATTACCAAAATTTGTTTTAGAAAATCGTTTCATTCCTCTAATCAAAGAATTATTGCCTGTGTATTAAAAAAATTGATTCATTTTCTATAATTCTTTATACTAAAATGTTAGGGCCAAGTAAATTAAACAACAAGTGTTTAGGGATTGTTTGCCGTGTTTTGATAAACATATTGCACTTAGGGCCAATTTTACTCTATCCACTTTTATTATTCTTTCCTATAGATTTTGGAGGTCAGTTAAGTGAAAGGAAAAAAAAAATCACAGTATTTTATCATCAGTCAATATATACAGAATACCCTCTATGTATACTTAGTGTACATTAATATCACTTTCTTTTTAATTGTTTTCTTTATTATTATTGCATCTTGGCCTATAATTTCAAGAATAAATATTATTATTATTGAAAGAACCATAAAATTGATAGACTTTAAAAGAAGTGAGAATAGAATTGATTGTAAAGTTGGGTTTTTTTTTTTTATGTGTACGGAAATAATTTAATTTGACATATCAGTATTTTCAATGGAAATAATTTATTGCAAATTTTTTACCCCACCTCCCCATTTTATATTGTTCTTCAAATAAACTTAAATCTGCATGTGCACGTTCTTCATGCGAGCAAATATTCACATATACATTAAAAAAAAAAAAAGAAAAAAAAAGAAATTTGGCTGTACATTGAGTTTTTCACTGAGTTTGTCAATGTATTTTTTTTATTTTTTTGTTATTGCTTAAGCCTGGGAATGTGAAATCAGTGATGTCCGTGAGGAGCAGATTGGTGTGCTTGGTGGATTACATAGATTCTCCAATGGAATATGTGAAAGGGGTTCCATCTTATCAAGACCAAAAGGTTCCTCATAGTCCTTTCGTTTTCGGAAACGGCGTGCCACTGCTATGAAGCAGATAACTGTGAGCATAATGCTTGCAGCAGCAATGACTCCCATCACGACTTTGGGATCAACAATTTTGATTATGCCGCTCGGATCGGCCTCTCTTTTTGTCGTAACGTTGATACAGTGCAGTTTCAGCAGCTCAGAATTGGTTCCGTACAAGATGCACAGTTCGTACATGGTGTCGGGTTTGAGCCCAGTAATTGTGCAACGGTGCATACGTGATTTCAGGTAGATCACATTATAGCGGTCAGTCTTCCCACTCTCCCGGTAATGTATCTGGTACCTGTCCAGAAGCATAATCGACTCACTCCCATTAAGGATGATCGTGATGTATGTGTTTGACGTTTTACCTGTAATCATGTTGAGCCTTCCAGAAAGAACCTGCACGGCTGTTGAGCTCGTATCGTTTCCTGCTGAGTTTTGAGCAATGCACATATACGTTCCCGAGTCATTTGGACGCGCAAACTTCACGTGAAGGGTCGAGTCACCTATCTCAACTCTTTCTTCGGTTGAGGTCTGGTTAATTACCACTCCTCTTGGTAGTGACCAGGAAATTTTTGGAAGGGGCACACCGATGGCATAACATTCCAAAAAAATAGGTTCCCCAAGCGGGATTTTAAAACTTTTTGGAAATAATGGTAGAGTTGTTGGGGGGCAGGCTTTTGGAATCTTGTTAAGTGGAATTCCTCTCAGCAGTGTGTTAATGTCATTTGGAGGGTAATCACATATTAATTTGTCTGGTTCGTGAAACTGCACTTTACTTCTATTATGTTTAAGGATCTCTTCTTTGACCCAGCGTATGTTGCAGTCACACCTGAGCGGGTTATGGTAAAGGTGGATATTAGTGCGGTACGGGAGGTTGTCCCTGACTGGATAGGGTAAGGCAGGGAGCTTATTGTTGTGAAGGTAGAGACTATGAAGCTGGGGCACACTGTTGAAGGCGTATGGATGGATAAAAATCAGGTTCTCATTGTCATGCATGTGAAGAATCATCAACTTTGGAAGATAATGAAATGCATTGCTCTTAACACTGGTCAACTGCGGTAAGAAGCTCAGTGAAAGTTCACTGATATTGAGCGACCTAAATTCGTCAGCCTTTATCGTTTCAAATGAATTCGCATCCAAGATCAAAATCTGCAGGTTGTGAAGATGCTCGATCTGCTGGGTGGGAATCGCCGACAATCTGTTCTTTGACAAATCCAGAACACACAAGTTATCGAGTCCATGAAAAGCATTGGAGTCTATCATCCTGATTTGGTTACCAGTTAGATTCAGTTTGGAAAGATGGTGCAGTTCCTCAAACACCTTTCCATTGATTTTCCGCAGATTGTTGTAGGATAGGCAGAGTTCGCTAACTGATTTGATTCGCTGGAACCAATCGGGATTGATTGTTTCCAACCTGTTGCCATCGAGATTCAGCACCTGCAAGCCATTAAGGCCCCCAAATGCATCCTTCTCAATAGAGTGAAGACGGTTGTAAGATAAATCTAGGCTCCTAAGACTTTTCAGGCCGCTGAAGGCGCCATGCTGTAATGACTTGAGCCGGTTATTTCGTAGGATTAATTCCTCGAGCAGCTCGTATCGAACGAACTGCCAATGGCTGTCAAACTTACTGATTCTGTTATTGGACAAGTCAAGAACTTTGAGCCGTCTTAAGTTTGGTAGTTCCTTGATAATCTCAAGCTTGTTGCCGGAGAGAAGTAAAGCTTCGGTATCAGCGTCGAGCTCTGCTGAAATATTGGGCATAGTCCAGAAATCGGCATCACTACAGTTGATGGTCCGTAAACGTTGATGGTTCAAGTAGGGCATCAGGGTGCATGTGCAATTAAATGGGCACAGTCTGGCCCAACGGCCCCTTTCAACGGTGTTTTGCTGAAATGGCAGGGGAGAGGCTGGAAAGTGCTGGTCGATGCCATTAAGAAAGTTACTACGACTACTGTGACTGGAATTCCTGCTGCTACCAATGTCTCCACCAAGTGCCTCAGTAACAAATGTAATGAATGAGAGCAAGCCCAACGGACTGTGCAGAATTGACCACATTCTTCATTCTATGGAAATTAGGCATGAGAGAGGCTCAAGTCAGGAATGGGGGGTGGCAACCTGCTGCTGCTGCTCTCGATTAGGGAAAGTTTATAAATACTTTAAAATTAGCCGGGCGTATTAGCCCTTTGTCACATGTCTTTATTGTTTGTCCACAGCTGATACTGGTCATCTTCAACAGTCATGAGGTACCTGGAGAGAAAAAAAGAAAAAAAAGAAATCAATTAATAATTTGACTCAAGATAACATCAGATCTATATATTGATACTAAGTAAGTAAAGTCGCCGGGGCGGCCTAATGTCGGTATCAGTCATGCAGCGAGGGAGTCTATCCATTTTTCACTAGTGCTAGACCAAGGAGATTGTTTTTGCGTCTGAGGTGGAGCACCACACCTACCATCAGCTCCTTACTTTACCACACAGATCCCTGTGCTACTCATACGATGAGTTGGCGAGGGCCGGTATCGAACTAGGAACCTTGTGGTTTCTAGCCGAATGCTCTACCGACTGAGCTAACCCGGCCCTTTCTTGATACTAGTGTTCCTTAATTGTATGACAGTTATCATCTTGCAACACCCTCTGGTTAAAAATGAGACCATCCAAATCATCCAAGATGGAATGCAAAAGTGTAAAAAAAAAGATTATCTGGTGTTGATTATCCACCAAATTCTTAATTATTATTAATGGACCATTCCATTTTTCTCAAAGAAAGAAAGGGAAGGATAAGGACATGCTACACAGAAAAAAGTAGAGAGAGATAGAGAATGTGTGTGAGCGTGTGGAAGCAATAATGCTAATCTGTTTCAATCAAACATTATGAAAAGATGGAAAGAAAAAAAGTTAGAGAGAGTTAAATCAAGATTATTAAACTTTGTTACATATTGAACTCTTTTGCAATAGCTCTTAAGTAAACATTGTAATAATTCAATTATCATAGTGTGGTATATGCACAGGTCCTTCTAGTTTCTAATAATACCAAAGATCAATAATACTTTTAAAATATGGAATTATGCTTATTATTATTACTTATTTAACAATTTGTTTGATCTTGTTTTTATCCTGGTGTTTTGATATTTCTTGGGCATTCCATCATGGTGTAATGTTTAGCAAGCTAATCTCACAAATCCATTATTATTGAATGGCGAGTTCGATCCTCACTGGATACCCCATACTATGCAGCCTTGTGTCACATCCTATCCATGGTGAATAGGTTGGCTAAATACCTACTTTCTGGTATTTCTTTACTACATTTTGTGCTTATTTACTATATTAAAAAATGGATATAATATGCATACAGTATTTTTGTTTTGTTTTTTTCACTTCAGTTTTTATTTATTATATATATATATATATATATATATATATATATGATAAATGATTATCTTAAACAATTATATATATATATTACTTCTTCATGTTGGTGGGATAAAGAACGATAGGGCCGGAAAGGAGTAAAGAATAAAATTGCTTTTGTATGCAATAAAAGCAATTTTATTCTTTACTCCTTTTCAGGCCTACCATTTTGATCCCACCAACATGAAGAAATTATATTTTATATATATATATATATATATATATATATATATATATATATATATAACCTTTTATCCATGGCTATGATGCGCAGTGAAGCAGTATCACCTCTACCAAATAGATGGACTACCACCATAGATTATTAATGACTACCACTTAACTCAAACTAATGCATCTCCTTTTGATCTTATAGACAACCAGACACCAAAAGCAGACTTACAGCATTAAGAATTAGTATTCTTAGCTGATTGGTTGAGATTTGTAATCATCAAAGTGATGGTAGGAGAGGCGATCGGTTTGAACTAATCATCTCTGCAGCTGGTCACTTAATTTTTAGAATGACCTATTAGTTAGTTTTGACCAATAAGATCGGAGAGTGACCTCTGAATGTTGTTGCTGATTTTGGGATGGAATACAATGAAATAAGTAGATATTTAGCCAACCTATTCTTCACCATGGATAGGATGTGACACAAGGCTGCATTGTAATGGGGTATCCAACAAGAATCAAACTTGCTATTCAATAGTAATGGATCTGTGAGATTAGCTTGCTAAATATTACACCGGTATAATTTCTCTGAATGTTTGAGATCAGGCTTGATGATTAGTATTATCTACGTTATTCGGACTATTAAATAACAATAAAGATGAGGACAATAGTCTGAATAACGCAGATAATACTAAACACCAGGATAAGATGTCCTTTCATTTACCCAACCCATTTGTCACGAGTAGGATGTGACACAATGTTCCATAATATGGGGTATCCAGCGAGGATCAAACTCTCCATTCAATAGTAATGGATCTGTGAGACTAGCTTGCTAAACATTTAAAAAAAAAAAATTTTTTTTAAAGGCAACACTAAGAGGAAACATGTTTATTGCCTGGTGCCTGAGGCACCCCCCCCCAAAAAAAGGGAATGCCAAAGGGATCACACACTTTTTGCACTGGTCACTACATATGAGCTTTGGATTATGGGTGACTCTCCACATTAAAAAGCCCAACTGTCAATCCGGCCTGGTGGGAGGTCAAGAGAAAAAAATTATTTTTTAATTGATAATTCATATATGTGGACCTCAAGATCTGGGCCCCCTCCCATCTAAATTTTTTTTTTCCTATTTTTTTTCCTTCAATGGATTATTATCGATTACACACCAATTTATCAGATTGTAAAAAAAAAATTCTTAAAAGTTCTTTATTTTTTGAGTTTTCACGGGTGCTCATTTCCCCGTATAAGTTTATAGTAAATCGATCCCCCATATCGGAACCGCTCTACTTTAACAGTTGTTGTGTTAACGATATTAATGACATATGGGGGATCGATTTACTATAAACTTATATGGGGAAATGAACACCCATGAACACTCAAAAAATAAAGAACTTTTAAGAATTTTTTTTTTACAATCTGATAGATTCGTGTGTAAACGATAATAATCCATTGAAGGATAAAAAATTTAGATGTGGGGGTTCCACCTTCATATTTATTGTTCACTTTTGATGAAAGAAATAATAGGGAAACTTTTTCTGAAAAGTATTGCAATTTGGAAACAATTTGGATACCCCCTCACTCCCCCTGCACTGTCGGCTGGGGCTGTAGAACATACCAATATACCAACTGCACCTCTGAAGAAGAGTAAAATCCCCCCAATGGGGCCACTTGTTGATTGTGGGTGGTGACCTGTGATGCTTAAGGACAGAATCTTGGTGGTTGAGCAGTCCATGACATGAAACACTACTTTGACCCTTACGCTAGAAAGGCAGTTGGAGAGGCTCCCTCTGATCAATCAGCTGGTCATGTCAAGCCCTATCACCTGTATGATTGTCCAAACCCTATTGCCCTTATGGCAAGCCCCCAATGTCCTTAGTATGACATTAAACTGCATCTACTGGTGAAGTAAAATTCTGGAACTCTGGGGAATGTAAAGTACCCCTTTATCACCAATACTCCCAGGTCCACCCTCATCCGGTGTGTTAGGGTCCCATTTATTGATTAAATAGATAAAAAATGTGTATTAAAATATGTTTGAAAAAAAATTGAATACCCAACAAGAATGAATAAAACAAAATGTCTTTGGCATAAAATAACCCAACAAGGGTTGACATGCCATAAAATCCAACTAACCAACCCTCACTCCTTATCTTTAAATTCTAGCTTCAGTTTTATTCTGAAAATTATCTACAAAGTGATTTTGTGAAACATTGAAAATAAACACAGCTAGTGTGTGTGTGTGTGTGTGTGTGTGTTTATAAGCTTAGCTTGAATGTTCTGGCATAGAATTGTTTATTCTTATAAAACATTAATGTTTTCTTCTTCAAATTCTGTATTGATCAGTTGTTCATTGGAATTTATCTGGGACTCTTTCCAGACATTTCTGTTTCTCTTAGATTACACCAGGAAGAATCTGCATTTCCCTTGCATCTTTATAAACTCTCTGTTTAATGGACACTTTAAAAGAATACACAAAAGATCTTCAAGTTTACAGGAGTTGAGTTCACCCCCCAAAGACCAGTCTGATGTAATTCAGAAAGAAAGAAAAAATGTGGGTGTTGGCATCTGTATTGGGAAGGAAAAAACTAGTGTAAGCAGGTGTAGTGAGGGGAGGGAGGAACAAAAAGAGGAGGGGGATGAGGATGGAAATTGAGAAGGTAGGAAGAATGAAATTAGAGGGAGAGGGGAATGTTGGTTGGGGGGAGAAGGAGATATAATGGTTTCTTACATGAGCCCCTTAAAATAAATGAATATAAACAAACAGCTGAAATTTATAATTAGACATGGTTGTTGCTAAGTGCTTGTTTTTTTTATTTTTTATTTTTTTTTTTTTTTTTTTTATTTTTTATTTTTTTATTTTTTATTTTTTATTAACTCATGAATAGGAAGTTGTTGATTTAGTTAGACTAAGTCTCGTTTTTTTTACTAAAGGCCAAATTTTCCATTGTCCTGGTTATGACATTAGACAGCATCTAATGGTGGAAGTTTCAATTTTGTAGCCCTGGGGAGTGTGGAGTACCCCTTCATCGCCATTACTCCCAGGTCCACTTTTAACTGAAGTGGTAATACCTGTTAGGATCCCATCTATGAGTTAACAAAAATGTGTTAAAAATTGAGTTAAAAAAAAAAGGAATTTTCAATACCCATCAAAAATGAATAAAAGGGAGTGTGGAGTACCCCTTAAAGGCCATTACTCCCAGGTCCACTCTTAACCGGAGTGGTAGAACCTGTTAGGATCCCACCTATGGGTTAAATACAAGAAAATGAGTTAACAAAAATGTGTTAAAAAAAAGAATTTTCAATACCCATCAAGAATTAATAAAACAATGTCTTCTGCATAAAATAACCCAACAAGGTTGCCATGCCATAAAATCTAAACAACCAGCCAACCAAGTTTTTCAAGAATATTATAATCTAATTTTACTATGTTTTGTTGAGCTAACACTCTGAAGTGTATTAACAAGGACAGTTTAATGACCGAAATTACTTTGACCTCTTAATCAAGATCATGTATGTGTCAAACTAGACCAGTCATGTGCAAACTGAGGGTCCACAATGATTTCTGAATGGTCCACATAAGATTTCAATTTTTTATAGAAAACATCTTTTTACCTAAAAAAAAAAAAAAAACCCAAAAAACAAACTTTTCTTTATTTCTAAAGCAGGTGCTTACGCCTATGGGCTTCTGTAGTTAATAAAATGGTTGAAATACTTTCCAAATAAAACTATCTTGATTTTTTTTTTCATGATGAGCCATGCCTAATGTAACTTCCTTTATTTTTTGTTTTAACTCTTAATATCCTCATTCCACCCAACCGGAAGTCACATTTATTTCCTAATCTACCCCAAATGATAGCCTTTGTTTAAATGTAATATTAAACATAATTAGAAGTCTTTGATTTAAGGGAAATAACAGGTAACTTTAATTGAAAAAGCTATTTTTAGCCATCTTTTGATAAATCCTTATAGGAATGGGGCTCTGGACTTAGAAAATTCTCAACAGGATGTTAAGAGTTAAAAAGGTTTTCCCAACCATCTCCTTTTGTGTAAATGGGGGAAGTACAGCCACAGGGTTGAAATGTTCTGGATCAGTTTTGTCTCATTTATATTTTGCCTCATACCTGTTCAAAGGTAAAAAAAACAGCTGTGGGAGAGAATTAGATAGCATACTTCAACCATAGTCTTTGGTCTGGGGAAAGTCAGTCATTAGGGCATCTTTTATGGCTTATTGCCAATACTAATTGTATATCATCAGATATTTTTAGGTGTCTTTAAAACTTCACAGACATTTCTCACTTTGATATTTTTTCTTAAACATACTAGCAAGCATATGCTCCTTCCACTGGGCATAAGTATTTAAGTTTTAATGTAATGAAATATATTAAATTAAAAAGACTAACATAAGACTTAGATAAGAACGCATATAAAAATATTACTTATTTTAATTATATTTTAATTGGTTACTATATAAAATCATTCAAGGATTGATTTTAATACATAGTAGAATAAAATAATAATATTAGAGATCAATTGCATAAAGTAATTATTTATTAAACCCAGTTAACAAATTAACCACACCATATATTATTTAAACCTTTATTTCTTAATGATATATAAGACACTTTGCAGGTTTTTACTGAAGGTATTGTGATGGAAGCAGTGACATAATTTTGTTTACAGTCAGATACCGAATCTCTGTTATAAGAAGATATTTTTTGTTATTTATTACCAAATGTTGATTTTATTTTATTCATTTTAAAAAGACAAAAAAAAAAAAATAAATAAATTAAATAAAGACAAAAACAACAAAAAATAAATAAAAATAACCCAAAAAATTCTCCCTTAGTTTATGGCTTTTTTTATGGATTGAATAATAAAAGTAAAAACATTTTTTTATGTGGGGTTGATGTAAAATTAGCCTTAGATCAATTGATAGCCATCAGATATGTTGGGAGGTGGGGGTGGGGCAGTATAAGAAACTAAGTAAAAGAAAATATTTCATCAGTATCTAATTGATCCTTTATCTTTTCCACCTGTTTCTACTTAATGTCTTTCCTAGAAGATACACAACTCATACATATTTATAACGGAATTTATTTTTAAACTCAATACCTTTTTATTTAAGGTTTAAAAAACCAACAACTAGTAACATTTTGATACAGTTTCCAAGAGTATTACTTAAAGAATTCCATGAAATTCACTTTGATATGAATTTATTTTGGTTTATAAAATTCAACTAAATACATTACTGGCAAACCCCCAACCATTTTTATCCTATATGCGCTAGAAATTGATGACTGAGGGTCTTAGTGTCCTGGGTATGACATTAACTCTTAACATCCTGTTGAAAATTTAAGTCCAGAGCCCCATTCATATAAGGATTTATAAAAATGACTAAAAATGGCCTTTTCATTTAAAGTTACCTGTTACTTCCATTTAATATAAGACTTCTAAATATGTTTAATATTACATTGAAACAAAGGCTAATCATTTGGGCAGATTAGGAAAATCAAATGTGACTTCCAGCCGGGTGGAATGAGGTGGTATAGGATGTTAAGAGTTAAACTGCATCTAATTGTGAATTTCCAATTCTGCAACTCTGGGGAGTGTGGAGTACTCTTTCATTGCCATTATTCCCAGGTCCACTCTGACCCGGAGTGGTAGTACCTGTTAGGATCCCATCTATGGGTTAAACAGATCAAAATGAGTTTTAAAGAATTGAATACCCAACAAGAATGTTAGGATCCCATCTATGGGTTAAACAGATCAAACCCCAACAAGAATGAATAAAACAAAAACATCTTCGGCATAAAATAACCCGACAAGGGTTGACATGCTGTAAAACCCAACCAACCAAACTAAATACCTTTCCCACACATATAAACCCACTAACACACATATACTAAGCTTAGGCTGCTGATGGTAGATGTGGCACTTCACCTCAGCCCAAACAATCTCTCTGGTCTATATATATATATTTACAAACCGCTCTGTACAAGCAGGATATGACACAAGATCAATTTCTTAAGCGGAGTTCAACAGGTTTGAATTCAGAGTTTTCCTTCTCCTAGACCGGTTGCCTAACCAAGGTTAAAGAGCCCAGTCTGCCCTACTATTTACCCATAGCTGGAAGGAGAGTAGGATTCATACCTTTCCCAAGAGTATTAGCAATAAGTGAAATGTAATACCATGTCCAGGATTTGAACTGGGGGCAACAAGTCCATTTCCCATGACTTTAACCATTACACCATGCACTTCCTACACTAGCAGAAAGGAGATTGGCTCCCTCACTGTCTGGCTGATATCAATAATAGGCCACTCTTCCAACTTTACTTACTTATAGCCAATATTATTATTCTGAACTTTTTGAGACCTTTACACCCGTATACCGGTGGTATTTTTACCCTCCCCCATCACTCCCACGCAACCACTCACACTGTAGCACTGGTTTACCAATATGGAGATCATGCTCAAATCGCAGAGGGTAAATATAGCTTTTCAGAGCTAAAAGGGTTAAGAAGCAAATTCCTTTTTTTTTTTTTTTTTTAAACATCTTTTCTATTAAGATAAGAATCCTGATTCTGGAAGTGAACAAATGTTCTGTCGGCTTTTGCTCTTTCTATTCTTTATAAATTATTTTCTTTGATTATTTTTGTTTCCAAAATTCCTTCTGTTGTTGCAAAGATCAAATTCCCTTTACCTTCCAGATTCACCAAAAAAAGCTTACCAAAAAAAAAAAAAAAAAAAAAAAAAAAAATAAATAAATAAATAAAAAAAAAAAAAAAAAAAAATCATCTGTTTCACCTGTATAGGTTTTGATGGTTGAGTCAGAAAAAAACCCAAAAAAAACCCCAACCCCCAAAACGAAACAATATTTTCTGTCTGGATGCTGACTCACATGGTTGTTCCAAAAATTACAAATTGGGATTTATACCCTATGGGATATGTTATTTTCTTTTTATACATTATCATGTGAGATTTTATTATTTATAAAGTTAAACACGGCTAAGATATTTGGCAAAGGCCCCTCCAATTTGCTTCTACTGGAATTACATATATATTTGTGTACAAAAATCTTGGCTTACGGTCAAGTCATGCTGATCACACTGGTTCTTGCTAGATCACTCAAGTTAAGCAATGATGAGCATGTTCAATACTTAGATGGGTGACTATTTAAGCAACAGCATGTACTGTAAGGAATCTGATATCAAAATGACTTGATTCGGCATTAAATGACCCAAAAAGGTTTGGATTGGTGACCATTTAAGCAATAGACCCCCCCCCCCAATGAGACTACCTTTTGGCTGTGGGTGGCAACCCATAATGTCTAAGGATAAAACACCATCCATGACATGCAACACGCCACTTTAGTCCTTACTTAGGCTAGATGGGCCCTCTGTGATCATTAGCTGGTCACATCAAACCCTAGCACCTATATGATTGTCCTAACCCTATGCCCACCTCCTAACCCTTTTTATCATATATGTGCTAGAAGGCAGTGGCTGAAGGTCAGTGTCCTGGGTATGACATTAAACTATCTGAGAAGTTCCAGTTTTGGAGCTCTGGGGAATGTGGAGTACAACTTCATCACCATTACTGCCAAGTCCACTCTGACCCGGAGTGGTAGTACCTGCTAGGGTCCCACCTATGGGTTAAATGAAAAAAAAAAAAAATGAGTATTAAAAAATGTGTTTTAAGAAAGACTAAGAAAAATTCTTTGAATATCAATCAAACGTCTTCAGCATAAAATAGCCCAACAAGGGATGACATGCTGTAAAATCCAAGAAAGAAAGAAAGAAACTTTGTAAAATTAAATCAACGGGTTAAATAAGAAAAAATTAAAAAAATATATTAAAAAAATGAGTTTAAAAAAAATTGAATGCCCATCAAGAATGAATAAAACAAAATGTCTTTGGCATAAAATAACCCAACAATGTTTGACATGCCATAAAATCCAAGAAAGAAAGAAAGAAACTTTGTAAGATTAAACTTGCATTCTATGACACATATATGAATGGATTATTTCAGTTTCTTAGGATACAAATTGCCACTTAGAAATTAAAAGAGCTCTAAGCTTTTGTTTATTGAAGAAATACAATAAAAATGTGTTCAGTGCATAATTAACTGAAGATTTATAAAAATGATTTTTTAAAAAATCTCCTGGATTAGAGAAAGCAATTTTTGGAAGCCGTTCAATATTTTACCTTCAATTGAGGATTTCATAAAATAAAAAATAAAAAATTCAACAAAAATAAAAAAATTGTGCTTGAATGGCGTCATAAAAGAGAATATCTTTTTTGCGCATATTTGTATTCAATTTATCTTGTGGATTTTAAGATTATAAAACTGATATTTTAGTTGCTTCTGTCTTTAAATAATCGAAATCAACAAGGATTTTTTGATAAAGATATCAGATATATAAGTAAGTAAGTAAAGTCATTGGGGCGGCCTAATGACGGTATCAGCCAATCAGCGAGGGAGTCTATCCCCTTTTCACTAGTGCTAGACCAAGGAGATTGTTTTTGCATCTGAGGTGGAGTGCCACTCCTCCCATCAGCTCCTTACTTTATTGCATAGATCTCTGTGCTACTCATACGCTGAGTTGGCGAAGAGCCGGTATCGAACCAGGAACCGGGTTAGCTCAGTCGGTAGAGCGTTCGGCTAGAAACTATCAAATATATAGCTACTCCAAATAAACACACAGTATTATATATATATATATATATATATATATATATATCTTTTTGTGGAGTTCACATATGCTTCTTTGTCGGTATATATGAGGAGTCTCTCTCTCTCTCATATATATATATATATAAAGGCCTCATCAGCAGAACTATAAATAGGAAGACCGCCTTGTGCGTGATTTGAAACCCGACTGTCAAGCTGACAGGCGAGAACTGTAGCCCCTACACCAACCAGACTTTCTTAGATTCTGCTGATGAGGCCTAATAGGCCGAAATGTACATACAGAGATTGATTTTTCTCGATTTGTCTAGACTTACATTTAAGCTTTTTTCTTTATCAATTGTATTGTTCTGTATATAATTCTCTACTTATGGTACTTTAAGCTCTATATGGACCAAACCAAATTTAACATTCTGTTGTTAAAAAAAGCCCAGCTTAGAATCATTCCTAAGACCATCTAACCTGGTGAATTACGTATATATATATATCTGTGCACATTTTAAAGTGCACATGGACTATAAATATTTGGCTACCTTAATATATATATATATATATAATATATATATATATATATATATATATATAATATGCTTAAATGTGTCTATGTGGATAAACATTTAACAAAAAAGAAGAAATCCTGCAAATTAGACTGTGGCTTCAGTCCTTAACAACTAAGCCATGTCTACAAATGATTTTTTATCTTAAAAGTAATTCTTTTTTTAAAAATCGTTTGGATTTTCTCTGAACTAAAGAAAATGGCTTCTTATTTTGATTGAAAATGAGAACATTCCAGTTCTTTGTCTGAATTTTGTTAGACAGGATTTATTGTAATTCATTTTGTGATAGACTATTCCCTTTGTCCGTCTTGTTATTTGTTCACAACATTTTTGATTGTGTACCCTCTGGCCTTCTGGTTATATTTACAGCGGAATCATTGGTGTTAACCATCCATTATTAACTTTTATGGAAAACAGCCGATATTACTGTAAATACACCAGAATGAGAGAGAGAGAGAGAGAGAGAGAGAGAGAGAGAGAGAGAGAGAGAGAGAGAGAGTGAGAGAGAGAGAGAGAGAGAGAGTACATAGCCAAATCATTAAGAACAAATAACAGAACAGATGAGGAAAATAGTACAACTAACACAAAAGGAATTACAAGAATATTTCATTTGTCTGAATTTTTTGAGATGAGCCTTGATAATTTGTATTATTTGGACTATTGTTCTCATCTTTGTTATATATATTTACCAACCCTTCCACACGAGCAGGATGCAACACATGGTCAATTTCTTAAGTGGAGTTTAACAAGTTTGAATTCAGAGTTTTCCTTCTCCTAGACTGGTTACCTATCTAAGGTTAAGGGGCCGAGTCTGCCCTACTATTTACCCATAGCTGGAGGGATAGTAGTTGGATGCATACCTTTCCCAAGGGTATTAGCAATATGTGAAATGCAAACAGCCTTGTCCAGGATTTGAACTCGGTTGACGATTAAATTTCCCTATGATGGTAACCATTACACCATTCCCCTCCAATATTGTTACATACAAAATGTTTTGGCTGATGTGCTCTCCAACCTTCTTCATGCTCCCGATTATGACAAGAAGGTTCCCAAGTTTGAGACTGTAGAGATTCATGGAGGGATTAGTATCCAGCTGTGTTGCAAGCTGAGTATGTTGTGAGGATCCAGACTTGGTAGGGAGTTTAAATAACAGGCTGGGCTATTCCACTTGTGTATTTGGGTCAAGTTCACTTCTTAGATCCTCATTGGCTGCTGGCTTTCAGGTGGACACTTTCATCCATATATCCTGAATATTTGACTGTGTTCAAGCAGTTAAGTACATAGCATATTCAGTTATGATCTTTTTTGTCTGGTTATTGGACACTAGTAACAGCCTTCCTATGGAGGTTATGATGTTTATTCTATAAAAATAAAATCATACCAATAAGACTGGGTGTGAGGTATTCAAATTAGTAAAACTCACACTGAGGAGGAAAAGTAATACCAAAAGAAATTTATATCTGTACCAAGGTATCCATCTATATATATATATATATATATATATATATATATATATATATATATATCATTTTGTATTTATATGTATTCTTTTATTTTTGTTTTTGGATTAGATTTAATTTCTTTTTATTACAAATAAAACTTAACTACCACTATGAACTATCTCTGATTGGTTTCATGGCCAATCCTAAACTATTTCCATCTGACATTTTTATACCCCTTTATAACCCCCTTCATCAAGAAAAGTTAAGATAAAAACTTTAAAAAATAAAACTTTCAAAAACCCTAAATATTTTTTATTATTATAGCAAAGGACATTTTGGCTTAATTCATTACTGTTTATGTCCTTGAATATACACTTTCGAGTAGTGTATGGATGTGTAATACATAACAGTGCATGCCAATTCTTTTCTCAGGTAATATATCTTTTTACCAACATAAAGTAAATTAGAACTTTAATTCAAATGTGCAAGTTGTGTTTCTCATAGAAAGTAAGAGAAGAATTTATACTTTTGATGATGATTTCTAGTTTTTGTTTTATCTTTGGTAATTTTATATTGAAAAGAAAGTTTTTGCTGTACTTCACCTTATCCTTTTGAAAATTCTTCTGATCCCATACATTCATTTTCATTATCTGAATGTTACGACTCAAAATAGGACCCCCCCCAAAAAAAAACCAAAAAAACTCTAAAGTAAAACCAAATTTCTAGATTGAATTGTTAACAGGAAAGAGTGCATTTTTAGTAAAGAGCGATATTGCATCTTAAGTTGATATTTAGACTATCAAAATGGTTGGTTGGATTTTACAGCATGTCAACCTATTGGGTCAACTATTATTATACTAAAGCCGAGCGAATCAACATTTGTCTCCTAAAGGCTTTTTTCCTATTTAGTTTAATGACACAAAAATGATACTAAATTATTCCTTACTTTTAGGATTGAATTATGTTTTAAAAAAATTCTGTCGTAATTTGCAATTAAGTCAAAAACTGACCAATTTCTTACTTGACTTTTTGCCTATCACTTTCTCCCCCCCCCCTCTATGTACCTCTTGATTACCTCCTCATTATATAAGCTTAGTCTCTCTAGGAGAGAGAGAGAGAGAGAGAGAGAGATAGACTCTCTCTCTCTCACACACACACACACACACACACGTGGGAGAATTTGAAATGTATTTCTATGTTAAATTTCACAAGCAGAAACCAGTAGCTTAAATTAGGTTAAACATTCCCTTTCTTAGAAAGCTTAACATACAAAATAATTTTAATGTTTAGTCCAGCCGTATTATTATTATTATTTTTTTTAAAAATTCTTATTCGCTTTGCAAACTCACTTTTCCCTTATCTCAATTATCTACCCAGAGCTGAATGGATGACCCAACGGGTTACGTTTTGTCTAGTTTTATACTGAAGATGTTTTTGTTTTATTCATTCTTGATAGGTATTAATTTTTTTTAAACACATTTTTTAAACACATTTTGTTTATTTAACCCATAGATGGGAATAAATTTTGGTAAAGACTATTTAATTTTTTCCAAAATTTTATCAAGTAATCCTGATATTGGAAATAAAATACTTGCAGCATGGAACACAAACTACCTGCATCAGTTGTTAGCTGCCGAGACACTGCATCCTTCAAAACCTCCATGCATCCTGAAATTTGCCAACACTATACCTGTTACCTCCCCTCCATGCACTGTTCATTTTCTTGACATTTGTACATTATTCGGACCATATTACCTTTAGGCACCCCTTTTATCTCGATTAAGAAAGGACATGTTTTTCATTTACACCGTCAATATCCGGTTGTTTTAACAGATGATTTTTAGATTATTTTTTTTTTAATTATAAAACTAACCTTAACTCCTAACCAACAACCAAATATTGATGGTTTAAATGAAAAACATGTCCTTTTTTAATCGAGATCAAAAAGGGGTGCCTAAAAGTAATATGGTCCCATTATTCTATGTACTATACATGCACCTTTGATGAGTTGTAGTACACCTGAGCCCTGTACTCAATAATTTTGTTATTATTATATCCAAGTTTTTAAGATGTTAACCATCTTGATTATTAAATAATCATATATAAGATTTTTGGATGTTTGTTTTTTTAGAAGCATTGTTGGATAAAGTATATATTATTATTTATATTTTTGCTTGAAGGTAATTACAATGCGTATATCGTATAAAATTCGATAATTATAGAAAATAACCATGACAAGTGAATTTCGCAAACGATCATGTGAATTTTATACGATATACGCATTGTAATTGCCTTCAAGCAAAAATATAAATAATCATATATGCTTATATAAGTATATATTGCTATAAGAATGATATATTCTTAAGTATTTCTATACATTGTATAAAATCTGTTAAAGAGTCTTTGTTAATTTGAATTGTTTAAAAAAAAGTCTATATAAAATAGTTTTTCTCTTGTAAAATTGAATACATAATGTTACTGTTAGTATTTTAGTTTTTAATTAGAAAAAAGTGAAATAATTCGTATTGGTTTTAAAAAAACAAACAAAAACCAGTCAATGTAAATATTCCTGATTTCTATGAATTATGGCCTTACTATTAAACTTCGACCTTTTGAAATTGGTTTGTAAAAGCTGGGCAAACTATTCTATGGATTGGAGCCAAACTTCGTATTGATTGGAAAAATTGTAGTCTTTTCAGGAAAGCCCCAACTATCAACTTTTATAAATCTATTTGTGAAACTATTTACATTGTGCGGCTTTTACTAGAAATGCAACGGAGAAACTAGTCAAGTGTCCATAAAAATGGCCAAAGCTTTTTATGACCAAACAGCAAGTAGATTTTTATGCCAGTTAGATATAGATTTTTCTGAGCACATCATTTAATATGGAAAGAAAGAGCAAAAGACTGCTACAATGGGTTTTTTTTTATTATTATGTTGTCAGTTTTTATAGTTTTTAGAATTCTGTTCTATGTTTAAAAGCCAGATGCAATAAAGCTTTTAGTTTAAGAAGTTCATAAAAATATAAATTGTGTGATTGTAATTCTCTGAAAATAGATCCAACATCTGTGAGTTGCCACTTTGTTTTATTAAAGAATACTTGGATATTTTAAGTCCAACATTGGAGTGTTAACAAAATCTTAAATAGCATAACTATTATCTTTTATAAGATAAAGCAAATTGAAATTTCCTCTTGAAAATACTGGCTGGAATTTTTTTTTTTTTTCAGGGATATTTTAATTGGTCAATGGAAGAGAGTATAAGAATTTGTGAGGTGTTAACTTAGTAGCTAACACCTGTTTCTTGTAATGCACTAAGTTATCTAAGAGTGGGTAACCCAACACAGAACATATACATTGATCAAATCCCGACAAAGAGTTATAACAAACAGACTTTATTGTCTAAACAAAGTCCAACAGAAAGAATACAAAACAGGATAGATAAATGTGCTAAAGAAAAGAGTATAATAAACAAAAAAGAGGTTTAAAATCAGGAGAACTATATTATTTCCAAGAAGGTAATACTGTATATGTCTAGGGCCTGTATGTACTATATCCAAACCCCCTAAACCGAAGAGGGCTCAAGCCTATTTAGGGGCCCCAGAAGGGAAGGTTTCATATATTTTATATGAATATTATAGATTCTTCAGTTAAATCTTGTTTTCTATAAACTTTGAATTCATAGACTTCTAAGAACTAGTGAGATGTTAACACCCTTTTCTTATAAATGCACTAGGTTATCCAAGAGAGGATAACCCAACACAGAACATATACATTGATCAAATCCCGACAAAGAGTTATAACAAATAGACTTTATAGTCTAAGCAAAGTCCGACAAAGAATACAAAACAAGATAGTTAAATGTCCTAGAGAAAAGAGTCTTTGTAGATAGCCTGAGGCTATAAAATGAAGAATAAAGCTTATCACTGAAAAGAAAGCCTCGTATAACAGGTATGCATATAAGCCTGTAGCTGGGGGGATAAGCCCTCCAGTCCAAATGAACAGACACACAGCTTGTGTTTAGTTGTTCCAGGTGGAGAGTCCAGGAGAAAGAGAGAGAGATTTTTGGTGGCACTGCCTTTAAATATTCTGGTTGCAATGCCACCTAATGGCAAACTAGCAAGTAAGGGAAGATAATCCCAACAAGAGATAGCTAAGTATTTGTAATGTACTGTAACACTGAAAGGGATTTAAAAAAAAAAATTGCTTTCTCCCCAGTCACAAGAGGAAGGAAAATGTTTTGTTATTTTTTGGACTTGATTAATGTGACCAGTTCCAGAATTTGAAAACCAGCATAAAATTGGCAGCACTTGAGGTAATGGAGGTACTCGTGGCATAAGTTATTGCCATAGGAAGTGGACTTGGCTACCCTAGTTCAAACCCTGAATGAGACTATTTGCATTTCCCATAGCACTAATACCCTTGGGAAAGGTATGAATCCAATTCTTCTCCCTTTGAGTAAATAATAAGGCAGACTGAGCTCCTTAACCTTGGTATGGCAATTGATCTGGGAGAAGGAAAACTGAATTCAAACCAGTTGTAGTCCTAAAGAGGGATGGGCTCCAGCAGGCTATTCCTGCCCAAGACACACCACATTAGTAGCACTCCCACAACCAAACCAGGTTACACCCCCTCTCTCTGTCCTTCCCCTACTCTTTCTATCTTTCTTATTATAGTTTTTCTGTATTACAGAATGGTCCATTATTTAGCTAAGGTGATGATACTCAAAATAAGAATTCAGCAGATAAGTAACACCAGATAATCAGGATTTACATTTTTGCATTTCATCTTGGATGATTTGGATGGTCTCATTTTTAACCAGAGGGTGTTACAAGATGATAATTGTTGTACAATAAAGGAATAGATAGTTTGAAAACCTCATGAAATAGAGAGGAACAACGACTAAAGTCAGAATTATAAATGAGGAAATAAGTAAATAAGGATGTATCAGTTGCTTTTATATACTCATCACATCTGTGAATATCAATGAATATATATATATATATATATATATATACACAAGGGTGACTCAAAAAGTAATGCCATTTTGTTTAGGACGGGTATAATTACCAACACAGGAACATGTGTCATACATCAAAATGTAGCTGGTCCTCTATGAATCACATCCCTACTTCTCCACATAGTCAGTTTCTCTCAATAGCAATGTTCCACCTTCAAATGAGAGCATATATCCCTGTCCAATAAAATTCTGTTGACTGTTCTTTGAGCCACTACTTCGCTACAGATTTCACTTCCTCGTCACTGGGTAACCAGCGGGTGTTACAAGTGAGTGAGTCAACTGAATTCTACATAACTGTTTAAGTAAATGAGTGAATAAGTCAGTCTGCTGTTGAAGTGACCAGCTAAGTAAGTGAATTTGACATGAAGCAGTTGGTATATATGTCCATCAGGAATATTCCATATTTGTATATGGGTGATACCATTCCCTGAGTCCAAATTGGCTGCTGACTTTAGATGGTGCTTAGATAAATAACCATCACTCTGTACTATGCTTGTGGCAATACAGGATCCGTATTTGAGTTACAGCTTGCTTGCTACCTTTGTCTTCCAATTTGACGGCAATTGGGCTTCTGCAGCAAGATGATAGCAGTCATATTTTTAAGGAACATGAGTATTATTATATAGATTAATCTATTGGATAGGGACCAACATTGAGAGAAATAGAAATTGTCTTTGAATTGAAGAGCGTCATCCAAACCGAAGACATAAGAATAAATGGAATCTGGATTTGAGACAAATCTCCCATTTTGTCTTGAATCAAAGGAGATTTGCTTTTATTTAAGTTAATCTGGTTTTTAGATTTAATGGTTCCATTTTGTTTGGTTATATTTTTATCAATCTCCATAAATAAAATCCAAGAATCCTCTTTTCCCTCTTTTATTTAAAAATATTGACTTGTCTTTCTTTTTCTTACACAAATTTGAATACAAAGAAATAAGAACTGAAAAAGGAGATGAGCCTCTTACTTGCCTCAAAGAGATGGCTCAATTATTGAACTTTAGCTTTTAGATTCTACCCGAGTCTTCGTCTTTCACTCAAGAAGTGAGGGCAGAAAATAGAGTAAAGGTTCAACAATGAAAAGTAAATACTATTTCAACCTTGGTGACTTTAGTCTTACAAATTACAAGATGAAAACTTTGGAGAACCAATTTTCAACATTTCCATTTTGATTGTACTTCGATTTTAATTTTAAAATCGAAGTACAATCAAAATGGAAATGTTTGAAAATTAGTTCTCCAAAGTTTTCCATCTTGTCCATGATATTTTATAGACTTATTAATCTATATACAATGTTCGTGTTCCTTAAAGGTATGACCGTTATCATCTTGCAACACCTTCTGATTAAAATTGACACCGTCTGAATAATCCAAGATGAAATGCAAAAATGTAAATCCTGATTATCTGGTGTTGCTTATCCACCAAATTCTAATTTCTTATGAGTGTTGTCACCTCAGCTAAATATTGGACCACTCTGTTTTCATTATAAAGAAAGAAAGGGAAGAAAAAGGACATGTTACACAAAAATATAATAACAGAGAGGGTGAGCAAGTGGATACGATAATGCCAATCTGTTTCAATCAAACAAAATGAAAAGAAGGAAAGAAAAAGTGTGAGAGAGTGTTAAATCAAGATTATTATACATTTTACATATTGAACTAAAATGCAATAGCTCTTAAGTAAACTTATCAAATGTTGTAATAATTAAATTATCATACTGTGGTATATCCACAGGTCCTTCTAGTTTTATTGTAATTCATGTTTATTTTTTGGTTTCCGGTTTAGCTCAGTCGGTAGAGCACTGGACTAGGAATTGCAAGATTCTTGGTTCGATACTGGCTCTTGCCAACTTAGCGTATGAGTAGCACAGGGATCTGTGCAGTCAAGTAAGGAGCTGATGGTAGGTGTGGCGCTTCACCTCAGATGCAAAAACAATCTCCTTGGTCTAGCACTAGTGAAAAGGGGATAGTCTCCCTTGCTGTTTGGCTGATACCGACTTTAGGCCACCCTGGACGACTTTCCTTTTTTTTATTTTGGGTGTTATTTTTGTTATCTCTACAAAATGGATCCCCAGAGTTGTTTAGTAAAGAGAATATTTGTATTTATGTAAAGATTGAGTTTCCTCCACTAAAAAACCCTTATGGCAAGCCCCAACCCCTTTTTATCATATGGGTGCTAGAAGGCGGTGGCTGCGGGTCTACATGTCCTGGGAATGACGTTAAACTCTATCTGATGGTGAGGTTTCAGTTTTGGAGGTTTGGGGAATGTGGAGCACCCCTTCATCACCATTGCTCCCTGGTCCACTCTGATTCGGAGTGGTAGTACCTGTTAGGGTCCCATCTATGGGTTAAATAGAAAAATGTATTTATAAAAAAATTGTATTATCCATTAAGAATTGATTTATTTCAAAACTTTATCGGCATTAAATGACCCACTGAGGTTGATATGCCATAAAACAAAACAGAAAAAAAAAATCCACTAAAAAAACTACTAATTATTTATTCCTTAGAAACAACCTCAACGAATTTGACATTGACAGTTTTCTCGGGTCATCTTCGCTAATTATCTCTTTCTGACTCATTAGCCAATTTGTACATTGGTAGCTGAATTTTATCAAATGATTGATTGTTAACAGGAAAGGGTTATTGTATGCCTAGAGGTTAGGGAATTGCATTCATTGTATGTCTATATCTAAGATTTTTTTGTGTAGATATTTCTTAACAGGTTTTTTTTTTCTTTGCACACAATCTATGGTCTATGTAAAAATTCATTTTAATGACAGTTTATGAGCAAATGGTAATATCTATTCTTTTTATTGATTGATTTTAATGGCATGTCAACCATTTAGGGTTATTTTATGCCAAGAGTTTAGGAAATCATATTCATTGTACATTCATATTTACATGTTTTGTGTAGTTGTTTCTTAGAGGTCTTCTTTTTGCACATGGTCCTATCGAATACAAATAATTTTGAAACAGATCTATTTGACTCATAGATGGGGCCCTAAAAAGTCCTACCATGTTTGCCAAAAAAAATAAGACTGGCATTCTATTAATTTTCACTGAAATATAATACTCAGGCTTATTTTCGGGGGATGTCTTATTTTTCATATATCATATATGATGTGATGGTGAAGAATGCTTATTTCTTTTGTCTATCTGCCACTCTCAACTTGAGGGCTTATATTAAAATCATCCTGAAAAGTCATTTTTCAGGTATGCCTTATTTTAGGGGAAACGCGGTACCACTCCAGGTCAGAGTGGAACTGTGAGTAATAGCAAATTTTCTCCAAAACTGGAGCCTCATCAGATGCAGTTTACTATCATACACCAGTACACTCCTTTTTGGGCTCAGAATATGCTGTCTATATCCCCTTTGCTGGGGATAGCCAGCTTATTCTAAGCCTCGCTGACAGGGTAGTTTGTTAGGCTGTTGAAACTCTTTAAAAATGATATACAGAGATGCTGATATGTACGTATCTTGTGTCACTGACACATAAAAATCATATCCATGCATCCCAGTGTTTTTTCTTCTTCCCCACCATTTCCAGCTAACTGTAAATACATTTCAATATTTTCTTGGAAACAAATTACACTGTATGGGTACAAGGTAGGGGTTAGATGGCTTTAGTTGTTCATAGATAAAAACTCTATAATTTATTAAGAAACTTTAGTTGGGACCCATCAAATTTCCCAGGGACTCATTCAAATCAAATCTGTGCATCCCAGGATGCACTAAATTAAAAAGCTATCAGCATCACTGTATATAGATGAAAACTAATTTCTTCTATGAATGCTGACTTGGGGAGAAATTTCAGATGTCAATCTTTCAATTTCATTTGAAATAGAATCAATAAAAAAAGATTACTTCTTTCTCCAGGGGGGTTGGGGGTGGGACATAATGCAGACATTATCTTTGTGTCATGTGACTGTGCAGACACACACTCACAATCAGAAATTATTATTTTTTTTTTTTGGTTTTTCTTTCGGTGGAAATTATTTTCTTTCATTTAATCAACTTTCTCCAACGTGGCACCAAGGTCTTGAAGAAGCCTTAACGCATTGACCTCTTTTGGTTTCATCTCTTTCAATCTTCTCCAAAATTAAAGACCACTCTCTCATATGAAAATACTGACAACAATAACTTGCAGGGGTGGTTGGGGGTGGGTTGGGCTAGACTGAAATAAATGAGAAGTGATGATTTTGAATTGTTATATTGATTTAGTCTTCCTCATTTGGGTTGTTCATTGTGTTCAACAACCAACAATCTTTTGCAATATTTATCAGTTTGATCTATAATAATGCTGGGGATATTACTTTAGATTTTTTCTCATCAGTTCTGTATTTTCATGATTTTTCCCTCAGTTTCTTACTGCGAAACAAATTTTCCCACAATGCAATTTTGCAAATAATGAGATTTTCTTTTTGTTCTTATCAAGTCTTATGTTTTTATTTTCATTTTTTTTTTTTTTTTTTGCACTCACAAAAAGAAAATCTTGAAAATACATATAAATAGTTTTTCTGAGCCATTTTAGATAAAGAGAAGAAATACGAGATTAAACGTTTGTATTAATAACTGTTTGTGGATATTTACCTAATTTTTAGTCACAATAGTGAGGATCAAACTCATTATCCTAGCAATGACCTATATGGGCATTGCATATATGTAACACACACACACACATATATATATATATATATATATATATATATGGAGAATAAGTGCTTAATTGGAGTCGTACCTAATTTTGAAAATTAATTAATTAATAATGAATTAGGCGGGAATACCTATTAAATGTATGGCTAAACAAATCGAGAAAAATCAATCTCTGTATGTACATTTCGGCCTATTAGGCCTCATCAGCAGAGGTATAGATCGGAAGACCGCCCTGTGCGTGATTTGAAACCGGACTGCCAAGCTGACAGGCCGATCCCATAACCCCAACACTAAACGAACTTCTTAGATTTTATGATTTGTTTAGAGTAGGTTAACATTCCTCTTCTAGTGACTTTTATTACACGACGATATGATAAGTTGTAAACAAGGTTTGTTTAGAATGGCTTTTTGCCGATAATTTTTTGGAGAATAAGTGCTTAATTGGAGTCGTACATTTAATAGGTATTCCCGCCTAATTCATTATTAATTAATTAATTTTCAAAATTAGGTACGTTTAGTGTTGGGGTTATGGGATCGGCCTGTCAGCTTGGCAGTCCGGTTTCAAATCACGCACAGGGCGGTCTTCCGATCTATAGCTCTGCTGATGAGGCCTAATAGGCCGAAATGTACATACAGAGATTGATTTTTCTCGATTTGTTTAGCCATACATTTAATAGGTATTCCCGCCTAATTCATTATTAATTAATTAATTTTCAAAATTAGGTACGACTCCAATTAAGCACTTATTCTCCAAAAAATTATCGGCAAAAAGCCATTCTAAACAAACCTTGTTTACAATATATATATATATATATATATATCATCCTATTCTATTGCTACAGTCCATCAGTTCTGTTAGACTATCAAAAATTGCAACCATAATCATAACAGGTTATAGACCCTGCCGAGTAAGACTTCTGTTTGATGGCAAAGAGTCTAAATACGAATTATGGGAAATAAAATTTCTTGGTTACCTTAGAATACAATTACACTAAATAATACTTTCACCATCAGATCAATGCGAAGATGTGGATTTTGTGGAAAAAAATGCAACACTCCAACACTCCACTTTGGCCCTTACTTAGGCTAAGGCAGTTGGAGATGCCCCCTCTGGCACCAAAGAAATAATACAAGGACTGTCTGAAAAAAATATCCCTTGGTGCTTATCACAGAACCGTGATGCTTGGCATCTCACCACTAACTATATTGGCTCCTCCTTTAAAAACACCCACAGGGCCATCCTCAAGGACAAAAAGGCACAGAAAAAAGAATCACAACACTATGCCATCAAACCCTGACCAGACCTTCAGCTGCTGCGACCATGCTTACCTGTTCTGCATTGGCATTATCAGTTATGAACATGCCTGCAAGTTAGATTAAAAGTCCAGTAGAATTAGCTCATTTTGGGGCCCAACCCGGAAATAAAAAAGGTCAAGCTAAATTTGGTATCGTTGGAAAGCTTATTTATTGTAGAAAAATATATCCAAAATCCTCTTTAATCTTCTGAGGGTGAAAAAAAAGATATGAAGCAAATAGTAGGGGTAGGTAAAAAGGCAGAATTTCTATTTTCTAAACAAAAATAACCAAATTTACCAATATTTACTTTCTTTATTTCTCCATTTTTAGAATTGCAGCTCTTATTTGACTAGAACTAGTTGTTATGTGTTATTTGGGGTGATTTGGAAATAATTTGCAGAAGAATTTCTCATGCATAGTCCTAAGAGGAGTGTTTTCATAAATAAACTGGAAAGGATGTAAAGGTAATTCCATGTCAAATCATCCAGGCCATGTCACCCACTTCTTCAATTTTTCTGAAATTTTGTCCAAGTGTGAATTATGATAAAGTTAGACAATTCCAAGTCTAAAAATTGGCAGAGCTATTTCGATTTTTAGCTCTCCAAATTTGAGGGGGGTCGCAAAAAATGGCGACTTTTTGTAACCTATTTTTGTCTGTAAAATGAGTTCTAGAGCTTCTCTACTACTAAAAATTGGTTTATGAATGCATTTTTGCCTAAGGAATCTAGATGTAAGCAAAATCATCACTTCTATTTATGAAATTTTCAAAAAGCAGTCATTTATGGTAGAAATTGGCCAATGAGATAAGAGGACAGAAAGCATTTAAGATCATTTGCTCTATGCTCATTCAATTGGTAGTTGAACTTTCTGCCCAGAAGACCTATCTTTGAAATAACACCAGAGATTAACCACAGACATCTGATTTTATATATATATATATACACTACAAAGAACACTACAGACTTGAACTTATATATTACAGAAGAAACCTACAGACTAGGATCACCAACTGGATTCTGTGAACCACAGAACAACTGAAACCTTACAATGGCAACACAGATTCTAATGTAGACTACCCTCTTCTTAATCTTCCTTCACAAAGCGAAGCCAAGATGATGCGCATATATAGCTCTGCTGATGAGGCCTAATAGGCCGAAATGTACATACAGAGATTGATTTTTCTCGATTTGTTTAGCCATACATTTAATAGGTATTCCCGCCTAATTCATTATTAATTAATTAATTTTCAAAATTAGGTACGACTCCAATTAAGCACTTATTCTCCAAAAAATTATCGGCAAAAAGCCATTCTAAACAAACCTTGTTTACATATATATATATATAGTATGCTATGCCATTAGTCTTTTTCTCAGTCCACTGCAAGACCCAGTTCTTCTCCAAAGTCTCCAAGACTGCCACATTGGCTCATTATTTGTTGGTAGAGGATTTGAATTCAGAGTTGTCCTCCTTCTAGACAAGTCTAAGTTATCAGAGTTAGAGAGGCAAGCTTTCTCTATTATTTTTTTCCATAGCAGCAGGGAAAAGATGGGTTAATGTCTTTCTTAATGGCCTTAGCTGAAATATACTTGCTGTATATATATATACAGACACTATCTACCTAGGTTTGACCCGAATGGTTCTTCAGGATAATTCTGACATCAGATTTTATCCTGAAGAACCATTTGGGTCAAACCTAGGTAGATAGTGTCTAACTCATGTAGGTTATTATATATGTATATATATTATATGTTGAAATGAAAAATAAAGGAAAGAAAATGTTGAATGGATAAAATAGGATTTATTCTATTTTATTTTATTTTACTGATTGTTTTCTAAAGGCTTTTCCTGTTTAATGACACAAAATTCATACTAAAATATTCCTTATTTCTAGGATTGAGTTATGTTTGAAAAAAAATTCCATTTTAATTGGTTCTAATTAGTCATAATTTGCAATTAAGTAATAAATCAACCAATCTCTTACTTTACATTCTGCTGATCACTTTCTTCCCCTCTATGTATCTCTTGATTACCTCCTCTTTATATATGTTAGTTTCTCTCGGAGAGAGAGAGAGAGAGATGGGAGAATTTGAAATGTATTCTATGTTAAATTTCATAAGTAGCAACCTATAGCTTAAATTAGGTTAAACCTTCTCTTTCTTAGAAAGCTTACAAAATGATTTTAATATTTTGTCTGGCCATATTTATCTTTTTAAAAAATTTAATTCACTTTGCAAACTCACATTTCCCTAATCTCAATTATCTACCCAGAGCTGAATGGGTGACCCAACGGCTCACGTTTTGCTAATATATATATATATATTTTTTTTTTCGGAGGATATGTGCTTAATTGAAGTCATATCCTCCAAAAATTGTCGGCTTAAAGCCATATAAAAATAAACACATTTGTTTGTTTACTTAACCTCATATATATATATATATATATATAGATATATATAATCCCATACATGCATGTAATCTCCATGTCTCAGTTTTCTTAACTCTGTGTGTAACATAAGTATAGTTCGACATGTCTATCACTATTCCCCAATGTGTGCTATTTCTTCAGTCTCCTTTCTTTGGATAAAAATAATTTTGAGAGATAAACATTTTTTAAATTTTTTTTATTTCTTTTTAAAAAGTTTCTGTCTTTTCTAAGCTGCCATTTTGTTCAGTCAGTGCATAAAACTGATTTTCTGCACAAATTGTTCAAAAGTCCGAAATTCCTCCATTGTTTCTCATGTGACGCCTCTTGGAACTATTGATTTATTTTTTTTATTTCCCAAGCTTCACATCATTTGCGTATGACACAGTGCAGCATTTTCTTTTGCTGCTGCTGCTGCTGCATGTCAAAATGTTATTTATTGATCTTACACGGAATCTTGTAAAGTCTTAAGTTAAAGCAACAAAGAACTCTCACTATTTTATCTGTCTTCCTATTTCTATTTTGCCACCTTTTTTTTCTCTCTCTCTCTCTCTCGATGACCAGAAACAGAATAGAAAAGAAAAAAAAAACACTTTGGCCAGATTAATTAACTACAGTTACCAAATTGATTGTCAGGAAACATTCTTGGAGCATCTCTATTTTTCCAATTTGGTTCTTTCATTATTTTTTGTCAATGTTTCTTTTAGGAGATCGTCTATTTTCTTAGGTTGAATTTCTGGTTTAGGAATTGTTTTTATAGCAAGGTTGATGCCATTGCTGTGACAGAGAACACGAGGTGAGTGGCGAACGTTAAGGCCTGCCGTATTCTCGAAGGAAGCGGGCTAGGCTTCGCCTGACATGTAGGACTGTAGAATCGAACCCGCTTCCTTCAGAATGCAAACATTGTCACCGAAGTCGAGAAGCTACAGTCCCGGATGTAAGCGCCAGGTGCCCGGATGATAGCTATGAGGATTCGGCGGCCGGGTTTGGAATCTCGTGTGGGGGCGCAGACACCCGGATATTGAGGAGAAACTAGTATACGTAGAAGTGGGGTGACGACAGGAGTCGAGTCGCGATTTTGAGTTGCTGAAGATTTTACGACAACGGATTTTTCAGCTGCTGAAGATTTTTGAGTTGATAAGGATTTTTTGACGGCGATGACATTGTCAACAAGTCGAATATTTATTATTTTTCCCCTCTATTTTTTTTTTTTCATTCTAGAATTGCAATGCAATAAAGCAATTAAATAGTTTGAAGGAAGAGATGCAGAGATTACATATGTTAATTTCACTAAGAAATTGGCACCCAATGTCTAACAATATTGAAAAGAAAGGAAAAAACCATTGAGTTAGGGTGTTTTTTGTTTTGTTATATTTCTTAAACAATTATTATTGCATTTGATTGATAAATCTCACAAGACTGCCGGGTGGACAGGATCAAAAGAGCTCAGTCCAGACATCTTTTATTAACTGCCAAAATTCTCCAAGATATATTTGAGTATTTTCTCTTAGAAAGCCATCTTTACTGATTGGGTTGTCTACAGCTACAGTTTTCAGGGCTACAAAGACGTTAAAATAATTTAGATATAAGTTGTCTAAAATATAAAAAAGAAAGGAAAAACCATTGAGTTAGGTGTTTTTTGTTTTGTTATTTTTCTTAAACAATTATTATGTCATGAAACTGAAGTGAGAAATCAAAAATACCGATTTCCAATAGGATCCAATCTTATACAAAAATATTGTCCATGATAGTATCAATACTAGAAGATAAAATTACAAAAATCATTCATATGTATACTAGATAAACTAAATATCAAAAGTTTCTCCAAATTCTTTCATTTATAGTGTACTAGCAGTGGCTACGTGGGTAGAGGGGGATTTTTTAAAAGTTAGTCCCGCAGATCCTTTATTACTGAATCATGAGTTGAATCCTCTTGGGATGCACCATTTAAATCCCTATATAAAAAAAATAGACCTTGCATTGATCCAGCTACTCTGAAAAGAAATGTTAATGTCTACTATCTAAGAATTAAATGAAAAAAAAAATCCATTCTGTTATCATTTAAATTTTATTTTTTAATCTTCACGAATATAAATCAAATCTATTATTTTTGCTCAAAAACCAAGCCCTGGTGATGTGTATTTATATTTACTTTGTCGTTAATTGTTTCATTTTTGAAGTTTCCTCCAGACATACATATATACACAACTGCCCTTTATATATGTATAGATAGAAGATATAGATAGATTAGCTCAGTTGATAGAGCATCTGCTAAGAGATTGCAAGGTTACAAGTTTGATACCAGTCCTCACCAACTTAACTCAGAAGTAGCACAGCTGGGTAATCTGATCTGTGTGGTAAAGCATCTGGGAGCTGACAGTAGGTGTAGCACCCCTCCTCAGCAAAAACAATCTCCCTATTTAGTGCTAGCAAAAAGGGGATGGACTCCCTTGCTGTTCAGCTGATACCGACAATAGGTCACTCTGCAGACTTCACTTACAAGGGCATTAGGTAATGGAATAGAAGTGACAAATCAAAAATTCTGATTTCCATTAGGATCACCCTGTTGGTTGGGTGTTAGAATGTACCGACTGCACCTCTGCAGGGGAGGGTAAGACTCCCATAATGGGGCCACCTGTTGGCCGTGGGTGGTGACCTGTGATGCTTAAGGATAGAACCCAGGTGGTTGAGCAGTCCATGACTTGCAATACTCTACTTTGGGCCTTTCTTAGCCCTAGCACCTATATGATTGCCCCAAACCTATTGCCCTTATGGCAAGCCCCAACCCCTTTTTATCATATGGGTGCTAGAAGGCGGTGGCTGAGGGTCTACATGTCCTGGGAATGGCGTTAAACTCTATCTGATGGTGAGGTTCCGGTTCTAGAGGTTTGGGGAATGTGGAGCACCCCTTCATCACCGTTGCTCCCTCGTCCACTCTGACCTGCAGTGGTAGTACCTGTTAGGGTCCCATCTATGGGTTAAATAGAAAAATGTATTTATAAAAAAAATTGAGTATCCATTAAGAATGACTATTTCACAACTTTATCGGCATTAAATGACCTACTGAGGTTGATATGCTGTAAACCAAACCAAACATTAGGATCCAATCTTAAGCTGATATTGCCCATGATAGTATTAAGACTTATATCCTTTTTTATCATATATGTACTAGCAGGCTTTGATTGAGGATCTTAATGTCCTGGGTATCTTAATGTTATCATGTTAAACTATCTGATGGTGAAGAATGTGGAATACCCCTTCATCACCATTACTCCCAGATACACTCTGACCCGGAGTGGTAGTGCCTGTTAAGATCCCATGGGTTAAATAGAAAAAATGTGCTTAAAAATTGAGTTTTAAAAAAATTGAGTACCCACCAAGAATGAATCAAGCAAAATGTTTTCGGCATAGAATAACCCAACGAGGGTTGACATGCCATAAAAACTAACCAACCAAAAGGCGATACAACAGCTTTGACAGCTAACCTTATATATAATTACCGAGTCTACATGGGGGTATAGGTGTTGCATTACCTCTTGAACATTACAGTCAGGTACTGTAAGCAACCCGAGTCCTTTGTTTATAAAAATGTCTTGATTTGGCATTAAATGACCCAAAAAAGGTTGATATGCCTTAAAACAACCAACTAATCACCACTTGAACCCAGAGATCCTGGAATCTACAGGTGGGAGTTGCTGTATGGGCAAAGACCATACGTGACTGATGTTCGACGCCATAAAAAAGGGGTACTCTTCGTGGAGAACTGTCCCGGCCTTCTGCCTCAAAAAACACTAACCGGTGGCTGCTGAAAAAAAAACCCCAGCTATGATTGAAGTCCGTAGCCAAAGCAGTGTCACTTGCAAAAAAACCCCCAAAAAACAACTTAGGGCGTTTTTCCCAGTTAAAATTAACAGTTTTATTACAAAATTTGTGGGCCTAAATTTTTTATTCATTTTTCCCATTAAACTAACCCTAAACCTAGTTTTTTTGCAAGTGACACCGCTTTGGCTTCGTAGCTGGTGTTTTTTTCAGTAGCCACCGGCTAGCGTTTTTTGAGACAGGAGGCCGGGACTGTTCTCTGCGAAGAGTACCAAAAAAAGGAATAGTGACTGGGATTTATAACTCACATTAGGTTCACATCAATGGAACACCATGCCACATCAGAGAGACCTCCGCCCACGTCACAGATCTGAAGACGGGTGGCAGTGATAGGTCATCTGAGGGTGACTCAAGTATGTTGCTGTTTTTTCAGTGCAGGGTCAGACGGTTAGTCTGCAGAAGAGATGGATATAGATAGATAGGCGGATCCCATCCATCTTTAAGTAGAAACAATCGTCGAAGGCAACCGACATCTCCGTGTCATTTATGTGATCAGGGAAGGCGCGAAGAAGAGAAGAGATGGCTTACCTCTGGGGAACGGTGACGCTCGTTCGCATACACCTCGCGTGCAGGACAAGTGAAAAGCTCAGTAAAAGAAACATGGCCGTCCACCAAAGCCATAATTTAAGAGACATGATCTCGGAGTCAAGAGAATTGGCGAGATTAGGTTGAAGCGTATGCAAATTTCCCAGAGACCCGCCATACAAAAAAATGAACGAGCGATACAACACGATTTTGTTTTAGATCTGTATTTTGCGTGCGCGCCCGCCCCTCGTTTTGTGGAAAGTTACTGTAAGTATTCTTGCAGATTTCTATGTTTAGAATTTTGTCGTCGGACATGTGACCCGGATGGTTGACCCCTTTTTTTAATTTCTGCCAACCCCACCGGATTCTTTATTCTTGGTCGTGAACTCAGTTATTCAGCTTGAAATTGATTAACCGGGTCAATTTCGCAACACTTAATGATACCGTATTTTCAGCTATGGGAGATCCTTATGGTAGTCATTAATTTATTCTTTACATTAAAAAAAACAACAGATTTTTATCAGATTATTACATGCATTACTACTACTGCTTGCTTGTGAGGATATCTGACAGACAGAACTACAATAATCTGTAATAGGAAACACCTGAGTTACAAGATGAATTATGAAAAAGACTATAGAATACAGATTGAAAAGTAGTGATAAGGATATTAGTTTTAAAAAATGGAAATAGGGGAACTAATGCACAACAGCACGCTAGAGATAATATTGTTGAGTTTAAAGGTCTCTGACAACTTGCAGTGGTGTGGGTTAGTTGACTCATAGTGTTAGTAGAATGAGAACATAAGACGTATTTTAACAGAAGTACAAAATACACGTACTTACACGTTGCTTTACTTCACGGAACAGAATGGTACAAGGAAACAAAGATAAAGGGAAAACGAAATACGCGCCAATTCTCGTGGCGCCAGTGGTCGTCGCGTACTAATGTTATCATGTAGTTCTGGTAACACGAACTATTTTAGTTGGTAAAATCTAACAAATATCATTAGAATCACATTTTACGTGTAGATTGAGAGAAAGCTTTTTTTTTATTTTTTATAGATCACTAATTAGGACTGAGCCTATTCTAGTAGTGACCACCCCAAGCGGATTTAACAGGTTTGAATTCAGAGTTTTTCTTCTCCTAGATTGGTTGTCGAACCAAGGTGAAAGAACCTAGTCTGCCCTACTTTTTACCAATTGCTAGAGGAAGAGTAGTTGGATTCATACCTTTCCCAAGGGTATTAGTGCTATGTGGATTGTAGCTTCGTCTAGGATTTGAACTCAGGTCGATGTGTCTATTTCCTACGACTCTAACCATTACACCATGCACTTCTAACCAAGGAGGATATCTGATAGTCAGAACTACAACGATCTGTTATAGGAAACACCTGATTTACAAAATGAATTATGAAAGATACCAAAGAATACAGATTGAAAAGTAATGCTGAGGATATTAGTTTAAAAAAAAATTAAAATACGGGTGCTAATGCACAATAGCACGCTAGAGATAATATCGTTAGAATCACATTTTACATATAAATAGCATTAGATGTCGGAAACTCCCGAAGTACCCTACTCCCTCAAAGGTTTCAGGTATGTCCGTGAAATATAATAAAATGTAATGTTTTTTTAAATACTTAAGCTAATATTATCTTTTGCGCGCTGTTGTACAAGAGTAAATAGGTTTACTTCTACTTTTAAGGTTTTGATTATAATTGTTTTTGTTGAGATAAGGATTAGATCTTATCTTAATAACTATAGCCAACAATCATATCTTATTATAATGGACAATCGGTGTCTGTCTTTCTGTAACCGGAACTACGTCACTGCTTACATTACAATACCCTCAAAAATTGCGTGAGCTGGATGTAACAATGAGTATTTAATTTACATAATATGTTGTTTGGTTAATTTGCATACTGGCTTTACCAAAACCGTGTTTAATAGATAATTATTTAGTGTTATTGATTTCTAATATTCTAGTTTTATTCTCCAACATATTAAAATCAATCCTATTAATGATTTTTATATAGAAACCAATTAAAATATAAGTAAAATAAGTGGAATCTTTTTATATGCAACTCTGTATGATCATTACTTTTTTTGAGAAAGATTTTTTTTTTTTTTAAAGTTCAAAAATATTTACTTTCGTTTATTCAATTTCGCCTAAACTGATCACGTGACCAGAAAATGGGGATACCTAGCGTTCTTATCTAATTTCGTTAGTCTTTCTGATTTAATATATTACTTACGCCCCGAGGGCGCATATTCCTGCTAGTTTATAAAATGTACAGTTTTCTTATTATATTCAAGTGCTTTTGTTTTTGTCTTATAAAGCAATATCTTTATCGTACACATTTTCTTCTGGCTTATCGACTGTATTAAATATTAACTCCAAAATATGATACCTAGCATGAACTTAATATATAAATTTTACAATTACTTTATTAAATTAAAAGTGTGATGAAAGTGACATGTTAAGTATTTTATAATCGGAAATAATTTGTAAAATAATAGTGCTTTTTGCACTGATATTCCAATTTTACTTGGAGCGCGCGCACACACACACACACACACACACATATGTATGTGTATTGTATGTGTCTGTATGTATGTATGTGTGTGTGTGTGTGTATATATATATATATATATATATATATATATATATAAGAATGAAAATGGACGAAACAAAACCTATCAGACCTGTTGAATCTAAGCAAATTAATTTATAATTTTCACATTAATCTTACAGAGTATATAATTGCAAAAATCTTTAAAATGAAAAGTCTATTGTGCTTTTTAATAAGACCCGCACCCCCTCCTTGCAAATGGCTTGTGTTGGGGGGGGGGGGGGGGGTTAAGGGTAACCTTGCTTAAAGCTCCATCCCACTTACCCTGAAAGAGAAAGGGGCAATGGTGCCAGCATTCTCTCTTTCTGCTTCGTTAGGCCCAAAATAAAACAATGCACTTAAAATAAAAATGAATTTAAATTAATTTTACTCATTCTCAATGATAGTGATACCCAAAATGAGACTAAATTGCATTTTTGACAAAATGACTTTAGCCCCGGGAAAATAATTTACCAAAAATCAGGGAATTATCGGATTTTAATGAAATTTTCAGTGTTTATGTATCAATGAATGATCTTTATAATGCATTACTTATTGTATTTCAAAACTTTCTCATTTTTTTCAGGTCACTTATTTTTTGACTCCCCTTTATGTTGGGGGCGTAACTTTTTTTTTCAAGTGGGTCTTTCCGTTTTCTAATTACAGTAAATAATGAGATAAAAGACCGAACATATTAATAGAAACAAACAAAAAAATTGTTTACGGTGGCTTTTCTATGAGAAAATAAGTACCGAAAATCGAAAAATAAAATGTAAAAAAGTAATAAATAATTAATTTTTTGGAGATTTCTTTTTTACTCATTTCGATAATTATTTAATTAGCTATTATTTTATAAAAGAAAAAATTATACATCGATATTTTTCTGCTTAAAAAGGGGAGGGGTTACATTTTCAATCGAGTTTTTCTTCAAAAAGTATACTTTGTTGTAATAAAATAAGGTTTGCATTAAATAGATATTTATTTCTAGAATCTAAAAATATAACATTTTAAACTTAACATCAGGCTTTTCACATTTTAAATGAATTTTATATATTAATTTTTCATAGCAAAAATACTAAATTAAAGTTTTGAAATAAAATAACTGATGCATTATAAAATTTATTAATTGATAAATCAATACTGAAAATTTAATTAAAATCGGATAATTACCTGATTTTTGGTAAATTGTTTTTCCATCCCAAATGTTACGTTAAAATTGTAAACAAGCTCCTAAAACCATTGAAAAAGAGGCAGAATGGCGGATCGCGTCGAAATTGACCAAAACAAATTGTTTTAAATTTATTAAAAATAAACTGCATATGTAATGATATTTTTCTTTTTTTAATGATGGTCATTAGGTACCACCAATTTGACCCTATGAAATTTACCCCCCCTATATTTAACACAATGAAACTTACAGAAAATTTAATATTTTCTTGAAAAAAATTTTTCCATTCTAAAGAAAAAACATAAACTACTGATGATTTAAAAAAAATTTTTTTTTTACGGAAATAATGAAAATTATGATTGAAAAACAATGTTTTCATTTTTGCACTGTTAAATCAACTGAAATTTAACGTAGCTAAAAACAAGTTACGATAAGAGGATTTTTAAAGAAATTCTATGAAAAATCAATTAATAATCTGATTTTCACGAAACTTTTCATAAATGTTTACCATTGTATGTAAATACATCTGAAATAGTTTTTTTCTAAAATATATTAGGGGAAATATTTTTTACGAGATCTATTCCCCCCCCCCTATTTTATTTTATGAGATAAAGAAAAATGACGCGTCAGAAAAATTTTTTTTTCTTTTTTTCTATAAAGATAAGAGTCTGAATAACTATATCAATGAAATTGTATGAATGTACGAAGTGTAGTTTTTTTAGGAAAAATTAATGAAATCGTGTCACGCTCTCATAAGTGGGATAAGAGGCAAATACCTAAACCCCAAATAAAGTGATTTTAAAACGTTTTTCATGCATTTTTTTAACTCAAAAATTTATAGTCTTTTCTATTTGTGCACAAATTTAAAGTTCAATCTGAAAAGTCATCCTGTTCGTGCGGGTAGGGGTTGGTATATATATATATATGTGTGTGTGTGTGTGCACACATATATACATGTTGTTGGCTGTTAACTTGTGCATGAGCAATATCATTTCCTGTTTTTTTTTTCTCTCCAATCCACTGAGAATCTGGTACATAGTAAACACATACATACATCTTTTTTAAATTTTTTATAAATCTGTACATTATATAAAGGTTAATAAAATAATGATTGAAAATTCTCTTGAATGAAATGGAAAGAAACACCCGTCTCAATTTTGGCGGGGAGGGGAAGAGGGTAATGACAATTTCGCTTTAATTCTATAATAGCAGATATGAATGAATAGAATTCCTTTCTGTTACATTTTCATGTGAATTCCTTTGTTTGATTAAATATTAATGGGTCAAAATGAAGTAACATAATCTTATCAGCTATTTTAATAGGGAAAGTAAACACACACACACACACACACACACACACACACACACGTGTGCGCTACAAACCAGTGAAACAAGATCTTCATAAATAATTTTTTTTTAATTTAGCAGAATTTGATTGGAAATTATTCAAAAATAAAAATTGAATTCTCTTTACATAGAATTCTACCTATTTGATATCCATGACATGCAACACTCCACTTTGGCCCTTACTTATGCTAGACGGGCGAATAGGCCCTCTCTAATCAATCGGCTGGTCATGTCAAACCCTAGCACCTATATGATTGTTCCAACCGTATTGCTCTTATGGCAAGCCACAACCCTTTTTAATGTGTTAGAAAGCGCTGGCTGAGGGTCTTAGTGTTCTGGGCATGACGTTAAACTCTATCTGACGGTGAGGTTCTAGTTCTGGAGAATGTGGAGTTCTCCTTGATTACCATTACTCCTAGGTCCACTCTGACCCGGATTAGTAGTACCTGTTAGGTTCCCATCTATGGGTAAAATAGAACAAAATGAGATCTAAAAATGTGTTTAAAACATGCGTGAAAAATTTTGAGTACCCATCAAGAATGAATAAAACAAAAACGTCTAAAATGACCCAACAAGTGTTGACATGCCATAAAATCAAACCAACCAACAAACCAAAATACTTAACTATTCCCTTACAAATCATACATATACCCCCCACCCCCCAAAAAAAGATTTGGCATAAAATAACCCACAAGGGTTGATATGCTTTAAGACCAAACAACCAAAACCAGAATTTGATTGGCAATTTTACAAAAAGAAAAAATATTCAAAAAAGAAAGAAAAAAAGAAAAGAATTCTTTTTACATAGAATTTTACTTTATCTCTGAATTGGACACACAGCCTTGTGGATAAAGGAGTTAGGTTAAGACAGTTCTAAATGAAAGTTATCTCTAGACTGCAGGTTCAATCTTGGTCGGGGGCAGCAGTAACATAGAATAATAATTAACACAGCTTAACACCTGTACCCCAGCTATGGTTAGTGGAATGAGAACAGGATACCATCATGAACTGATGGCTCCCGATTACGACAAGAAGGTTCCCAAGTCCGAGAAGATATCTGATGAAGGCCGGAGGGCACATCGACCGAAACGTTATACAGATTACAATAAAGATGAGGACAATAGTCCGAATAATAGAAGTAACAGAATTTGGCTAAACTTGCAAATCGGTCGGAAAATTAAAACATATTACAGGGTGACACAGAAAGGACAGAACCCAAATTATTTATTTGCTCATTGAGCTAACCCTAAACCCCCAACCCTAAACGCCCCTAATTAAAATTAACAGTTTTATTACAAAATGTGTGGGTTCTGTTTTTTCTGGGTCACCCTAATTTTCCGACCGATTTGCAAGTTTAGCCCAGAATTTTACTTAATTGAAATAATTTCAAAAAAATTGTCAAATCTAAATTGAAACGTTAAGATTTCTTTTTTTTTTTCATTAGTTTAGAGAGTTTAGTTCATCATAAATTATTGAGTTTATCAGAAAGGAAACATTTTCCAGCAAATGAATGCATAAGATCAAATAACTTAACTTCAATAAAAACAACGATAAAAAAAACAAAAACAAAATAAAAAATGTTTATTGGCATTTTTGCCATTAAGTAAATAACAAACCTTGTAAATTGAATATGGCTGTTTATAGAAATGTCAATTTATGATTAAAAATATAATTTTAAATATCAAAACAAATCCGACCACTATTCATTAAAAGAAAATGAGGGTGGAGAAAAAGTAGAATTTTAACAAAAAATTACCTTTATTTTCTTGGGTGATGTCAATTAAAGGTGAATTTTGAAACTGAATTTGATACTTCCTCTTTGTGATTTAATTTTAAATAAAAAATTCTGCTCTTTTCTGTTTCATAAACAAGTCTTCTGAAGAGTTGATGATTTTACAAGTATTTTTAAAGATTAGAGATGTATATTTGTTGCATAAATTGCTATCCCTTGGCCGCCACAATATATATATATATATATATATATATATATATATATATAGGGTATCAAAAAAAATTGATTTAGTCTAATAGTATAGCCAATTCTTGCTCAAATGATCTCAAATTTTAACAAAGTGTGTAAAAAACAAACTAAGTTTAAAGTATTAATTTTTTCTCTCCCGGATTAACGATGACATAGACTGGCAATGAAAAGGCATTTTGTGTGTTAGAATGTTCTTAAACACAAACAATTGAGTGAGGCTTTGCGAAATCGATTATAAATTCTACATCCCACTGAGTATCATTTAAAATTTTGATAAATAAATCTTTTATTATTCAACATAAAACCTATTTAATTTTTGTTTGGTTAGGATTTCTAATTATTTAGATATTCACATTTCAAATGATATCAAACTTTTTTTGGACATCCGGTATATAATTCTTTTCTTTCTTTTTTTTCTTTCTATATTTTTCTTTTCTTTAAAAAATTTTTTTTTTTACATAATTTAGCTTAGTTTATAGAATGCCGAACTTGTTGACACAAAGCTAAAGACATTCCTCAAAATGTGTATGAATGATTTCCAGTTTAAATTTTAAGCAAAAAAAAAAAAAACCCTGAATGTGTAGGAAGAGAATTGATTCTCCAAGGTTCCATCCTAGTTGGTTTCACTTGTCATCAAATTCAAAAGAATTTATCCCATTGAGGAGTGTTATATTATTACAGATGAAGATTTTAAATGGCTAATCCAATGTTCAGAGTGAAGGAAAGTCGTCGTGAAAAGATCTTGGATATTAGATGTATGTCTGATGGTTGTAATGAATATCTTGTCTTCTTTGGTGTGAAGTACAATGATTAAGTCGAAATTTTTACTGTTATTGCTTGCATGTTGAGAAGGAGGACATATGATTACATTGAATCATTCGTATCAACAACCAATGATTGAATGTTGTCTAAATAAGTTTGTATTATCTTTATGTATGAATGTATCATTTGGGATTAATTTGATGATGGATTTACAAATGCCATTGTGTGATAATGGACAGTTCTTATAGCCATCTAATCATACAAAAAATGCTTCTTTTTTTTGTCATCTCTTGAGAACTTGGACACACAATCCAGTAATCAAGAAATGTCATTTTAATAAGTTAGAGATATTTCTGTCAAAATATCAGAATTGATATTTTGATATTTGATTAATTAATCTGGCATTTTCTGTTTGAATTGAATTTTGACGATTGAACCTTTTTGATGCATATCAGGTAAATGTCATCTGGTCATTTTTATGTTGTTAATAAATGTATTGATGAATTTCTCTAAACATATTTATGTATCTAGGCAGTAGTTAATATTAATTAACAATACAGATTTTGTATCCTTGTCGACAGTGCTTAGAATACACATACTGTAATCCTCTCCTAAAAATAAGGATATACACTAAACTGCATCTGGTGGTGAGGCTCACTCCCCAGTCTACTCCCTGTCCCAGTGTGGTTGGTTAATTAATTGACTTTTACGGCATGTCATCAAGTTTATTTTCTGTTATTAATAAATGCATTGATAAGTTTCTCTGAACATATTTATGTACCTAGGCAGTAAGTCGTCGTTGGGGCGGCCTAATGTCGGTATCAGCCAGACAGCGAGGGAGTCTATCCCCTTTTCACTAGCGCAAGACCAAGGAGATTTTTTAAGCATCTGAGATGGAGCGCCACACCTACCATCAGCTCCTTACTTTACCACACAGTTTCCTGTTCTACTCATACGCTGAGTTGGCGGGGGCCAATATCGAACTAGGAACCTTGTGGTTCCTAGCTGAACACTCTACCGACTGAGCTAAACCGGCCCCTAGGCAGTAGTTAATATTAATTAACATTCAGCTTTTATGGCCTTGTCGACAGTGCTTCAGAATACACACACTGTACTCCCTGAGGGTTAGTAAGATGTCCCTTTCCCAAAAATAGGGATATGACACTAAACTGCATCTGGTGGTGAGACTCCCTCTCCGGTCTACTACTTGTCCTGGTGTGGTTGGTTGGATTTTACGGCCTGTCATCAAGTTATTTTTCTGTTATTGATAAATGCATTGATGGATTTCTCTAAACATATTTATGTAGCTAGGCAGTAGTTAATATTAATTAATATTCAGCTTTTATGGCCTTGTCGACAGTGCTTCAGAATACACACACTGTAACCCCTAAAAAGAAGTAAGGCTCCCCCTCTCTCAAAAATAGGGATATCCAGGATATGACACTAAACTACACTTGATGGTGAGGCTCTAGTTCTGGAGATTTTGAGAGTGTGGAGTATCCCTTCATTGCCATTACTCCCAGGCCGACTGCCCGACCTACTTAGGCAGTAAGTTACTTATGGGTAAGAGGTTTGTTTATGTAGCCATTTACATACTCAGTTTCCATCAACCATTGTGGTGTAATAGTGACCAAACATTTTTCAACCTATGTGGCAAGGAGCAGACCTCAGCGAGAAGTGAATTCATGCCTTTAGAAAATTTGAGTACGAAGTAAACAGAACCAGTTTTAACAGAAATTTAAAGTTGGCCTACTAATTCGTTTATTACCAATCACATCTCATTAAAACAAAACAAACAAAAACAAAAACCAGAACACTGCTTATGAAAAAGAATATTTTTCCTCTAACACTTTCTCATCTCTCATTTTATTTTGAAAATTTCCTCACTGTTTATGTCCTGATGAAGGTTTAAAAGAAACGAAACGTTTGAACATAGACTACACCATCTATAGTAGATTTATCTTTTTGGGTTACTTTGTTTTTTCTACTTTCTACATACTGTCGGATTTATTTCCATAACACCCATCTATACATATATAAAGTGTAGTTTGTGTTTCTGTATGTCCGGATGAAACTAGCAAAATAAAATTTTAAAAAATTAACGACAAAGGAAATATATATACACATTCACTATCATCAGATCTTGCTTTTGGAGCAAAGATATTGAAGATTTGATTTATATTCGTAAAAAAATAAAATCTAAATAGTAACAGCATGGTTTTTTTTTTTTTGCATTTAATATTTTAAATAGGAAACATTAATTTTTCTTTTCAAAGTTATGCAAGGTTTTTTTTACATAGGGATTATATGAAAATAAAATGGAAATTAATCCGACAGTGTGAATATGATATATTGAAAAAACAAAGGATGTTTACAAATGCATGGGCTCATCAGGAGAGAATTTGCAAACCGTTTCGGGGCCTTCCTCTTGACGGGATTAGAGTAGGTCATTCTACAAGGTTCCAACTCGTGATTCAGTAGTAATGGATCTGCGAGACTAACTTTTTGTCCACCCACTACCAATGTGAGGCCGAGTAGCCGCTTCTAGTATAATATATATATATATTTACCAACTCCTCCGCACGAGCAGGATGCGACACAAGGTCAATTTCTTAAGCGGAGTTTACCAGGTTTGAATTCAGAGTTTTCCTTCTCCTAGACTGGTTACCTAGCTATGGTTAAAGAGCCCAGTCTACCCTGCTATTTACCCATAGCTGGAGGGAGAATTGGATTCATACCTTTCCCAAGGGTATTAGCGACATGTGAAATGCAAACAGCTTCGTCCAAGAATTGAACTCGGGTCGACGAGTCCATTTCCCATGACTCTAACCATTAGACCACGCGCCTAGTATAATATATAATAGACAACTGTAAATCTCCACCAGTGCTACATGACTGCCTTCATGTCCTCACCCACAATACATATATCTGAGAATTTATCAGCTTTCACACTTTCTATGCATAATTGTTACAGCTAAAATTAAACTTTTCAAGTGTAAAAACAATATCATTTAATTAAAAAAGACACATTTTAATAAAACTGCTTACTAAGTGGCTCATAAAAATTAAACCTAATTTTAATACTTGAAACTTGTTGCTTTTTTAAAGTTTTTTTTAATTGTAATGTCTTTTAATACTTTGCCTACTTTAAGCTGCTCACAGTGGCTCTCCCACCACAAACTGCTCACAGTGGCTCTAATTAATGTCACTCATTTACACTGAAAAATCACTATGTGAACATAATAGGACTTTATTTGAATAGAATGAGTTCTGCGGTAAATAGATTGTAAACTTCAAAATATATCCCATCATATACAGGTAAAAAAATATGAAAATTTGGTACAGCTGTGGGGGGAAATTTGGTAGACAAAAAGTTAAAATTCCAAAATTTTGACTTTTTACATTATACAAGTTTTGTGTTTGTAATTTCCATAAAGATCTTTTCTTTTTTCTTTTTTTCTTTTTTAGATAAGCAATTTTCTTGCTTTCATTAGTTATCTTAGTGGCATTAAAACACACACACACACACACACACACACAAAAGACCTCACACATTTTGAGGACTAAAGATTAATTTTTGTCTATGAAAGAAATGTTGATAAAGCACATCACTTGAATCTAGAGTTCTACACTGGATTCTTTGATTTTGTACTGTCTTAGGGTACCTTTAATGATCTGTTAACTGTTGGTAATTCATCCTGAGATTTTCAGCTCTAACTATAAACAATCTCCCTTCCCCAAACGGTGCTAACACCTTTGGTTGTAGTGCCTTAGGGTATCTTTAATGATAATGATAAATAAAATTAATAATAATTAAAAAAAAAAAAAAAAAAAAAAATAAGAGATCTTTATTGAAATTACAAACACAAAACTTGTATAATGTGAGAAAGTCAAAGTTTTGGAATTTTAACTCTTTGCTTTCAAAATTTCCCCCACGGCTGTACCAAATTTTCTTGGCATTTTTTTTATCTGTATGATAGGATATTTCAAAATTCACTATATATTACCTCAGAATTCCTTCTATTCAAATAAAGTCCTATTATATTCATGTAATGATTCTTCAGTGTAAATGAGTGACATGTCTGTGAGCCACTGCCAGCGGTTTACGGTGGGATCAAAGTGGTGGGAGAGCCACTGTGAGAGGTTCAAAGTAGGCAAAGAGTTAAGACTGTTGATAATTCATCCTGAGGTTTTTCAGTTTTATTTTTAACTTTTGAAATTGTCTTTTACTCTGTAAGCAATTCCCCCCGCCCTCTATACATATATAAAGGGCAGTTGGTGTGTATGTATGTTTGGATGAAACTATGAAAATAAACCAATTAACAACAGAGTAAATATATATATACACATTCTCTATTACAAGAGCTTGCTTTTTGTGCAAAAATAATGATTTTATTTAAATCTGGATATTTAAAAATTAGGATTTGAATTGTAAGAAAAGGCAAAGTCATTGGTGGTATTTGTGATTAACTCTTAACATCCTGTTGAAAATTTTCGAAGTCCAGAGCCCAATTCCTATAATGATTTATAAAAAATGGCTAAAAATAGCCTTTTCATTTAAAGTTACCTGTTATTTCCCGTAAATCAAAGACTTCTAAATATGTTTAACATTACATTTAAACAAAGGCTATCATTTGGGGTGGATTAGGAAAAGAAATGTGACTTTCGTTCAGGTGGAATGAGGCGGTATAGGATGTTAAGAGTTAAAACATAAACAAATCAATTATATAAGACCAAAACCCTCCTCTACCAAGACAATGACAGCTGATTCTAGTACATATATAAAGGGTAGTTGGTGTGTATGTATGTATGTCCGGATGAAAATAAAACAATTAACAACAAAGTAAATATATATACACATTAAATATCATTGGTTCTTGCTTTTTGAGCAAAAATTATAAAGATTTGATTTATATTCAAAGATATTTAAAAATTAAAATATACATAGAAATAGCATTGAAATTCTATTTAAAAAATGACCAGCATTTGTAAATCTCAAAAGGAAACAAATCAATGCACCAGTGTTCTCCCCCTCTACCCAGGTGATGGGTAGCCGCTTCTAGTTGCTAATACCTAAACTTGTTCTAATTTAGTTGTAATGTCTTAGGATATCTTTAATGAACAGTTAACAGTTGATAATTCATCCTGAGGTTTTTCAGCTTTAGCAATAAACAATTTCCCCCTGTGCTAACACCTTAAGTTGTTCTTCATTGAAACTGGTGTGGAATTAATTTAATTATTCCTGATGCGTATCAGATTGTAGAAAAATCACTTTAGTACATATTAGATTGCAATCTTTCATAGAAAAAGTCGGCCGTGAATATGTAGAAAATTTCCCAAATCAATAATCAATAGGAACCTTTATGCAAAAAAAACAAAAAAATCTGCAATTAACATGAGTGCCAATTCCTTCAGTACTGATATTTTTTTTCTTTTGATTTTTAAATCCGAGCTTCCATCAAATTTTATGACTGGTGTATATTGCCGCTGGACTTTGACAAACACTGAGGAACATGTATATATATAAATATGATCTTATATTTCTATTTTTCAATGGTGACGTTTATGTGGAGAGTAGTCAGAGAGAGTTCACACATAAAAAGAAGCTGTCAAGAGCCTCTTTGCCCATGCAGCATGTTTTTCATTGGTCATAGCATCCACACAAATGCTTCTTTTCTATTGGTCATAGCTTACACCCATGCATTTCCTGTGTTTATACTCTGAAGAGCTAGGTTAACTTGGTCGGTAGAGTGTTCAGCTAGAAACCGCAAGGTTCATAGTTCAATACCAGCCCTTGCCAACTCAGCGTATGAGTAGCACAGGGATCTGTGCTGTAAAGGATCTGATGGTAGGTGTGTTGCTCCACATCAGACGCAAAAGCAATCTCCTTGGTCTAGCGCTAATGAAAAGGGGATAGAATCCCTCGCTGATTGGTTGATACCGACTTTAAGCCACCCCAACAACTTTACCTTTTTTATGCCTTGGGTATCACACCCACAAACTTCCTGTCTTCTGGTAACCACTTTGATGATTTTATTTACGACTGGATGTATCTGTCAACTTCATCTGCCAGGTTCACTGCTGGTCAAGGCAATATATTCCACAACTTCCAATGCTGTGAATGAGTTATGTTTGTAGATTTTATCTTATATTGAAAAATTCCTCAACAGGTTGCTCTGGATTTCCATGATTCTTTCTCGCCAAAGTTGCTATCGGTCATCACACCTGGCAGGTCTTCCACGCAGCATCCTTAGTCCACACAGAGCTGATTGATATAGGTCTTTGTTGGTTGGCCTATACTGGTGTCCATGTATAGGCATCTATAGGAGAATGTCACTTATAAGTTCATCCTTGTTTCTCCTGCAGTTCCCTGCATGTCTTGTTCATCTCATTTGGATATTTTGTGTAATAGAAGCCAGGTGACCATATAGCTGTTTTCTAGTGGGATGCTGCTTCTAAGATTAGCATCCTTGTGTAGCTCCCACTGGTCTTTTTCTCTTAGTCTAGGTGGTGCAGCCTTACAGTAGCATTGACATGACCATAGTTTGGAAGATCTCTCACTTTATCCTATCAGAAAGATCATAATTTCCATCTAATGGATAACCTGTCCATGCCTTTTCATATGCATACATTGACATTGCCTTCTGTAGATGAGAAAAACAAACTGCATTTTAATGTTGCTAAGTGTAAGCATAAAGATTTTTCATATCAACTTACAAGAAGAATTCATTTTTACAGAGAAAAACTGATATTGAAGACAATTCATAGTTTACAATCTAAAAAGATCACCTGTAATTATTAATTTCCCAAGGTGTTTGTTTATATTATTGCCTTAATTTTAATTATTTTTAACACATTTTAACTAGTTGGCTTTCGGGGTGTCTCCCATAATGTAGTGGCTAAAATTTTAAAAAATTCACCTGTAATTATTAATTTTCCAAGGTGTTCATATTATTGCCTTCATTTTAATTATTTTTAACACATTTTCACAAACAAGATTGTAAACATGTGCAACTCGTGAAATTTCTTTAAATTGCGAATGTGCATGTACCTGTGAGCTGGTATTTTTAAACAAATGTGAAAAGAAATTTGAAAACCCGAATCAGTGAGATGGAAAAAGAATATCAACAAGACTAGACATGAAATCTTCAAACTTTTAAAAAAAAGGTAAAAAAATGGCGAAATAAATTTATATTTATATCTGAACTATGGTACTCATATATTCATTTATCTATAATTTTTTTTATACGTACATTGGAGTTGAATCCTATCAAGGAAACACTTGATACCATCCCCATCTACACACACACACACACACACACACATACATATATATATATATATATATATATATATATATATATATAAAATGTAAAGGTTTTGCTGGTAGCTAATATTGACTTGATGTAAAGCCAATGACTGTATATATAACTGACTGTATTATATATATTACATAACTGACATATATTATATATATGACTGTATATATAACATGTCCTTAAAAACTAGTAGACAATTGATCCAAATGAAAACGGTAAGTCAGCCATATTTCTTGAATATTAGTCCATTTGAATTATCAGTTTCACTATTCTTTCATACTTAAAAAAAAATCCCCAGTACATTTTTTTTTATAACCTTGTCATATATATATATATTATATATATAATATATATATATATATATATATAATCCAAAAATCCAGAGAAGAAATCTTCCTTCTGACATAGAAGTTTTTTTAAAGTGTCGCAGCTTGCAGAGCTCAATGTGTGGTCATAGTGTCACAGAGCAAAATTATATAAGTAAAAAATATAACTTATTCATATATATCTTTAGAATTACAGATTATTCACTTATATACTTTATATATTATTTATCTATTTATGGTTTTTCTCTTTAAAAAGAATTCGATTGAGAGAAAGAATAAAACAATGAAAGACAAGGAAAAGCAAGAGGAAGGTTTCCTTGAAAACTTCACATTAGTGGGAGTGGTGGTAGCAGGGATAACATGAGCATAAACAGGGGTGAAGGGGGGTATCCCTGTTTGTGGCAGACTCCAAAACTCATCCAAGGAAATTCTGCAAAAATGTGTTTGGAGGGAAGGAAGTTTGGATCCTCAGTGGCTAAATGCCAGGATGTCTCTAAGAAACACTTACTGGTTCTTGCGTTTCAAGAAGGTGGCACTAAGAATGTAAATAGTGCATTCCTCAATTTCAGCAAAATTCAAAGAACAATGATTTTTATATTGAATTCTTGTATTCTTGCTTCAATGACTTGCAGACTTTGATGCAAAAAGTCTGCAGGAATGGTGAACAAAAATGGAGTTGGATACTAGGGAGGTTTTTTTTCTCTAATAAATTTTTTTTTTCAGCTTGGCTATAAGTTTTGATAACAGGTGAGAAGAGATAATACAGCTTATCCATGAATTTATATCAATACTTTTATGACACACCTTGTACATACGTCCTTATACAGAATGTATATGCTATGAATATAAAACTTTAAAAATTATTGAGATTGAAGCTATATTTACTAAGATAGAAATGAACGATGAATGGAATGTTATTTTTTTCCCCGAATACAAGGTGTGTCAACACCTACCATCAGCGCCTCACTTTACCGCACATATCCCTGTGCTACTTATACGCTGAGTTGGCGAGGGCCGGTATCAAACTAGGAACCTTGTGGTTTCTAGCCGAACACTCTACCGACTGAGCTAACCCGGCCCTCATATTAGGCATTAATTTTCAATACAAGTCGATTACAGAAATTAAAGAGTACATATTCACAAGTACAAATTGCAGGCCACACAGAAAATCAGCAAATGAACAAAAATGCTGCTTAAAGATTTATTTTTCTTTCTTTCCTACAATCTTTTACTTTTTGTCTAAACATGTATAACACAGATACACTCTGCAACTTTTAAATTGTTTATTTTCTAGTAGTCAACAAATTGTGTGAGGAAATTTGATTTTAATGACATTTGCTATATTTACTACTTTATTTACTCGTATACAAAAGAGAAAACCAATACGAAACAATGTAATTTTCATTAGGAATGACTGTCCTCTCTACAATTAGTTACACCAGCCATCTTAATAGATATTCAAAGATTATACACTTGTTCTTTGCAGATAGATTAGTGTTAGAAAACAACAAAAACAAGTAAATATATGTGTTTATCAGAGTGAAATGGTGTCTTCTAAACGTTTGCTGGTTGGTTTTATTTTACGGTTTGTCAATCCTGGTTGGGTTATTTTATGCTGAAGACATTTTGTTTTATTCATTCATGAGTACTTAATTTTCTAAAACTCATTTAAAAAAAAAAATCATTTTGTTTTATTTAACTCATAGATGGCACGTTAACAGGTGCTACCATTCCAGGTAAGAGTGGACCTGGGAGTAATGGTGATGAAGGGGTATTCCACATAGCTCCAGAAATAATTAGATTTACATATCTATCAGCACTTCTGCTGGTTGGCTGGTTGTATTTTATGGTATGTCAATCCTTGTTGGGTTATTTTATGCTGAAGACATTTTCTTTTAACCATTCTTCATGAATACTCAATTTAAAAAAAAAAATTTTTAAACTGATTTTTTTTCCAATTCAACCCATAGATGGAACCCTAACAGGTACTACCACTCCGGTTCAGAGTGGACATGGGAGTATTGGTGTCTAAATGTTTGTTTCATAAGAGAAGCTGGTGAAATGCTCCCTGAGGAAGAAATGAAACCATCTTTACCTAAATGGCAGAAACAGTTATATAACAGATTTATTCATTTAACAAAAGAACCCAGTCTGCCATACTATTTACCTATAGCTGGAGGGAGAATAGATGGATTCATACCTTTTCCTGGGACAATATGTAGTTAGCTATCCCTCTGCATGAGTAGATGTGATAGATGGTCAATTTTTTAAAGTGGAATTCAACAGGCTTGAATTCAATTTTCCTTTCCTAGACTAGTTTCCTAACCAAAGTTAAATAGCCCAGTCTGCCCTACTATTTACCTATAGCTGAAAGGAGAATAGTTGAATTCATACCTTTCCCCAGCGTATTTCACCCCTTTATTGCACCCAAAAGAGTAGGGCCAGGATCAATCCCAGATTCACCTTATTGCCCTTATGGCAAGCCCCAACCCCTTTTTATCATATGGGTGCTAGAAGGCGGTGACTGAGGGTCTACATGTCCTGGGAATGATGTTAAACTCTATCTGATGGTGAGGTTCCAGTTTTGGAGGTTTGGGGAATGTGGAGCACCCCTTCATCACCATTGCTCCCTGTTCCACTCTGACCTGGAGTGGTAGTACCTGTTAGGGTCCCATCTATGGGTTGAATAGAAAAACATGAGTTTATAAACAAAATTGTATTATGCATTAAGAATGAATTTATTTCACAACTTTGTCAGCATTAAATGACCCACCAAGGTTGATATGCAGTTAAACAAAAACCAATCTCCAGATTCCTGAGATACCCCTAAAAGGGAATACTGAAGAACAAAGATTATTTTGTCACTGATCTCGTCTAGGTTGATCCTCAGAGCAAAGAAGAACTGATCAGAGAGTGAAGAAAAATCATGAAAACACCAACAATGGGGATTGCCCTGGTGAGAGGATGAAAGAAAAACCTATGTTGGTATAAACATAGACGTTTGTCATTTTGCAAGTTTAATGAAATAAAAAAGAAAGTTTTTACTAATAGTGACTGCATATGGCAGAAAAAGGAATTACATAGTGAGCATCAATAAAAAAAGCAAAATGATATTACTCATGTAATTTATTTTTGATATATTTTATTTTAAACTATTTTTTTCGGTTAATTTTGCTCAAATATTTCGTAACATGGCTGTAAACACTGCCAAATATGTCATAAAATCCGTATTTTACAAAATAAACTCCCCCCACCACCGTTTGAAAGAAAAATTATTACCACAAATAAGGGAACTAGCCGATTTTAATGAAATTTTCAGTGTTGATTTTTCATGAAATTGCAAAGAATGATTTTACTATGTCTTGTTTGTCTTACTCAGATGGTTTGTGTGATAGGGGGCAGGTGGCTGTATATACCCCTAAAACAAATCAGGAGCTGGATTCCCTAAGATGGAGTAACGCTGAACTTCAGCACTACACAGCAACTCCTGCGACATTGCCGTTACCAAACTGCATTGGTTTCTTACCTTTCCTTTGGACCACAGCGGCAGTGTGGAGAGGGGGTATCTGCTGCTTGGGCAACAGCACATCCTCCATATGAGCTTGTACAGCTTATGTAGTTAAAAAAAAAAAAGGACACTACTCCATTGTCTCTCATAGACAGAAGGATGCCAACAACATATATAAAGTAGCAATCCATTTTCTGAAGAAATGTGAGAATTTTAAGATTGAAAGATGATATGCTTCTGTCATATAGTACCTAAATAATGAAAATGGAATCATCTGGTTTTCCTTATAAATAATATCTGATGAAAACTCTGAAGAGAGAAATGATGAGATCTCATGCTACTCATTAATTCAACCTAGCAATTGTTAATTACTCTGTTCGCCTTGTATCTTTGCTTAGTCAACCTTTTTTGTTCCTTATCTTTTAATACTCATGTTTCTGACTATTATTTCTCTGTTAACTCTGATACTTGAGTTACAACAGCTTCAATCTATCTATACATATATAAAACGCAGTTAATATGTATGTATGTATATCCAGATGAAACTACGAAAATAAAACAATTAACTATAAAGTAAATATATATACACATTAAATATCACCGGTTCCTGCTTTTGTGTAAAATTTATGAAGATTTGATTTACATTAGAAGATATTTAAAAAATTAAAATATACATAGAAATAGCATTGAAATTTTACTTAAAAATGTCCAGCATTTGTAAATCTCAAAATTAAACAAATCAATAGACCAGTGTTCCCCTCCTCTACCCAAGTGTCGTTGGGTAGCCGCTTCTAGTAAATAATAAAGCAAACAGTAATTCCAGTTTGTTGCAAGATATTTGAATAAATGGCATTCAAAGGTTAAAGTCGGCCATGTTTGCTTAATGTTGCACTTTGGCAAAGCAATCAACTGAAAAGAACAATAAGAAGAAGAAGACAGGCTAATAATAATGACCTAGTTAGAACGCGTTTGTATTTTATTAAAGAAAGTTCAGTCAATGCTCAAAAGATCATTGGAGCCTGTCACATAAAATGACAGCAGAAAAGACTTTCTCAACCAACTGCTAGGATTATTGAAAATAAATAGAGAGGAAGGAAAAAGCAGTAAATTTATTAAAAAAAAAAAATGTATCTAAAATGTGTTTTAAAAAAGTCAATTTTATGATATTTCTGGAGGATATTGCATCATTCATAGTCGAGCAGATCATCCTTAATATGTTGCTATAGAATCAGTGAAAATATTAGAAGACGAGCGGGATCTAGTGATATATAACACACATCCCAGGATTCTAAACACATTAATAGCGTGGGCTGTTTTGAGGCAAATCTACCTCAGCTATACCTCAATGGAGATATTCTTAATAAGATGCTAATTAAAATTAAATAATGATTATTTAATAACCATTGAGAATATAACGTAAATAACTAAGGGAATTGTGTCGTTGGTGGTGACGTAATTTCAGTTACAGAGATGCACACAATCTTCATTATGATAAGATTTGAGTATCTTCTTTTTCGAGCAACACTTTTCTCAATTAATTCTTTCCTTCTATAAAAAGAAATAACAACTACAGTTGCTAGGTTGAATTTATCTCAAGGCAGCTGATATTACTTGATACACATTCCATGGATTTTAACTTTGCTCTCTTCCTGATTGTCTCACTTACTGAACTGTTTACAACGGAAATAATAAAAAAAGTTTTTTTATTTTTATTTAACTACCACAGTTATAAAGTTCTGAGTAATTTTAAAATGTCTTTTAAATGATCATTAAGATAATTTTCAATATGATTGTGTTGTGATATTAATTCTTACTTGATTAATTAAAGTTACAACATAATGAATACAACCAAGGCCCTCTAAGAAGGCGCTGATACAACCCTGTCAACTGGGGCTTTAGAATACACCGACTACATCTCTGCAGAGGGGTAACCCCTCCCCATGGGACCACCTGTTGGCCATGGATGGAACCCTAGTGGCTGAACATTCTGACATTCGGCACTCACTTTGGCCCTTACTTAGGCTAGATGGGTGGTTGGAGAGGCCCCCTTCGATCACTCGTCTGGTCACGTCAAGCCCTAGCACCTATATGATTGTCCCAACCCTATTGTATTGATCCAGATACTTGGGAAAGAAAAATTAATGTCTCCTATTTAGAATACAGAATGCAAAAAAAAAAAAAAAAAATTCTGTGCTGTTATTTGAATTTTATTTTTCAATTATCTTCATGAATATAAATCAAATCTTCATTATTTTTGTTTAAAAACCAAGCTCTGGTGATATTTGATGTGTATATATATTTACTTTGTCATTAATTTTTTTATTTTCCTCCGGACATACATACATACATACAAACAAACAGACCTTTATATATGTATAGATAGATAGATAGATAGCTATATATATATATATATATATATATATATATATATATATATATATGGCAAATTATACTCTTTTCAAATTTTGTATAGAATTGAATCTCAAAATTCCTGATAACTGTTTAAAGATTAATCCTGTTTTGGCAATGAAAAGAATTATGATCTTGCATTTCACTCACCCACCCAATCGTCTTGGCATTCAACCTATCAAATTGTCCATTTTTAAAAAAAATAACTTAGCACATTTCCTGGTAACCTGGAAGGTGCTTAGAAAAACAAATATTATTTGATTCCATTTCCCTTAGCCAAAGTTGTTATCACAAAATCAATTTTCTGCTTCTGTCAAATCTTAGAGAAATAAGTATTACATTATTGATATTATAGAACTGGAGTTGAGTAAGTGAATTGATCTGAAGTTGTTAAAAATGTTTGCTTTTTTCTTTTTTCTATGATCTGATCTGAGCCAACTGAATTTTAATGCCAGTTAGATGCAGTTTTTATAGAAGGGTCATAGCATTCATTAGTCAGATCTGTTAATTCATATGCATTCCCATTCATCTTTGTTGTACTTGAATAATTTACTTTAATTTACCACCAGCAGTGTAAAAAATTAATTTCTGATTCTGACTAGCAGGACCTTGATTATTACAATGTTTGATATGTTTACTTAAGAGCTATTGCTAAATAGTTCAATATGTAAAAAGTATAATAATCTTGATTTAACTCTCACTCTTTTTTTCTTTCTTTCCTTCCTTCTTTTAATCTTTTCATTATGTTTGATTTGCATTATCGCTTCCATGCGCTCATCCCCTCTCTATCTTCTCCTATTCTTTTGTACTTCACATTCTCCAGACCTCAAAAACAGGAACTTCATCAGATAGTGTAACATCATTCCCAGGACATGAAGACACTCAGCCACCACCTTCTTGCACATATATGATATAAAGGGTTGTAGGTCTTGCCATAAGGGCAATAGTGTTGGGACAATCATATAGGTACTAGTGCTTGATGTAGCCAGCTGATTGATCGAAGGGGGCCTTTCAGACCACCCATCTAGACTAAGGGCCTAAGTGGAGGGTTGCGTGTCATGGACTGCTCATCCACCAGGATTCCATCCTTAAGCATCATAGGTCACCACCCCATTGGGGTGGAGGGTCATCCCCCTCTGCAGAGGTGCAGTCTGTATATTCTAAAGCCCCAGCTAACAGGGCTGCCCAGTAAATGTGAATGCTATCCATAGTTAAAGAGACCCACCTTCTTTTAGTTTCAAGCTTTTCTGTTGTCAGCTTTACATGGGAACAAATGTAACAGAACAATATATGTTGCATAGAGCCAAGTTTGGGTTGTAGTAGTAGTAGTCGTTATTAGTTGTAGTAATAGTCGTTAGTTCAGAAACAACATACTCAAGGCTTATAGTCACAAAGTGTTGTTTATTCCTTTCAGGCTCATGGGTTCTTTTTCAGAGAGAAGGAAAGATAGAGAGAAAGAGAGAGAAAGGATATGGTCAAATTATTCTATCTTCTAACATAGTATCATGTTCTGTACTACTATCCCAAACTCATACGGGGAACTGGGAGCCATGTCTGAATCCCACCAGAGCCCAGCCAAAAAAGGAAAGATTTTCTCTTCCGTTTCTTGTCAAAACCCAGAACTTCCGTTTTTATTTTTAAATCTATTTCCGGGGTCATTTCTCAGTCAATTACTGGCACTCTGTTGAGTGTTTACCCTTCTAAACTTTAACCTTTGTTCTTATTTCTTTTTCTTCTCTTTCTCCAGAAATCCGAATACCGTTTTATTTTCAATCCCCAAATTCCCTGTAGACCATAATAATTACGCCACACAAATTTAGTTGGCACAAGAATCTTCAAACCTTTTCTCAGTCCAATAGAATCTTGTAAAGAAGGGTTGTTCTTCAACTGTTCTTGTGTCTCTCTCACAGAAAATACAGCCATCAGCTGTAATTACTTAAATATTTTAATAATTCATTAAAAAATCAATGATTTTTAATGCGGGAGAAATTTGTTTTCTCTTTCATTTTAAATACCTTTTGGCTAATAAATTGCAAATCAAATGCTGTTCTTTAAATGCCTCAAAGCATTTCTAGGGAACAAACAATGTGCAACATTTAACTGCTTCTTTCAAAGAATTAGAAGAAAATGTTTACAAAACCAAAATTGAAGAAATTTTAGGCTTTTTTTTGTCTCTTACCTCAAGTGTAGCATTTTAGTCTTGATTTATACAATTCAAATAAATAAACAAACATATTTGATTTTTAATCATAAAATTTGAGAAGTGTATCAATGCATTACAGAACTCTGACTCAGTTATTTTCATGGCTCATCTTTTGGTTAATAATCCTTTCAAAGTATTCATCCTTAAAAGTTTGGCACAGGGTCATTATAATGGAGTGTTTAGTGAAGGCTAAACTCTACAAGCAGTAGTATGTAATATATATATATGTGTGTGTGTAGAGAAAATTTAGAAACAAACACGGGATGTTATGATGGAATGGAAATTTATAGTCGATACTCGAGTATTTCAGTTTACAATGGAAACCTTCTTCAGGACTGTGAAGATGAGAAGAAAACAAGGACTTATGCGGATAAAAGATGATGGATGTTTTGTATGCATTGAATTAGAAAAATTTGTGGTAAAAAGGTTCGTTACTGTTAGTTGAGTGGCGTTTATAGTTGAATGTTGATATATATATATATATATATATATATATATATATACATTCAAACAAATTTGGTTAAATTTTTTTTTAACAATATTTTTGATATTATCATCTCAAAGTGTTAATCAGTTTTCTGACTGATTAACGCCTTTCAAGATTACATAAAAAAAATTGTTTGAAAACTTAAAATAAAAAAACTTGAAAACAATAAGGATTCTCTTATTTTTAAACAAAATCTGCCAAATATACCTATTTCAAATATATATATATATATATATATATATATATATTGCAGGATGCTACACAAGGTCTATTTCTTATGCAGAGTTTAACAGATTTGAAAATTCAGTTTTCCTAAATTGGTTGCCTAACCAACATTAAAGAGCCTATTCTGCCCTACTATTTATCCATAGCTGGAGAGAGATTAGTTGGATTCTTACATTCCCTAAGGGTATTAGTGCTATGTGAAATGCAAACAGCCTCATCCAGTATTTGAAATTGTCTCACTGTGTCCATATCGTATGATGGTAACCATTATACCATGCGTCTCCCTCATAGTGTGTGATATAAGACTACCAACCATCACTTTATAGCAAGTATCTAAAGTAGATAATTACTAAAGTGATCTTAGTCTGGTACCGCAACGTTGGTGTCCTCAGAGGATCAAACTCATTAGTTGTTTGGCCTGTTCTCTACTACTTTATATTGTGGATTTTTGAAAAGCTCCAAGAAATATTGATTGGCAATCTTTGTCAGAATTTGCACTTAAATTAACTTTTTATCCCCCCCACCCCGCACAAATTGGTTGAGATATACTTATTCATGGGTAATACTATCATCATGTACGTTGGATTGATGATGGACGAATCCCGAAAGACATCCTCTATGGAGAGCTTTTGTCTGGTAAGAGACAGATTGGTCACCCCCCCCCCCCCAAACTGCGATTCAAGGATGTCTGCAAGAAGGATCTCAGATGCTTTGGCATTGCCCTTTCCAGTTGGGAAAATTTGGCTCAGGACCACTCTCGGTAGTGGCAGACTCTCCGGAGAGGATTGCTCATGTCAGAAGTCACCATGAAGCTAAGGGGTCCAGAAGAAAGCAGCGGCAACAAAGAACCGGCACATCAACATCTTCAGGGACAGCCTTTAAATGCGACATCTGTGGTCAAGAATGTTTTTCAAACATTGGACTTCACAGTCACAGGAGGCGCTGTAACTTCAGGGGCACAAAAACTTTATTATAGTCTTCCGAGACTAAAATGCCAATAATAACTATCATCATCAAGGCATGCTTATAGTATGGATTTCCTTGACTCTCTCTTGCTATCCATTCCTATCAACCATCACACTTAGTAACTCCTCTAGATGGTATCCAGTGTCCGCACAGAGTTGGTGAATGTAAGTTTTTGCTTGTCGGCCCTTATTTCTCTTTGTAAGACTTTGAATGTTGTCAAAAAATTAAAAAAAGTGTTCTGATATATTACTCCACTTTGGCCTCTTCTTGGGCTAGACGTGCGATCAGAGAGGCCCCCTCCGATCAATTGGTTGGTCATGTCAAGCCTTAGCAACTATATGATTGCCCCAACCTTATTGCCCTTATGGCAAGCCCCAACCCTTTTTATCATATGGGTGCTAGAAGGCGGTGGCTGAGGATCTACATGTCCTGGGAATAACATTAAACTCTATCTGATACTGAGGTTCCAGTTTTGGAGGTTTAGGGAATGTGGAACACCCCTTCATCACCATTGCTCCCTGGTCCACTCTGACCCGGAGTGGTATTACCTGTTAGGGTCCCATCTATGGGTTAAATAGAAAAATGTATTTATAAAAAAAATTGTGTATCCATTAAGAATGTCTTTATTTCAAAACTTTATCGGCATTAAATGACCCACTGAGGTTGATATGCCGTAAACCAAACCAAACTGATATATTACTAGAAAGGGTAAGACTGGACATGATAATTTGTCTTTGATTGGCTGATTGTTCTTGTTTTCTAATTCTTCTGAATTGTCTGCAAGATCTGCCTAATAATAAACCCAAGAAGAAGAAAATATCACCTCCTACAGAAATGTTGATGAATATGTCTGTACAGCAGACAATTTGCACAGTTATTTAATTTGGAGATGCAAATATCTCCTCTTGACAGCTTTGTGTAGATACTAGAAAAAACGGGACATGTTGGGCCACCCATTGAGCTATGGGTAAATAAATGTGACCAGCAAAAAAAGTGAGTTTGCAAAATGAATTAAATAAAAAAATACATAAATATGTCTGTAGAATTAAAAAAAAACATTAAAATCGTTTTGCTAAGATTTGCAATTAAGTCAAAAATTTTGTGTAGTTACTAGAAAAAACATGACCTGTTGTGTCACCCACTAAGCTCTGAGTAAATAATTGTGATCAGGGAAAAAAAGTGAGTTTGCAAAGTGAATTAAATAAAATAAATTTTTTAAAAATATATACTTAAAAAAAACCATTAAAATTGTTTTGCTAAAATTTGCAATTAAGTAAAAAAACTGACCGGTCTTTTACTTCACATTCTGCTTGTTACTTCCCCCTCTCTATGTATATCTTTATTAACTACTCCTTATATATATTAGTTTCTCTGTGAGCGTAAGGAGAGAGAGAGAGAGAGAGAGAGATTAAACTTCCCGCTTTATTTATGTTATATATAAACCAGCTCTTATCTTCTGGCTGCTGATGAAAATTAACATAGAAATAAAGTGGTAAGTTCAATCTCCTCATGCTCTCCAATCTCTCTCTTTACACTCACAAAGAAACTAACATACATAAGAAAGATATAATCAACTTACATTTTGTTAATCAGTGATATAATTGTCATCAGTAGCAATTACAGAAGCAAATATGAATAATTTTTTCATTCCCGTATTTTATGTTATCTGTATGTTTAATATTAAAATCTACATTTGTTTTTTTTATGTAGATTGACTTTATGTATATATGATATATATATATATATATGTATATATATATATATATATGTCTATAAATGAACTAAGCATAAATATTAACAAGCATAAAAGGAGTGTATGAATTTACACAGAGAACAGAATTGATTAAAAACTGATATATTATAGCTATTTAGAACAAGTCTATCTAAGAAAGGTGATAGGTTGAAAAATCCAGGTTTTGGGTTAATGGAGGAGTACTAATGGAGGACTTGGTTGTGTAAGGTATTTTATTATGTGGGTCATAATGTATCAATTTTATTATCAGAGACCTGAAATAAGGTCAATATTAACAGAGGATAAAATCTGGCCTGATTTTCTTGATGTATTTCAGAGATGCTGATAGGTATGCATCCTATGTCCCTGTTTCTTGAGTAGCTATTAGCTTTCTTGTGGTCTGTACTTTCTTTCTTAATTGCTATCTTCATTACTTGGTCTTTTGGTTCTGGGCGGTTCCTTCTAACTTTTGGTTGTTAAGAAATGCCAAGGTTGTTGTTGTTTTTTGAGACAAACTCAAGGCATGTATTTTGGGGAATTCACATTTTATTAATTTTTAGATATTCAACCTTAAATCACATGTGGCTGAGCCCCTGCTCAGTGTGTCCTTACATTATAGAGACCAACAGCCGATTGGCTAACTAAGCCTTCTCTATCTCTTCCCACCGTTTCCTAGCAGCAGGAAGTCAGGGGTTAGATTGAGGTTATTAAATGTCACTCAAGATTTGAATTCAACAAAACCTGGATTTAAATCTATTTCTACACTAACTGTTTCAAAACAATGGTACGCCCATCAATATATAGCAGTGACTTGCATTCACAATAATGAAGCAAGAATATTCATACCTCATGCAGTTGTGTTTTTTTTTAAATCTCTATTGAAACACTGTCAGTAAGATTAAAGGGAATGTGATGAAACAGCTGATGGTGATCCCAAAAGGCTTTGCAGGCTGTCTGAATTTTTTTGATTAGGCTTGATAATTTATATTATTGTCCTCATCTTTATTGTTATATACACAACATTTTGGCCGATGTGCTAACCGACCTTCTTCAAGTGTTTCTTCTCAAACTTGGTAACCTTCTCTTTGAACTTGAAAGCCTTCATGTCATAATCAGGACCTTCCCGATTCTGACAAGAAACACCTGAAGAAGGCCGGATGGCACATCAGCCAAAACATTGCGTATATAACAATAAAGATGAGGGCAATAGTCCGAAAAATACAAATAATGCAAACTTTGCAAACTGTTTTGAAAATTAGAAGATAGCCTGCGATAATTGTGCAAAGTTCTATGGGTGGTGTATTTTGGAGAGGACTTAAGGTGTCATTGCCCTAGGCAGGTTTCCTTTTCTTAAATACCAAATGATTGTATACTTTCTGAACAAACCTCAAATATGAAAGTGAGATGTGTCATTCTACTTATAAGACTGATTTATGAGAGTAAAGTGGTCATGTAATCTTTAGGCGAATTGCACTTAAAATGGGGGAGGGAATAATAATCCGTAATAAGGAAGTTCTAGGAAATATTTCCTTAATTATTGCTTTTATTATTCAAAAATCTTGATAATTAATCATTCAGAATTTTGAGATTCTAATTCTATAGTGAAATCCTATAAATGGAATAAATAGGAAAAGCAATAGAAAAATGCAATTTCTAAGTAATTAAAGTTAATTAAAAGTTTACTGTTTCATAAATTTGTGCCTTTTGTGTTTCTTTAATTACTTGAAGAAAATATATTACATGTCTAAGCGTTCATGAAATGGGTGTGGCACTTAACAGCCAGAAGAAAAAAAAATCAAATTTAACTGGATTAGTTTTATCTAGGGGAGGGATTCCATTTATATATGTATACTAGCAGGACCTGTGGATATACCACAGTATGATAATTTAATTATCACAATGTTTGATATGTTTACTTACGAGCTATTGCAAAATAGTTCAATATGTAAAAAGTATAATAATTTTCATTTAACTCACTCACTTTTTTTCTTTCTTTCCTTCTTTTCATCTCTTTATTATGTTCGATTGAAACAGATAGTGTGCTCGCCCTCTCACTCTTTCTTTCTTATATTTTTTCTGTGTAGCATGTCCTTTTTCTTCCCTTTCTTTCTTTATAATAAAAAATGGAAGCATCCATTATTTAGCCGAGGTGATGACATTCATAAGAATTCAATGGATAAGCAACACCAAATAATCAGGATTTAGATTTTTTTCATTTCATCTTGGAGGATTTTTATGGTCTCATTTTTAACCAGAGGGTGTTGTGAAAAAAAAAGAAAAAGAAATTTTGTTCAAATGGTGATGGATGTTTTTCCAAATGACAAGAGTTGGAAATGTGTCCGGAGAAAAAGGATTAAAACCATTTCTTGGTCAGTGTTCATTTTGAAAGTCAGGATTTTTTTCTAACAATCAATTTTTTTTTTCAATAATAAAACCCCAAAATATCAAATATATCCCCCAAAAATGTTTTTAAATTTCTATGGTGCCATTGTATTAAGGACAATATCTTTGTCCATATTCTGTAGTGGATTTGCTATTCTTATAATTTTTAATTTGTAAATAGTTCATTTTCATAAAAGAGTTAAGGCATAGTTTAAAAAAAGTTAATTCAGAAATGTTTATTGAAAAATACCCCAAAATAATTTATTGTAAAAAGAAAAGAGATTTATTTTCTTATTATTCTTTTCATAGAAAAAGATTGAACATTTCTTTTTAAATTAAGAAAAAAATTAGTAAAGTAGAACCAGAAAACATCGAATCATGGCCAATATATATATATATATATATATATATATATATATATATTCTATATTAAATAATAAAATTTTAGTGATTTAGACAGAATTATTAATGAATTACATTGAAAAACGAGTTAATTCTTTTTTTCCAGAAAAGCAAATCAAAAGAGCTTATAAGACTGGCTCCTGCTGCTAATTTGAAGGGAGCATTTCTTTAAAAAAATAAAAAAAGTTGAAAATTTGGGGAGTGCGTAGCTTGAACATAAATGAAATATTTGTTCAAAAATATTAGTTGTTACACGAGAAGATGTTCAAAATATATGATGTATTCCTTATTACCATTGATTAAAAGTTGAGAAAAGTATTAAATGTTTGAATTTTTAAGAAAAGTAGACAGAATAGGAAAGAGAAAAAGAAAGAGAAGAAAACAAAGAATACAAACAGATCATACATGACTAGGTTAGGTGCAAATCCTATAAATATTGAACGTGTGTAAAATATTATCTACGTATTTATAGTATTAGATAAATAGATAAAAGGTTTAGCTTATATTTATTATCATTGGAACAATTTTGCTACCATTTGGTTTCTTGGTCTATGGCAGTCTTCAGGCAACGAAAGTGTTTTTAAAAACATTTTCATTGCCTGAAGACAGTGGGAACAAGAAACCAAATGGTAGCAAAATTGTTCCAATGATAATAAATATAAGCTAAACCTGTTATTCATTTATTTATCTATTAATGCTAATACTATAAATCTATCACAGATATTGAGCACTCTTCTAATAACACTGTATGTTGGATTACTAAGTAGTAATTGCTTCTTCAAGTATAATAGTGCCAACCATACACATTGATATTTATAATATTAAGTAGTTTTTGCTTATATCATTAAGTAGAACGATTTTTATATAAATAAACATAGCCACAATAAGGATAAGTGAGAGAATAGAATTAGAATGAATTTCATTCATGAAGATTAAAGAAGTGCAAATTAGTATGTAATAATAATAAAGATTTGGTATGTGATAGCTATTTAGGACAAATTTACCTAAGAAAGGGGATATGTTGTAAAATGCTGGTCGCGAATATCAAGGGAGGGTAAAAGCGAAATTGCACCAGTTTCAAAAAATGTGTCTCAATCTTTTGTTATAGATATGAGTAATATTGTGGCATCATTGAAATTACACATATATTTATATATTTTCAGTATATAAATATGTGTATGTGTGTGTGTATATATATATGTATATATCTACCTGTTTACTGTATAAAATCCCTGGGAATCAAATTTCCATTTTTCCTGCAAAATGAAAAGAAAATTGTCAAGAATTAAAAAAAGGATAAATAAAATCGTTGTTGTAAACAAAAGTGATTCAATTTCAATTCAAATGAATAATAAAAAAAAAAAAAACATTTTAAAGATGGTGATAAGTGTGTCAGATTAAAACAACAAAATATCTGCTCAGTATTTTTCTAAGATAATTTTCTGTATTGATCTTATTTCTTACTGGAATTGTCTGCTTTAAAAACAACTGATTTTGAAATTAATAGATGATATAAAGTAAAAGTCACCAGAGTGCCCTATCATCGATATCTGCCAGACGGCAAGGGAGTCCCCTTTTCTCTAGCGCTAGACCAAAGGGATTGTTTAGCATCTGAGATGGAGCACCAAACCTAACATCAGTCCCCCCCCCATTTTACCACATAAAAAAAACCCAAAAAAACCTAAAGCTATGCTACTCATGTGCTGAGTTGGCAAGGGCTGGTATTGAACTTGGAACCTTGTGGTTCTTAGGTGGATGCTCTACTGACTGAGCTAATCCTTCCCCAGATAGATTAGATAATGTAACATTTGTTTCAGGTTTTTTTAATTTTATATTTCCAAGTGCTGGACACAAAAATGTTTTTATTTAGATTAATGTAAGTGAATCGAGAAGTAAAACAAGAGTTTCAATCTAAAAGTTAGAAAAGTGGCTTATTGTCAGCCAGACAGTGAGGGAGTCTATCCCCTTTTCGCTAGTGCTAGACTAGGGAGTTTTTTTTTTTTGTTGGGTGGAGCGTCACACCTACCGTCAGCTCCCCACTTTACCACACAGATCAGATTACCTAATCAGTGCTAATCATTCGCTGAGTTGATGGGAAACGTATTGAACTAGGAACCTTGCGATTCCTAGGTGGGTAGTCTACCGACTGAGCTAAACCAGTCTCAGTTTAAATCTAATCAACTCAAATATACAAGAATTATAAACAGATTCCCTGACTAGAAAGATATCAACACTTAAAAAATTTGAGTCATATCGGCTAATTAAAAAACAAAAACAACGCCCTGTTGTCTTGGGCTTTGGAATACACCGACTGCACCTCTGCAGAAACGTAAAATCCCCCAATGGGAACCCTGTTAGCCATGAGTAGCAATCCGTGATGCTTAAGAATGGAATCCTTTTAGCTGAGCAGTCCATGACCTACAACACTCCACTTTGGCTCTTCTATGGGCTAGACGGCTGGTCAGAGAGTCCCCCCTCCGATCAATCGGCTGGTCATGTCAGGCCCTAGCACTCTTGACAATGGGATGCAGTCTTGTCACCTGAAACTGTTGACATTACAGCCCAGTTAGTTAAAATAACCCAACAAGGGTTGACATGTTGTAAAATTCAACCCACCTATATATGATAAAAAAAAGTCCTTTTTTAGGTAAAAATTAGGAGTTTGTCTTTCCACCAGTGTATACAGTAATGTTTTTGTTAAAACTTAGTGGATGAAATAAAGAATATTTTTTTGCCAGTTGTGGTCCTAATATTTGAAAACAAAATTGGTGAAAGTGGTGGTGATTTTTGGTAAAGATTAGATGAATAAATAGTTTTGTAATGTTTCAAAAATAAAAATGTCAAACTTGTTTATAATTCTAAATTGACTTAAAACACTTTAATTACCTATTTCCAAAGAATAAGGGTCTTTGACATTTCTAAAAGGTAATTCCCATAAAAATCCCAGACAATTTCTAGCATCATTTTGTCATTAGTTTCTCATTAGCCTGAAACTTGTCTTTCAACTTTCAATAAACTTTAAAGATATGTGTGTGTGTGTGAGAAAAAGAGTTTATATCAGTCATTTTGTAGCCTAAAGAAATAATCTTTCAGTTTTCACCAAAAGATATTTATTCTTAAACATAACTTTTGACTTGTTGGTTGGTTTTGAAGGCTGTCACAATGCGAGTGTAAAGAAAAAAGAAGGTAACTATGATGTTTTTTGTTAACCTGTCATTTTATTTCTTAATATTTCGAGATGAAAATTCCCATCATCAGTTCCAGTATTCTTCTTCTGATGATGGGAATTTTCATCCCGAAATATTAAGAAATAAAATGACAGGTTAACAAAAAACATCATAGTTACCTTCTTTTTTCTTTACACTCGCATTGTGACAGCCTTCAAAACCAACCAACAAACCAATATATACACAATGCTTCAAGCAAATTACAAAACCCTTTTATAACTTTTGACCTTGTTGATGCACCTAATTCTTTTTATATTTACCACGGGATAGGCACAAGGCCTTATTAATGTGGGACCACTCATGAACCGAGGCTCATGGGAGATGGGTGCAAAAAATGCGTTGATCCTGTCGGCATTCACCCCCAAGAGGGGGGGGGGCTCAGGCACCGGGCAATAAACCCAACCCTGCCCCCTTTAAATCGAGGGGGCAGCTGTTGCCAGTGGGGATGGCCCCTGGGATCAACGATGTTAACATACGGTCCAGAGCCAAAGCCCACTGGACCTTCTGGCAGAAGTGAACATTAAATTCCCTTGATCTAAAATTATACAGGATATTTTTCATATCTAAATACAACTAACATCTATCTGTTAAATTACATACTTGTTGATCTAAACCCATATATATATAAATAAATATATATATATATATATATATATTTAACATCAAAAATCTTAGTCACTTCGCCGAAGAGCATAAGGCCTGGTTTGTTGTTATTATTCACTCAACGTCCCCTTACCTATTATGGTAGAGGCGTGTAAAGTATCATTGACAAGGTTAATTTTGCAGGGATTGTTCGCTGTGGCCGAGGCAATATGGTCTTTGACTATGCCTGCTGAGGTCCCAGGTTCGATTTCTGTCAGAGGGAAGTCGTTAGTATACATCCCTGATAAGACTTAATAAAGTCGAAACAGTCTGTATGATGTTCTACACACCGAGCGATCCTTTGCTGGGATTACACTTGTCAAGTTCATTTTCTATATAAAAAAAAGTATCGAATTTTATGTGATACACGCATTGTAATTGCCTTCAAGCAAAAACATAATATATAATATAATATATATATTTTTTTTTTCTGACCTCTCACCATATCAGATGAAAATAAGATCCAATTATTGTGGATAACCATGCACAAACTGAAACTCATGCAGTGGCTAGTGTAAAAATTGCTCAGCATTCTTCTTTTGAGGGAATTATTTTTTTTTGCATATCTTTTGCACTGTCTACTCAGTGTTTGAAAATTCATTGAAGGTCTTCTAAAGTCTGTTTTCTCTTGGGTGAAAAGTTTTTTTTTTCATTCACCAGTAAACATTAATACCATTTCATATAGAAATTTCTCTGGAGGTGTTTTTTATTTATTTTTTTAAATCCTGAAGGAATGCCATCTTCATTTCAAATACAAAGGTTAATTAAACCTAATTTCCCTAGAAAATTTCTTCAGGTCTTTCTTTCTTTCTTTCTTCTGTTAATCAGTGTATTAATTCAGCATATTGGATTTAATTAATTCAGGGCCTTGAGCAAAAACTGCACCCCCACAACCTCTAGTATCCTTCTTTTTCCTTTATTAATTACAATTATGTACTAATATTTCAAACTAATTCAAATACCAGCCCAAAGAGATTTACGACGGAACTCGGCTAAAAAGTAACAGAATGTTGGTAAGTCTCTGTAGACTATTGACATTAATTCCTACCGTACCTCATATTCTCGGAGATTTCTGGCAGAGGTTTTATTTTCAATAATTAAGCCAAAATAAGGAAACTCTTGAAGAAATCTTTGTATATTTCACTATGTAGGTGTGTGGGGTAATGGTTAGAGTCATAGGAAATGGACTCATTGATCTGAGTTCAAATCCTGGATGAAGCTGTTTGCATTTTACATGTTTGTGCTAATACCCTTGGGAAAGGTATACATCAAACTAATCTCCCTCTGAGTATGGGTAAATAGTAGGACAGACTGGGCTCTTTAACCTTGGCTAGGTAACCAATCTAGGAGAAGGAAAACTCTGAAACCTGTTAAACTCTGCGTAAGAAATTGACCTTTTATTATTTCATTTAAGAAATTGGATTTTATTCTGCATTCTATAATAGTAGAATACTAGCAAGACCTGTGGATATACCACAGTATGATAATTTAATTATTACAATGTTTGATATGTTTACTTAAGGGCTATTGTAAAATTCTTCAATATGTAAAAAGTATAATAATCTTGATTAGCTCTCTCTCTTTCTTTCCTTCCTTTTGCATTTTGTTAGAGACAGAAATGAAGACATAAAATGCTTTAATCACAAAAAATTCTCTATAGAATTTTAAAAAATAACATTCTCTTTATTTCTCATGTATATATCAATACTTATGTTCCTTAATTGTACGTCCATTATCATCTTGCAACACCCACTGGTTAAAAATGAGACTGTCCAAATCATCAATGATAAAATGCAAAGATGTCATAGGAAATGGACTCATTGACCAGAGTTCAAATCCTGGATGAGGCTGTTTGCATTTCACGTATTACTAATACCCTTGGGAAAGGTATGAATCCAGCTATTCTCCCTCCAGCTATGGGTAAATAGTAGGACAGACTGGGCTTTAATCTTGGCTAGGTAACCAATCTTGGAGAAGAAAATTCTGAATTCCGCTTAAGAAATTGATCTTGTGTCATATCCTGCTTGTGCAGAGGGGTTGGTGAATATATAATATATATATATATATATTTATATTAAAATTTTATTCTATTTTATTTAATTATTTTGTTTTTCGCCCCCCCCCCCTGTCTAACCTAATTTCATATCATTTTCACCCGATTTAATTTAATTTACTATTGTGACTTAATTGTTTCTCCGGTTGTAAAACTTGAAAAAACACTGGATGAAAGGGCCCTAGTTTTATATCAATAAAACAACTTTCCCCACTCTATTCCTCCTTTCTGTCTCCCATTCATTATTATTGTGTAGATTATTTAATCCTTAATATATATATATATATATATATATTAAACACTCTCAACCACACACACACATTATATATATATCAACACACACACACACACACAACACACACACACACCACATATATATATATATATATATATATATATATATATATATCAACACACTCTCAACCACATATATATATATATTATATATATATCAACACTCTCAACCACACATATATATATATATATATATATATCAACACTCTCAACCACACACATATATATATATATATCAACACTCTCAACCACACACATATATATATATATATATATATATATATCAACACTCTCAACCACCACATATATATATATATATATATATATATATCAACACTCTCAACCACATATATATATATATATATATAATATATATATCAACACTCTCAACCCACACATATATATATATTATATATATATATATCAACACTCTCAACCACATATATTATATATATATATATATATATATATATATATATCACACTAATATATATATATATATATATATATATATATATATATTATATATATATATATCAACACTCTCAACCACACACACACACACACATAATATATTATATTATATAATCAACACTCTCAACCACACACACACACACACATATATATATATATATATCAACACTCTCAACCACACCACACACACACATATATATATATATATATCAACACTCTCAACCATATATATATATATATATGTGTGTGTGTGTTTTTACTCTTCCACAAGACTTAAGGTATAGGGAGGATGAAAGAATTTATTATTATTACAATCTGTGAATTTCTGGTGTTAGGTCATAAAAAGTCAAATGTGTATCTTTGACTGCCTACATGAGAATTTAAAAAATTCTTCTTTTTTTTTTTATAGTATTTTCCATCTTAGTTGAAAAGGTCACAGTTTGTAGAATTGAGAAATATTTTAGCACAGATCAATCATTTGATAGATCTGTTAATCAGTGGAGGAAACACCTTTTTTTTTCATTTATGAACATTGATTGAAACAACAAAATAATAATAATAATAATAATGAAATTATTGTGTACAGTGCTCAGGTGCACCAGAACTCATAAAAGGCTTATGTATAGTACATAGAATAATGTACCAATGTTAGGAAAATGAATAGCATACAGTCATATATGTATATCCGTGTATGCGTACACATGTGTATTGATGGGGGATATCAGGTATAGTGTTGCGTACAGTGCTCAGGTGCACCACAGTCATCAAAGACTCGTGTAATGAATTAATGTTAGGAAAATGAATAACATGCAGTCATATATATATATATATATATATATATAGTGTGGGATTGTCACTGTTTCAGCTTTTTACTGGAATGGGTGTGCCAAACGTAGTATTATTGGTAGAGTGTTCAATATGAAATAGAGCTGTTATATAATATAATGATGGATGAAGGATGAAATGTTATGCGTACGTATATGGTGGTGTTTTGAATGTATGTGAGTGTTTATACACACACCCAGGCACACATGCACGTGAATACAAACGCTCACACGTCCGCATTGATAAACGTTACACATTCATAGAACAATGTATTATGTGTGAGATCAGTTACACAACCTTTATACTGCCCATAAACACTCACATACATTCAAAACACCACCATATATGTACGCATAACATGTTCACCTGATGATTGTTGATGCATGAAACCAAAATGGTGAAGAATTCCTTTGTCACCAAATAAATAGATATGTAAAACCTTTATATATTTATTTATTATATTATGTATATATATATGTATGTGTGTGCATGCTTATGTTTATTGATGGGGGATATCAGGTATACTGTTGTCAAATTACACTGTCCAATTGAAATGAATTCTACACTGAATATTGAATGATACCAAATGATTTTCTATGTAATTATAGGAACAACTTGAACAAATTTATTTTCTAGATCTTTAAAAAACTTTTAAAAAAGGCTTTTGATTTTGGTTATAACTGATTAGATCATACTCAAAATCCCTTGAAAAACTCATTAATATACATAGGGCTGGGTTAGCTCAGCTGTGTAAGACCCCGGGCGGGCTGCGAGGCCCTTTTGCACACTTCTGCACTCTCTGGCATTCTGCATCTTCGCTGCACTCCTAAACTCTGGCCATGATTCGTTTCGTCTGCTGGCTATTTCTACTAGGACCTGTCCACGTTGCGCATATGTGCTCAAAAACATCTCGCAGGGCCCCCCGCCAAAGGGGTACAAACAAACAGTATTCACAAAAGAAAGAGAGAATAAAACAACAACAAAGAGATAAACAAGACAATGTCAGGTGAACTTCAGAAAAGGCAAGGATGAGGCATATAACTTGCGCTGCTATCGCCACTGGTTGTCGAGATGGGGGACACCCCTTTTCTTTGTAGACCCCTGCTAAGGCTAGACTAGTGGCATCTCGCATCTTATCTCCTCTGTGTTCAAGGCTCATGTGCACTCTTCGGCTCCCAGGGACCAACTGTCCTCTCCGCTGTCCAGAAGCTAAACTGGTCTCTCCGCTGTCCCAAGACTAACTGTTCAAAACTTTCTAAATTTCCCAGAGTCCCCAAATCTCATCTCCACTCTCGTATCAAATCTCATCCTCTGAGATCTTATCAACCCTGTGGGATTTGAAAGGTTCTTTGTCTAAAAGACCACCCTCATGATTTTTATGACCTATCTGACCAACTGGTCAACTATAAAGTTGTTCACAACCCAGACTTCCGTCTCCTAAGAAGAGATTATCATCCTTTATATCTATCCTCAGTTTTAATGGTTTCTCTAACTTATCATTGACCCTACTTTACACATACTTATATATGTAGACACACACACACATGTATATATACACACGCACATATATATCTATATCTATATATACATACATTATACTCACACATTATCTACACTAGAACACACACACATATTTAACATATATGTGGTTTGACTTACTACCTTTTTAATTCGATTTAACTAACTATTATTTAACTATATACTAAGTGTGCATTTATATGCACATACACATTCTTGCACCCACCATTGTATTATAGCTGGTAGAACATTCCGCTAGAAACCACAAGGTTCCTAGTTCGATACTCACTCTCACCAACTCAGTGTATGAGTAGCTCAAGGGGTCTGTGCGGTAAAGTAAGGAACTGATGGTAGGTGTGGCACTCCACCTCAGATGCAAAAACAATCTCCTTGGTCTAGCGTTAGTGAAATGGGGATAGACTCTCTCGCTGATTGGCTGATACCGACTTTAGGCCACCACGACGATGACTTATATATATATAATGTTACGTGTCATTTTAAGTCCTGTCTTTTTTCATATTTGAATACCAACAGAAGCTGCCACACACTAAAAACAAAGGCTTACAAACTTCTATTCATAAATAATTTCTTTTTTATATACAAACAATGGCCCCAAGGATGGTTTGGTTGGTTGGTTCGGTTTTACGGCATGTCAACCCCTTGGGTTATTTTATGCCGAATACTTCTATTGGTAAAAAAAAAAATGTTTAATGCTAACAAAGTTTTGAAATAATTTCATTTTTAATGGATAATACAATTTTGTTTATAAACTCAATTTTTCTATTTAACCCATAGATGGGACCCTAACAGGTACTACCACTCCGGGTCAGAGTGGACCAGGGAGCAATGGTGATGAAGGTGCTCCACATTCCCCAGACCTCCAAAACTGGAACCTCACCATCATATAGAGTTTAGCGTCATTCCCAGGACATGTAGACTCGCAGCCACCACCTTCTAGCACCCATATGATAAAAAGGGTTGGGGCTTGCCATAAGGGCAATAGGGTTGGGGCAATCATATAGGTGCTAGGGCTTGACGTGATCGGAGGGGGCCTTACGAAACCACCCGTCTAGCCTAAGATAGGGCCAAAGTGGGGTATTGCAAGTCATGGACTGCTCATCCACCTGGGTTCTATTGTTAAGCATCACAGGTGGCCCCTTTGGGGGAGTCTTAGCCCTCTGCAGAGGTGCAGTCGGTGCATTCTAACGCCCCAGTCGACAGGGCAGGATGGTTTGGTGAACAAACCAAAACACTGTAGCGTCGGCTAGTAAATATCATCTTTTGATACAGGGTAATAAAGGTAACATCTATTCATTTTAGTTCAGTTGAAAGTATCAATTGATTTCAAAATCTCAGTATGCCAATATAAAAAAAATGAAAATTAAATATTTTAGGATGATATAAGTTTTAAATTTAACTGTGGTAGGAAATATATATATATACATTTTGTTGTGAGCTGTCTTGAAGCTAAATTGATAAAACTCACCCAAGTCAGGAAGATAAACAAGTGTTGTCTGCATTGTGATCACATTGTCTTTGCCTCTTGGATCTTTGGGAAGGTGGGAGGGGGGGGATTCCTTTCTGCTCTAGTCATGCAATTGGTCTGCTACTGTTTGTGATAATCCAACTCCATCTTATCTTGTTAGATAGAGATCAATATGTCTGTAGAGTTCAATGAAGTTGTCATTGTTGTGAAGTTCATTACATCTTTTGCCTTTTGTAGTGATTTTTGGGAAGAGTTTATTTTGACCATTTGCCAAAAGACTGGTGGCTGAGTGCTCATCATTCCATGTGTAGAGCATTTTATAATTAAAAAAGAAATCAAATTTCTGCATTAAATGACTCGTGTAGGTGTTGATATACCTTTAAACAAATAACTAAAATTACATCTGAGCATTGAAAAGGTATGATTTAAAGAATTCTTGCAAATGAATGTTTGAAATATAAATAGTTATTATTATAATCAAACATTTATAAAATAATTAAATTTCTGCATTAAATAACCCATGAAGGTGTTGATATGCCTTTAAACAAATAAAATAAATCAAAACTATATCTGACCATTGACAAAGTGTGATTTTAAAAACGATTGTAATGGAATTTTGGAAATATAAAAAGTTATGATTATAATCAAACATTTACAAAAGAATTACATGAAATAACCCATGAAGGTGTTGATATGCACTTAAACAAATAAACTATATATTTATATTTTTTCGAAGGCAAAATAATGCAAGTTTATGTTGAAAAACATATTTATTTAAATTTTCTTTTTTTTCTTTTTGCTCTTAATAATTTTCGGAGTAAATCCATCTTCATAGAGTTTATTATAGAGTTGAAAATATTCCATCAGATGGAATATTTTCAACTCTATAATAAACTCGCTGAAGATGGATTTACTCCGAAAATTATTAAGAGCAAAAAGAAAAAAAAGAAAATTTAAATAAATATGTTTTTCAACATAAATTTGCATTATTTTGCCTTCAAAAAAAAATTTAAAAAAATATCATATTACATTTATAATTAATGCTTCTAACACACTATAAAAACAAAAAAAAATCTTTATCTAAATAAACTATAATATTTACATTTGTTTTCACATTAAAAGAACGCATCTTCTTGGATGCACATTGTTTTGATATAATCTAAAATTCCAACTTTTAGCATTTGATCTTTTTGAGATTACATTCAAACAAAATATTGTTGACATCCAGATTTCAAGGCAGGTCATTTCTTCTCTTAAGCAAATTGGTGTGAATAAACATAATTTATCTCCTATTTTGGTCCTCTACACAGCATCCACTGTTCGTCCTCATTCTTGCAGCCTTGTGCCAAATTTTTCCACCCTTTATGGCACCTTGTGTAGTATAATGGTTAGCAAACTGGATTAGCAGACCATTGATAGTGAGTTTGATTCTCATTGGGTTTGTAAAGCTTAGTAAATGACTATAATTGTCTAATGCTTGCAAAGATCCACTCACAGACTATTGTTAGTCAGTTTGATTCTCAGGGGTTGCCCATATTTCTGGGGGGGGTTTTGTCAGACAAAGCTAAGCTTAGTATATGACTACCGTGGGGAGTGTTTTGCATGCTGTATTGATGAATAAGCAAGACTAAGAGACTTGTATTTGAATTCAATTTTCACCGAGTAACTCGTACTTCTGGTGTTGTAGCAAATTAAGTTAAAGCTTAGTAACTAACAGCATAATAATAACTGATAAAATAACTAACATTCACTGAATGAAGTTGTGAATCAAATCTGATTTTAATAAAACCCCGGATATTAGTATTAATCTTGTTTTATAATTTCATTGTTCAAGAAGTTTTTTTTTATCAATAATTTTCAGAAGAGTGTAAACCCCCACCCCCCAAAAATAACGAAACTGATTATAGATTTTTCTAAGCAATTCAAAATATTTTTTTTTAAATTTTAAAAAGTTATATTTTATAAGCAATAACAAAGTAAAAATGGGAATTCTGGAGCCTGAATTCTATTTTCCAAATTTCATTTATACAATAAAATTAAAAGAAACACATTTTCTCATTCTTAGGGCTAATTAGTCATGTTAAAGTGTAGCCCCCTCCACAACTTGTAATCAGGGGTTAAAATTTGTCTTGAAGACAGTATCTTTTCTTACTGCTAGTAGTAGGCATAAAATAACCCTAGACAGATTGACATGCCATTAAAATCAGTCAATTGTATGGCTGATAGAGAAGATCAAGTACCTATATTAATTCTTCTCATAAAACACATTTCTGAGAATAGCAAACAGATAAAGTTATTGGATCATGAATTTAATCTCGAGAAAGAAATACTGTTTTTGAATTGATATGAGACGGAGTGTTTGAGCAGTTCAATTATAGAAACATTGGGTTCAGCAAATCTTTTGCTGTTTGCTGACAAGAAGAGAGAATATCAACTGATTGGCTGGAGGCAAAGGCCAACTATTATCATTTAAAAAAAAAAAAAAAAAGAAGAATGTCTGAGATGGTGATAGATACTTCTAGGCGATGGAAAGAAACACGAAAAATTGTTATCACTTTATTTCTTGTTTCATTTAATTAGAAAAGAAATAGTTGCTTAAGGAAATCATTTTTGTTTTTTGATATATTTCAAATGTCACAAATAATTTTATTTTTGAATATGTGATATTTGTCTATCAAGTATTTGATGGTAAATATAAACACCTTTGGAAGAAGTGCATGTGTATGTATGTATAATATATATATATATATATATATATATATATAAAGTCGACGGGGGGCCTAAAGTCAGTATCAGCCAGTCAGCGAGGGAGTCTATCCCCTTTTCAATAGCGCCAGACCCAGGAGATTGTTTTTGCATCTGAGGTGGAGCGCCACACCTACCATCAGCTCCTTACTTTACCGCACAGATCTCTGTGCTACTCATACACTGAGTTGGCGAGGGCTGGTATCAAACTAGGAACCTTGTGGTTTCTAGCCGAACGCTCTACTGACTGAGCTAACCCGGCCCCTTTTATATATATATATATATATATATATATATATATATATATAATCAACCCCCTCCACATGAGTGGGATGTGACACAAGGTCAAATTCTTAAGCAGGGTTTAACAGGTTTGAATTCAGAGAGTTCCTTCTCATAGACTGGTTACCTAGCCAAGGTTACAGAACCCAGTCTTCCCTACTATTTGTCTATAGCTGGAGGGAGAAGAGTTAGATTCATACCTTTCCCAAGGGTATTAGCCCTATATGAAATGCAAAGACCTTCATCTAGGATTTGAACTCGTCTCATCATGCCCGTTTACTATGGTAGTAACCATTACCCCACAGGCCTCCAATGCAAGTGTATAAGATCTCTCCAGAATGTACCCAGCCCTTTCCCACCCTGTCGGTGGGGCATTAGAATGCACCGACTGCACCTCTGCAGAGGAGCAAGACTCCCCCAATGGGGTCATCTGTTAGCCATGGGTGGCAAATCCATGATGCTTAAGGACAGAATCCTGGTGGATGAGCAGTCTATGACCTGCAACACTCCACTTAGACCCTTACTTAGGCTAGACGGGTGGTCGGAGAGGCCCACTCAGATCAATCGGTTGGTAATGTCAAGCCCTAGCACCTATATGATTGCCCCAACCCTATTACCCTTATGGCAAGCCCCAACCTTTTTATCATATGGATGCTAGAAGGTTGGTGGATGAGGGTCTACATGTCCTGGGAATGACGTTAAACTCTATCTGATGGTGAGGTTCCAGTTTTGGAGGTTTGGGGAATGTGGAGCACCCCTTCATCACCATTGCTCCCTGGTCCACTCTGACCCGGAGTGGTAGTACCTGTTAGGGTCCCATCTATGGGTTGAATAGAAAAATGTATTTATAAAAAAAATTTTTTGTATCCATTAAGAATGTCTTTATTTCAAAACTTTATCTGCATTAAATGACCCACTGAGGTTGATATGCTGTAAACCAAACCAAACCAGCCCTCTTCCAATAGCCTGCTTGTGGTAATGCTGCCTTAGTACCCTTCAAAGTACATTCCTTGGGACTAATTTCAGTGTGCCTTTCAGTTGTCAGAACTGTCTACAGTGTCCTCTGTTGGGGTCACCATCAGCAACCTTGAATTCTCTTCAATCCTGTTCAAACTGTTGACAGAGCTTTGAATATGCCCCTGTACAGGGGGTAAGATGCCTCCCACCCTCCAAAGGTGTGTATGACACTTAACTGCATCTGGTTCTGGAGCTCTGGAGTACCCATTTATTGCTATTACTTCCAGGTCCACTCTCACCTGGAATGGTAGTACCTGTTAGGTTCCAGTCTATGAATTGAATACATCCTTTTTTGAAAATTATTAGTTAGGAATAATTGGAACTATGTGCAAACAAATGATTATTATTGTTAAATAGGAATAGTTGTTGAAATCATCTAATTATGTATGTGGTTTCCAAGTTCTTTTCTCTCTGTGGCAAACTAAATTAGGCTTAATGGCAACTCACTTAAGAATATTTTAGTTAATTTCAGCCTCTTTCCTTCTTCCACTTTTCCTTTCTCCTCTCCTGTGTTTTCTTGTTTTCTCTCTCTGCCTTCTTCTCTCACTGACTCCTGTTCACAAAATGACCCGTTCTCCCTTCTTCAGGCAAGTGGTTTCTTTTATCCCCAACCACTTACCTGCATTGCATCTCCCTATAAGAAGTCTGTTTACCTTTCTTCTGGCTTCTCGTTATTTCCAATATGTCAGTGAGTACTTTTCGATTACAGTGTATATAAATTATTAGTATTAGATAAGAACACTTGAAATTATGCAACTGCATTCAAATTGTTTGGATTATATACAAATACTTGATAACATATAACTGTGTGTAAACAGATGATTGTAGACAAATAAAAAGTGCAAATCCTTAGATTAATTAATTATTGCAATGGAACATTGAATATATAATAATAATAGTTATGATCATTTACAAATAAATCAAATTTCAGCATTAGATAACCTATAAGGGGTTGATATGCTGTTAAATAAACCAAAACCATCAGTACTAGCAAAATAAAAAACGCCCTCCGGGCGATGTAAAAATAGATTTTTGAAACATATTGCCTGAGGCGTGGGAGTTAAAAATTCTATGTCAGTGAGTTTGTACTCTAAGTAAGTAAAATCATCAAATTCACTAAAGGATTAAAAAATAAAACAATTTGAAATGTAAACTTTAAATATGTATTTAAATAAAACAAACTATATATAGATATATAATACCAGTCATGTATTTATTAAAACTTGTTTTAAAAAACAATGAGGACTGTCTAATTTTGCATGTTCAAATTTTGAGTGTATTTATTCTATGTTATGACGATTTTGGGTAATGTGACATAAGCAGTGACGTAGTTTTTGTTATAGACAAAAACCGGAAACGAATCTCCATTATTAATAGATTTGATAGAAATATATTGAAATACTTAAAAAATAAATAAATAAATAAACCAAGTGGGATTGTATGAAAAGTGAAATTGTGTACAGTTGTATTAGATCAGAATATTTTAAACTATATAGATTTGCTAAAAAATGCTTATTAAATAGAAATAATTGCTTCAAGGTATATAATTGGTTGAATTATTGGTATTAAATAGGAATGCTTGAAATTGTATAACCACCCTCCAGGTAAGTGGTTGCTTTTATCCCCAACCACTTACCCACATTGCATTTCTCTATAAGAAATCTGTTCTACCTCCCTTCTAGCTTCTCATTATTTCCAGCATGTCAGCAAATACTTTTCTACCACAGTGTATATAAATTATTTGTATTAGATAGGAACTCTTGAATCTGTATAACTGAGTGCAAATTATTTGTATTAGATACAAATACTTGATAACATGTAACTGTGTGCAAACGAATGATTGTAGACAAAGGGGGAAAAAAGCAATTAAAAAAATTGGCTTGGAACAATTAAATTCCCATAATAATTGTGTCCAATTCCAATTCCATCCTTTCCAGGTGTTCAGTCACAGATTTTGTGCATCTAGAAATGGAGTTATTCAATGGAACTTTACAAAACTAAAATCTTGAGCCGTTTTTCTTTGATTCCAAATTGACATTGGATTAAAAGATAAAAGCATTTAATTTTAAAAATCTCTTACTTGACGTAAATGTTGAAAAAAGAAAAAGAAACAACAAAAACAAATTGAAAAAAAATTGTTTTTCTTGTAAAATGGCTTTTATCTTCAAGATTATGATAACCTGTCATTCTCTTTATTTATTACTAGAAGTGGCTACCCAACATCACCTGGGTAGGGTGGGGGCAAAAAACCTGGTGTATTGATTTGTTTACTTGTGGGATTTACAAATGCTAGACATTTTTAAGTAGAATTTCAATGCTGTTGCTATGTATATTTTGATTTTTAAATATCTTTGAATATAAATCAAATCTTCATAATTTTTGCACAAAAAGCAAGAACCGGTGATATTCAATGTACACACACACACACACGTGTGTGTGTGTGTGTGTAATATAGTGGAAAATTTGAAAAAAAAACACAGGTTCAATAAAATGAGTGATATTTATTCAGCCAATGCTGCAGTGTTTTAATCTGTTAAGTAGATCTTTTTCAGGACATTTGTTGATTTAAGGAAATATATATATATAATATATAGTAAATAACTCCACCCCAATATAAATGTCCCAAGATGACCATAAATGAGAAAGACAAATGCAAATTTTTGCATGACATTTCCCTCTCAAACTGTTGACATTTTCTCCAGAGAGAAACTCAACAAATGTCAACCAATTTTTTTCTGAAAAAAAAAATAATGACGATTGACAGATAATTTTACAAGAGGAAATCTTTTCAAACTTATTTAGGAAGGATGGAAAAAATAAATTTTTGTCAATAATCAAGTAAACAAGTATAATAATTCATGGAAGTGGTAACAAGGGAATAGGAAATTCACAAACCCTGCATGCATATCCCAGTCAGGGGAAGGAGATACCCTTGTTTGCCCCGCCCTGTCGGCTGGGGTGTTAGAATGCACCGACTGCACCTCTGCAGAGGTGTAAGACTCCCCCAATGGGGCCACCTGTTGGCCGTGGGTGGCAACCCGTGATGCTTAAGGATAGAGCCCAGGAGGATGAGCAGTTCATGAATTGCAATACTCCACTTTGGCCCTATCTTGGGCTAGACGGGCGGTCGGAAAAGCTCCCTCCGATCAATCGGCTGGTCACGTCAAGCCCTAGCACCTATATGATTTTCCCAACCCTATTGCCCTTATGGCAAGCCCCAACCCCTTTTTATCATATGGGTGCTAGAAGGCGGTGGCTGCGGGTCTACATGTCCTGGGAATGACGTTAAACTCTATCTGATGGTGAGGTTCCAGTTTTGGAGGTTTGGGGAATGTGGAGCACCCCTTCATCACCATTGCTCCCTAGTCCACTCTGACCTGGAGCGGTAGTACCTGTTAGGGTCCCATCTATGGGTTAAATAGAAAAATGTATTTATAAAAAAATTGTATTATCCATTAAGAATTGATTTATTTCAAAACTTTATTGGCATTAAATGACCCACTGAGGTTGATATGCCGTAAAACAAAACAAACCAAACCTTGTTTGCTGTATATTTTTCCACAGACACAGTGACAAGTAGACCAAAACTTGTTGATTCCTGACAATATGGAGGTGCTCTTTGGATTTTCACCAGGAATCCTTTGATCAGGTTGTGCTCCTAATACCACTCAGTGCCAGACCTGTTTAGTCTACCAGGGTTAGCCTACCAGGAACTTAAGTTTACAACAGCATGGCTCTGACACTACCAAGTTTACACAACCCTGGCGTGATGACGAGGGGTTGGATTTTAGAAATAATGTACTAGATGGTCATTGAGCAAAGGGCTTTCTCCACCCTTTTACAGGTCTGTTTTTTTTTTTTTTGTTCTGCAGGGTGTCTAGCCACCCTCTTCACGAGACAGAAAGTGATTTATTGGATTGGATTACTTCAGCGATTATAGAATCTACCATTTTAAGGAGCAGCCTTATGCTAGTTTTTTTTATTTCTGCCCCTCCCCCCCAAAAAAAAAAATTCTCTAGAAAGCATTGTGAAAATTAGTTAATATATGGTATTCTTTGGCTATTTCTTTTACATAATTTAAAAGTATTGATTAAGGAAAAAAAAATGGTAGAACTGAATCATGAAGTCACGTCAGTAATTCTATTTTAGATATTTTATTGGAATTATCAGGAAGTGTCCAAGTGCCGAATTTGGAAAGGATCTGATCCTGGAACTTTCATTTTTGCTTTTTGTCATTTCAAATTATTCTCAAACACATTTCTTCCTTTTTAGTCTTGCTTTTGAGATTTTTGTTTTTGTTGTTCTGTATGAAAATCAAGCAAATTCTTCTAATCATATCAGAGAGTGGTTGATCTGCTATAATTGAACAAGAAAATCTAATCATGTGATCATTCTATTTATAATTGTACCTTTTGTGTCTGTGTTTGGACAACAAAAAAAAACCTTAAATTGCTAAACTAAGTCATCTTTAAGTAGATTAAGCTATGAATCATCTACTTGACTTTCTTTCTTTCTTTCTTTCTTTTTTGAGTAGATTTCAGCAGAAGCAGGAGGTTATATTACAGATGGCAAAAATATAGTCCGAATTTGATTTTAGCATAAGGGTTCTTTTTTTTCTTCCTTTTTTTCTAATCCCTGGATAAGCTTAAGAAAAAGCTTACACTTGATTGATAAAAAAAAGATACTCAGTTTTTATTTTGTGAATTATAAATCTATCACCATTCACACAGGTTTTCTATCTCTCCCTTTCTCACACACACACACACACACACACACACACACACACACACACACACACACACACACACACACACACACACACACACACCACACACCACACACACCACACACACACACACACATATATATATATATATATATATATATATATATATATATATATATATCCAAAAGTCTAGAGAAGAAATCTTCCTTACGACTTAGGTTTTTTTTTTAAACAACTTGTCGCAGTTTGAGAGCTCAATGTGTGCTCTTATTGTTAGTCACAGAGCAAATTTATATTTAAAGAAATAACAAAAGACTTAGAGATATTGCATTATAGACTATTTAGGGGAGCTTAGACAAAATGTCTAATTCTCCCGACTCATTCGCATCTGATGAGTCGGGAGAATTAGACATTTTGTCTAAGCTCCCCGATATAGTCTATAATGCAAGATCTCTAAGTCTTTTGTTATTTCTTTAATTATATATATATATATATATATATATATATGAAGAAAATAGTAGATTAGGAAAAATCTAACAGTTATGGAAAAAAGTGAACACAGTTGGTCTTGGAGGCTTCATCAGAATGAAATTTAAAACAATAACATTCCTCCTCATGAAGCCTCTAAGACCAACAGAGGTGAAATATTAATTGAATGTAATTGTCTGTGTTCGACCTCAGACACAAAAACAATCTCCTTGGTGTAGCATTAGTGAAAAAAATGGATAGACTCCTTGCTATCCAGCTGATACTGATAATAGGCTACTTCACATTCTTTACTTGCATATATATATTTACCAACTCCTCCGCACGAGCAGGATATGACACAGGGTCAATTTCTTAAGCGGAGTTTATCAGGTTTGAATTCAGAGTTTTCCTTCTCCTAGACTGGTTACCTAGCCATGGTTAAAGAGCCCAGTCTGCCCTGCTATTTATCCATAGTTGGAGGGAGAGTAGGATTCATACCTTTCCCAAGGGTATTAGCGCTAAGTGAAATGCAATTACCACGTCCAGGATTTGAACTCGGGGCGACGAGTTAATTTCCCATGACTTTAACCATTACACCACGCGCTTTACTTACATATATAAATGTAATGAGTGTGTGTAAGATAAAATAGACATATTCATTCAGCCAAAGTTAGAAATACTGATTCCATTTTGACCCCAGCATCGCCGGCCGTTATTGTAAGAATATAAAATATGATAAATGTGATGGGGTGGGATGAGGAATTGCCATAAGTTATTTAATTGCTAACCAATCATGATCAGAGAGAGAGAGAGAGAGAGAGAGAGAGAGAGAGAGATAAAAGGGGAAACTAATGCTAGAAATAGACGATTCTGGATCAAGAAATTTCTGTGATGAAGTGTTATCTGGAAACTATCAAGTGACCTACGTTGTTCTTTGAAGAACAACAACTTGGAAGCTTTTTCTAAAAAAAAAAAACTGAATGCTTTTCCTGTGCATTTGATTCATTGTTTATTTTTCACTCTAGACATGCAACGACCAAAAAAACAAAGAATCAAATCTCTCTCTCTCCATCTCTCTCTCTCGTTCACTAGATTGATTCATTCAGAAAAAAAAAAGCAGATCCCAGGTGACATTAGAATTTGCACAAAGCAAATTCATTTGATTTACTTGGATAGAGAAAATATGATTATAATGATTTCTTTTTTTCTTTTTTTTACATGGAGGTGCATAGTGTAATGGTTATCGTAGGAATTGGACATGGCGAGACAAGTTCAAATCCAGGACAAGGCTGTTTGCATTTCCCATTGTGCTAATACTCTTGGGAAAGGTATGCATCCAATTATTCTCTCTACATTGTAGGGTGGACTGGTCTCTTTAACCTTGGCTAGGCAACCAGTCTAGGAAAAAGAAAACTCTGAATTCAAAATTGAGAATCAAGGGTCTCTCTCTCTCTCTCTCTCTCTCTCTCTCTCCTCATTGGAGTAATTCATACGGAAAATAACAGACCCCAATTGACATTAGAATTTACACAATGCAAATTCATATGATTATAATGATTTCTTTTTAAAAATTTTTTTTTATGTAGGTGTAATGGTTATCGTCATAGGAAATGGATTCAGCAACCTGAGTTCAAATCCAGGACAAGGCTATTTGCATTTCACATAATGTTAATAACCTTTTTAATTGGGGAAAGGCTGGTTTGAATTCAAAGTTTTCCTTCTCCTAGGCATGTTACCTAACCAAGGCTAAAGTACCCAGCCTGTCTTATTTACCCATAGCTGGGGGAGAAAAGATGGCAACTAGACTGTGAGATAAATATATATATATATATATATATATATATATATGAGGTAGATAAAAGGATAAGTGAGCAAGAAATGAATAACTCAAAACAAATCAAGAACCCTTGATTTGTTTTGAGTTATTCATTTCTTGCTCACTTATCCTTTTATCTACCTCATATTGTTGGATTCTAAACCCATCCATCCTATCTTCATATATATATATATATATATATATCTAGAAAAACAGTGGAGGTGCATGGTATAATGGTCAAAGTTGGGGGTGGGGGACATAAAAACCCTGGTGTATTGGTTTGTTTACTTTTGAGATTTACAAAAGCTGGACATTTTTAAGTAGAATTTAAATGCTATTTCTATGTATATTTTAATTTTTAGATATCTTTAAATATAAATCAAATCTTCATAGTTTTAGCACAAACAGGAAGAACTGGTGATATTTAATGTGTATATATATTTACTTCCTGGATGAAGCTGTTTACATTTCACATGGTGCTAATACCCTTGGAAAAGGTATGAATCCAATTCTCCCTCCAGTTATGGGTAAATAGCAGAGAAGACTGAGCTCTTTAACCATGGCTAGGCAACCAGTCTAGGAGAAGGAAAACTCTGAATTCAAAACTGTTAAACTCCGCTTGAGAAATTCACATTGTGTCACAACCTGCTCATGCAGAGGGGTTGGTAAATATATATATATATATATATAAGTAAAGTTGGTGGAGTGTCCTATTGTTGGTATTGGCTAGACAGTGAAGAAGTCTATCCCCTTTTCACTTATGTTAGACTGAGAGGGTGATTGTTTTTGCATCTGAAGTTGAGTGCCACACCATTCATCAGCTTCCCACTTTACAAAACCGATCCAAGCAATGCTACTCAATCGCTGAGTTGACAAGGGCCGGTATCAAACACCAAACATTGCAATTCTAAGGTGGGTGTTCTACTGACTGAGATAAAGTTAATAAAGTTTAATGATTGAAAATGATAATATCCAAATAGCAAATCATTTACTGTCAAAACGGTACATATGGTGTTGGCAACTGCTTCTCCTTCTTCTTCTTCTTCTTCTTCGGAAAAACAAAAAAAACAAAAATGGCTTCATTTGATTTATCTTTTCATTGCTAAAATAGTTACCAATTAAATTATGTCCCAAAATGGATCAACCGACATGGAAATATCCTGTTTGTTTATTTATATCTTCACTTGGTGTTTTTCTTTTTTTTTCTTTTTTTCTTTTTGTATTGAGTAATCTTTATATTGTTGAATTGATTTCTTTCTTTGTTTTATTTAATGTATTTGCTATTCAGATTGAATTGGAATATCAACCATCTTGACTGGCGATAATTGCTTAGTCCTAACAAAGAAAAACAGTAATTAACTTTTGGTAAAAAGGCAGGAAGCTGATGCTAATGGCATGCAAATGCCATAAGCTGTGGATTTTCTAAACACACAACTTAATTTCTTGTGTTTTCTATTCTATTTCCTTTCAATCACTTCATCTTTTACATTCTCTTCTTCTTCTTATACCTGCAGTTTATTTTTCCACCTCAAACTCTGAGTTTGACAGGGGCTTAGGAACTTCAGCATGACTTGCCACATGTAACGCTTTACTAGCAAAGCTTAGACTATGTTGACTGTACTCCTTGCAGAGGAGGAAGACCCTCCCAAAAGGCTGGATATGACACTAAACTTCATCTGATGGTGAGGTTCCAGTTTTGAGGATTGTGGAATACTTCATTGTCATTTATCCCAAGTCTACTCGGATCCGGAGTAGTACCTGTTAGGGTCCCATCTATTGGTCAGCCCTGTCGGCTGGGGCATTAAAATACACACCGACTGCACCTCTGCTGAGGGGTAAAGGCCACCTCTCAATGGGGCCACCTGTTGGCTGTGGGTGGCGATCTGTAATGCTTAAAGACAGAATCCTGGTGGCTGAGCAGTCTATGACATGCAACACTCCACTTTGGCTCTTATTTAGGCTAGACAGTCAGTCGGAGAGGTGCCCTCCAATCATCTGGCTGGTCATGACAAGCCCTAGCACCTATATAATTGTCCCAACCATCTTGCCCTTATGGTAAGCCACAACCCTTTTTATTATATACATGCTAGAAGGCGGTGGCTGAAGGTCTTTATGTCCTGGGTATAATGTTAAACTCTAGTTGATGGTGAAGTTACAATTTTGGAGCTCTGGGTAATGTGTTGTACCCTTTCAGTACCATTACTCCCAGGTCCACTCTCACCCAGAGTAGTTGTACCTGTTAGGGTCTCATCTATGGGTTATAAATGGAAGAAAAAACGAGTTTCAAAATGTGTTTAAAAGATTTGAGTACCCATCAAGAGTCAATAAAACAAAATGTCTTCAGAATAAAATAATCCAACAAGTGTTGACATGCTGTAAAATCCAACCTATCAAATCTCGTTCTGTTCAGGATTGGTTTATTTGAAACTGCTCTTTGCTATTCTGAGATCCACATAAATGTTGAAAGGTGAAATCTTATTTGTGAATTTATACAGATAAATGTGAACTTTTTGTGAAGGGCTGAAAACGGGGTGGGAGGTATTTTCTCCCTGACAACAATTGATTGAACTGAGGTCATAAACTTGCATTTCATTCGTTCTTATATCACTGCTAGTTTTTTTTTTAATCCATTAAAGACCTTTGATTTCTTCCATGATGCACAGATTTTTTTTCATCCTCATAGAAAAAAACCCGAGGTTCACTTTTGGCTGACCTTAAAAATCCCTAATGCAGTTTTTTAACTTCAAACAATTTGTTCAAGCTACAAGAAAGAAAAATAGCTAAATTCTGTATATATATATATATATATATATATATGATTTTTCTGCATCCTTTTAGATTTTTCTGCGTCAGGGACACAGGACGCATACCTATCAGCATCTCTCTCTCTCTCTCTCTCTCTCTCTCTCTCTCTCTCTATATATATATATATATATATATATATATATATATATATATATATACTTTGTCGTTAATTGTTTTATTTTCATAGTTTCATCTGAACATACATACACATCAACTGCCCTTTATATATTTACTAGCAGCGGCTAAGCAGTGTCACCTGGGTAGAGGGGGATTTGTAAATGTTAGTCCCTCAGATCTATTATTAGTGAATCGTGAGTTGAATCCTCGAGGAATGCCCCATTTAAATCCCTATGTAAAAAAAATAGACCTTGCATTGATCCAGCTACTCTGAAAAGAAATGTTAATGTCTACTATCTAAAATATTAAATGAAAAAAAAAATTCATACTGTTATCATTTAAATTTTATTTTTTAATTATCTTCATGGATATAAAACAATTTTATTATATTTGCTCAAAAACCAAGCCCTGGTGATATTTAATGTGTATATATATTTACTTTATTGTTAATTGTTTTATTTTCAAAGTTTTCTTCTGGACATACATATACACATCAACTGTCCTTTATATATGTATAGATTTGGTGCTTGTATGTACAATAATTATTTGCATTCCTTCAAGTCAGCATTGTATACATTTCTGTTGTCAAATGTACTTCAGTTTCAAATGAATATAATACTATTCCTCAAAATTCAATCAATTCATTATGTCCTTTTATTGAGATTTCTCTTCCATTTTTTCTTTTCTGTTATTTTTTTTTTTTTTTTGGGGGGGTGGGGGTTGCAACTTGTTTCATTTATTGTTCTCTTCTGCTTGAAGTGCACACTTTCTGGTTGTTATGGTTACCTTAGTATCTACATAATTTTGAATATCCAGGTGCAAACAGGCGCATAGTGTATGCACATATACTGTATTTTCTTTATGTGCATGAATGAACATATGGTTTGTTTACAGTAATTAAGAATAATTAACTTTTCTCTGCAAATATAATTCTGTACCTTAATTAACTCATTTTTAGAGACAGTTACAACCTTGCAGAAGTAAACATTCTCCCTTGTTCTTTCTTGTGCTACTTTTTCTTAGGTCTTTCTTTCTGATCATTCTTACACTACCCTTTCTTGTCATTCTCATGTTACTCTTTGTTTTTTTATTATCTTATGCTTTTTTCTGTGTTAATTATCTGAATTTTTGAGATGAGGCTTGATAATTTGGATTATTTGGATTATTGTCCTCATCTTTATTATTATATGCACTATTTTTTGAATTTTTGAGATGAGGCTTGATAATTTGTATTATTTGGATTATTCGGACTATTGTCCTCATCTTTATTATTATATGCACTATTTTTCTGAATTTTTGAGATGAGGCTTGATGATTTGTATTATTTAGATTTTGTCAAACTGTTGTCCTTATCTTTATTGTTATATACACAATGTTTCAGATGATATTCGGTGAAGGCTCCTGATTATGACAAGGAGACTCCAGAGTTTAACAAGAAACTCCTGAAGTAGACTGGAGGGCACATCATCCAAAACATTGTGTATATATATATAACAATAAAGATGAGGGTAACAGTCTGAAAAATCAAAATAATACAAACTACTCTTTCTAGCCTTTCTTACACTACTCTTTTTTGCTACTCTTTTCCGTCTATTATGGTACTTTTTCTTGTCTTCTTCACGTTACTTTCTTGTCTTCTTCACGTTACTCTTTCTTGTCTTCTTCACGTAACTCTTTTCCATCTTTCACATGCTACTCTTTCTTGCTACTCTTTTCTGTCTTTCTTACATTACTCTTTCTTCCCGCCACTCTTTCTCGTCTTTCTCCACGCCACTCTTTCTCGTCTTTCTCCATGCCACTCTTTCTCGTCTTTCTCCACGCCACTCTTTCTCGTCTTTCTCCACGCCACTCTTTCTCGCCTTTCTCCACGCCACTCTTTCTCGCCTTTCTCCACGCCACTCTTTCCCGCCTTTCTCCACGCCACTCTTTCTGAAGAAAATACAGGCAATTAAGTTCTGTTAACAGTTGGATTGAAATCACTTATTCCATCTCAGTGTTTGTTTCTATCGGGATTTGTGTAAATCCCAAAATTTGAAATGTCTCCATTATCTCCAAATGCCAAGATCTCTTCTCTCAATTCCTCAACTTGCATCAATCTAAAAATCTAACTTTCCCTAACATCAAACGAAACAATAAAATTGGAAATATTTTGCTGCAATATAGTTTATGTCAGAATTTGTAGAGTGAAGTGGGTGGGTGGGTAGTGGAATGGATGGGTCAATCTGTCATCATGAATTTCTGTGATGAGTTTTGTTTGTGCATTTAAGTAAAACTACAAAGGTGGAACAATCGAGTGCAACAAGATAATTACTTTGTAAGATCTATAAATGGATTGGAAACAAAATCGTTCCAGCCATGTGTCTGTCTACCTCACATGTGTGTCTGTCAGTCTATATGGTTTTATATACTGGGTGAGCTTTTGGGAATTAATAGATTGATAAAGTTTAAATAGAAAATAAAAACAAATAATTGCATATGAAAAAAAAAATTTTTTTTTTTAAATTATATATATATATATATATATGTGTGTGTGTGTTTTCATGAATATATGAGGGGAATTTTATATAATAATAAAAAAAAGAAACAAAGTAAAAAATAAAATTATCCCCCAGTTCCACTTCCACTGAAAGTCTACTTTTTGTGCCCAAAAAGGAAATAGCCTCTTCAGTGCTTGCTAACCCATTGGTTTGCAACCTCCAAAGCAGTTTATACTCTATCTATCTATCTATCTATCTATATATATATATATATATATATATATATATATATATATAAAAACAAGGAGGCACGTGGTCTAATGGTTAGAGTTGTAGAAAATAGACTTGTTGACTCTAGTTCAATTCCTGGCTGTTTGCATTTCACACTATGCTAATACTCCTGGGAAAGGTATGAATCCAATTCTCCCTCCAGCTCTGGGTAAATAGCAGGGCAGATTGGGATCTTTAACCATGTATACCAATGGCCACTGATGACTGAATGGAAGTCAGTGAAAACTTAGTTTGGCATAGGTTTATTCAAGCTTTGCCCCCAACCATAATTCCAGCTATCAGTGTCGCTGGTTATTTGTACTTAGCAGAGCTTGTAAATCTGGCCGACGAAATAATACCATCTATGAAATCTAACTACAGACAAGAATATATATTATAAAACCTTCGGACCATATGACCTTTAGGCATCCCTTTTGCTTTGCTGATTCATAAGTACATGTTTTTCATTTACACCGTCAACATCCGGTTGTTTGTTAACAGACGATTTTTAGATTTTTTTTTTTTTAAATTATAAAACTAACCCCTAACCCACAACCAGATGTTGACGGTGTAAATGAAAAAAATGTACTCATGAATCAGCAAAGCAAAAGGGGTGCCTAAATGTCATATGGTCCAAACCTTCTGATAGGGAAAATTTAAGGGTGATTTCTTCATCCCCTGTTAACATAGCTAACAGGATGAGGCCATTTTTTGGTGGTCAGAAATCTTTGATATGTCATGCTCATATTTACTGCCAAGTTAAAAACTTGCAAGCTGTTGTGCAAATGGCCAAAATAAATCATCATTGTTGGATAATGTCCAACTTCAGAACCTTGTCTCTTACTAAAGACGACTAAAAAAAACTCCTCAGCAAAATGACTACTATGTGTTGCTACAGCAACTAACAACTTGCAGTTATTTGAGTTTGCTACTAAAATCGGATCAGCCGATATAAATTTTCGGACCATATGACCTTTAGGCACCCCTTTTGCTTTGCTGATTCATAAGTACATTTTTTCCATTTACACCGTCAACATCCAGTTGTTTGTTAGGGGTTAGGGTTAGGGGTTAGTTTTATAATTAAAAAAAAAACCCTCTAAAAATCATCTGTTAACAAAACGGATGTTGACGGTGTAAACGAAAAAAAGTACTTATGAATCAGCAAAGCAAAAGGGGTGCCTAAAGGTCATATGGTCCAGATTTTCTTATAAACACTGGATCCTCTGTAACAATTTTTACTACATGGATTGGCACATGGATTAAATCTCCACTCAACACTCATTCGCTTGTCATCACTCAATGGAGAAGAAATTAATTGCTATGGAGAAGTATCAGTAGATATTAGCATTCCAGGGGGTTCATATGACGTTCATACATGTGGACTCTTGTAATTGTGGATGCCTCTTCTGTGGAACAGACTTCCTATGCCATTACGGCTTAAATCTAAATTGCAGTAACAGCAGACTAATTGATGAAGCAGGTCACATGGTCCAGTCCACCAGGTAAATAATTAACAGTTACTCAAAACTATCAGAAAAGATACAGTTTCTTCTTTAGAAATATCCGATCATACTCATGCCTCAAATATCTGGTGGCTGAGCAGTCCATGACTTTGGCCCTTACTTAGGCTAGATGACCAGTTAGAGAGGCCACCTCCGATTAATCAGCTGGTCATATCCTGATTGTCCCAATCATATTGCCCTTATGGCAAACCCCAACCCTTTTTATTATATATGTGCTAGAAGGCAGTGACTGAGGGTCTTAGTATCCTGGGTCTGATGTTAAACTTTATCTGAAGTTGTGGGGAATGTGGAGTACCCCTTCATCACCATTACTTTTCGGGCCACTCTGACCCGGAATGGTAGTACCTGTTAGTCTTAAAAGTGTTAAAAAAACAAACAATTGTGCACCCATAAAGACGGTGGCTGATGGCCTACATGTCCTGGGAATGATGTTAAACTTTATCTAATGGTGAGGTTCCAGTTTTGGAGGTTTGGGGAATGTGGAGCACCCCCTTCATCACCATTGCTCCCTGGTCCACTCTAACCCGGAGTGGTATTACCTGTTAGGGTCCCATCTATGGGTTAAATAGAAAAATGTATTTTTTTAAAAATTGAGTATCCATTAAGAATTGATTTATTTCAAAATTTTATCAGCATTAAATGACCTACTGAGGTTGATATGCCATAAAACAAACCAAACCAAACCTTATTTATGGATCACAAACCATTATCCATAGCATTTAGGAAGACAACACCAATGAAATCGGATAAACAACAAAGACGACTCTCTATAATTACTGATTCTGTGATGGATATAATCTGTATCAGTAGTGAAGAAAATATTATTGTTGATTGCCTTTCAAGAGCAACATATTTAGTAACCATAGATTCCTGTGATTTTCCAGCCATTATGGAATCACAAAAGAACAACAATGAAATTAACAATTATAAAAATCAATTCAAATCAAATAAGATACAAAATTCAACCATACTATGTGATACATCTTCACTTTGCATTCCAGATCCTCAAACAAATTTTTGACATTTTTCATAACATTTCACATACAGGACATACCATACTGATAAAATTGCCCTATTTCCGGACAGATTTGGACTTTTATCATATATGTGCTAGAAGGCAGTGGTTGAGGGTCTTAATGTCCTGTGTATGATGTTAAACTCTATTTGATGGTGAAATTCCAGTTTTGGAGCTCTAGGGAATTCGGAGTACCCCTTCATCTCTATTACTCACAGGACCACTCTGATCCAAAGTGGTAGTACCTGTTAGGGTCCCATCTATGGGTTAAATAGAAGAAAGTGTGTTTAAAAAAAATTTAGTACTCCTCAAGAATGAACCAAACAAAATGTCTTCAACATAAATTAACCCAGCAACGGTTGACATGCCATAAAATCCCACCAACCAACCAACCAAATCTCTAATTCACTCACTCACAGACACTTGTTTGGCATTGAGAAAGTGAATGAAAGTGAGAAAAAATTGAGTACCCATCAAGAATGAATTAAACGAAATGTCTTTGGCATAAAATAACCCAACAAGGATTGACATGCTGTAAAATTCCAACTAACTAACCCTCTCACTCACCCCCAGGACGCATGTTTGGCATTGAGAAAGTGAATGAAAGTGAGAAATTTGCCAAGTGTATGATGGCGGAGGATGTGGAAGTGGAGCGGAAGATTTTCAGGACTGCTTGTAAATGTCACAGTAATCTTGAGCAATTGACTTTCAAATGGGTTTCAATCAAGGATAAAAATCAATAATTGTAAGGTAATCAAAGTATGAATGAATTCTTTGAGGCTAACTCTATGCAAAAACATTCACTTTAATTGTCCTTTTTAGGGAGGGAAAAAATATAGCTGTGTTGTTTTTTTTTGGGGGGGGGGGGTTGTGGGGAAAGAAAAAAAAAAGAAGGAAAATGTCCAGTGAGGAAAGCACTTACCCCCCACGCCGCCAAAAAAAGACCCTCCTAAGAATGTTGCAATAAAATTCTTTAGTGTTTTAAGTGTAAATAGAAATGTTTTCGATGCTTTTGATCTCAGTCTTTCTTATATTTCTATCAAGATAATGTAAAGAAATAATTTGCCTTGCCTCAATTATATTAAAAACTACAAAAAAAACCTTTGGTTTATAGATAAACAAGGCAGGTTTGTCTGCTTTCTTTTTCTTAAAGAGTTCCAATTTTTCTTTTTGTCATTCATTAAGTGGTGTCATTTATAGACACCCAATTTTGATGTTAATGTCAATCTACAGGTAGATGCTCAGTATTATTGCATTTTTATAGTCAGAGATATTTTTTTTGTCTGTTTTCAGTACTAGATTGGTGAGGCTTGTTAGCTCATACTTTTCTTGAAATAGCCAAAAAAAAAAAAATCAGGCTTGGTTATAGGAGGCTAATGAATGTCTGTACTTCAGACATATATATATATATATATACACACACACACACACACACACACACACACACCAACCCCTTCGCACTAGCAGGATGCAACACAAGGTCAATTTCTTAAGCAGAGTTTAACAAGTTTGAATTCAGAGTCTTCCTTCTCCTAGGCTGGTTAACTAACCATGGTTAAAGAGCCTAATTTGCCCTGCTATTTACCCATAGCTGGAGGGAGAATTGGATTCATACCTTTCCCAAGGGTATTAGTGCCATGGGAAATGCAAATGGCTTCGTCCAGGAATTGAACTCGGATCGACAAGTCCATTTCCTACGACTCTAACCATTAGACCATGCGCCTCCATATATATATATATATATATATATATATATATATATATATGTGTGTGTGTGTGTCATCCACAGACACAGTGTTTCGACATTTACGTTTTATCAGTGTGGTTAGACTTAACAGTTACTTCTAGCCGGAAGCGAAACCTGACTGAATTTTCATCAGTCCGATTCCATTACCTCTCAGCCATCGGCAGCTACCAATAAGAGGTGAACATTCAACTGATAAGTACATACATCTGGAGATATATGCTACGATCACCAGAGAAGTAAAGATTGTAAACAACAGACGAGTAATGCCTTTTTTGGCTAAGTGGGGAAAGTTCTTCAAAGTCCCCAAACAGAAACTGAATTTCCATTATAATAGAATTATATTGTAAATATTTGATAATTGTATGGTGAATATTTCTGATAAGAAACAAAAAGGACAAAGATATCTATTTAATTATGAGAAATATAAAAATAAATTTTGTTTTTAGTTGTCTGTATTTATGAGATGAAACTTGATATGAATAATTTTGATATTTCGGACTGTTGTCCTCATCTTTATTGTGGTATGTATAAATATTCTTAACAGGAAGTTGTAAGATACAATTACTACATTTTAGGATCTTCTCGTTTAAAATTCCAAATCAAATGAAAATTGTTAGTTAAGTTATAGTGTTCTTTACAACATAGTTTAGAATATGTAATTTTTCTTCTATTTTATTTTTTTCTATATCTAATCACATTTCTGGTGGCATTTTTGCTGCTTTGAGCTCCTTGAACTTGTGGTAATGGTTTAAACTCAATGTTATCATCTGATGATTTTATTTTAAGATAATTAAAAATACACCTAAACAAGACCCAAGGTTACAGCGGCCTGAACATTGTGTTTATACATACCATAATAAAGATGAGGATGACAGTCCAAAATATCAAATTTTTCTTTATTCTGAAAATTTATTCTAATCATTTTTATGTCTAATGAATTTTCTATCTAACCTGACTTTCTTTTGTTTCTCATTTCAGGTAAGTTTGAAAAATTTTCCCACGTTTTTTGGTAATGTACAATTATTTTTTTTGATAATGTTTTTAAAATGTTTTATCCTCTACCCATCCTCATTTTTATTAAACACCCTGTTACTTTTGTTTATTATTGAATAAGATTTATTATATTCTATGTATTAACGATTTTGACTATGAATTAAATACTCATTGATAAAGTTATGCAATTCCTGAGGGTATTGAGATGTAAGCAGTGACATAGTTTCAATTACAGTCAGACACGGAATCTCCATCATAATAACAAAATTGAAACTATGGTTCAAGATGATTGATATTTACCCAACCCATATGCTATGCGTAGGATGTGACACAAGGTCACAAGTATGAGGCATCCAGCAAGGATTGAACTCACAATTCAGTTGTAATGGATTTGCGAATCTAGCTTGCCATTACATCACTATGGATGATAAATTGTACAAATTCCATGATATGGCCATAGATGTTTATCCTCTAAAGTTTGGGGATCCATGATATCATGAGAAGTTGGCATATCAGAAAGTGTCATCTTATTGGATCCCAAAACAATTGACCAAGTGGTAGTACCTGTTGGGGTTCTATATATGGGCTCAATAGAAAAAATTAGTTTTAAAAAATTGAGTTTAAAAACAAATTGAGTACCCATGAAGAATAAATAAAACAAAATCTTTGGCATAAAATAACCCACCAAGGGTTGATATGCCATAAAATCCAACCAATTAACCAGTTGATTGAAGTACACAAGTTCCAAACTGATAGGTTGATGTGGTTAGGATGTTTTATTGCATCCCCCACATAGTCAAGATGTGGCTTCTTCAGATCATCATCTGTATTTTTGGTGGGTGGGGTGGAGACTTAAGCAACATTCATAATCATACACCCAAATTGCACAGGATCCCCCTCATCAGTGATGTTATTGGGATTATGACGAGTTTGGGGTCTTCCTACATCATTTGTTCTCCCAAGCAACCCTACCAAATGTACAATTCTGGCAGGTAATCCTGTAGCAAAAAAAAGTCTACTTAGCACAATAATGTTCAGTGCGCACTTACACACACACACACACACACACACACAATGCAACTGCCACTGATCTTATAAGCAGTGAGTGACCAATGAGAAAAGATGTACATCACTTCCATCTCAGTTGTGATGTAATGAATGGGGAACAACAGATTGCTCTTTTTTTTTTTCCTTCTGGAATCTAACATATTGAAACATTTATCCAGGAAGTGGTTCCACATAAATGATGATGATGTTATTGCAGAGGTGAAAGGTTGGCTTGGTGCTCCATTCATCAAGAAGGATATTGATGTACAGATAGGACAAGTGCATCAATCTCAATAATGAGGGAAATAGTATAGTAGTGTCGGTAACACATGCTCAATGTTTTATTTGTATAGTTATAAACATGTTTGGATTAGTAAATGTTTGTACCTTACTTTTCAGATATCCCTTGTATATAATATGTTAGGATATTTTACCTTGTTTTATATTTTGTTGGCTACATTAGTTCACAAAGTGAAATCCTCTTTAAATACAAGAGCCAATTGACAATATTACAACATATGATCAATATTTTATTTGCATAGTAATAAACATTTCTCTGAATTTTTGAGATGAGGCTTGATGATTAGTATTATCGGCATTATTCGAACTATTGTCCTCATCTTTATTGTTATCTGTACAACGTTTCGGCCAATGTGCCCTCCGGCCTTCAAGAAGGTTCCAGAGTTTGAAAAGAAAGTTCCCAAGTCCGTGATGGTTCCAGAGTTCAACAAGAAATACCTGAAGAAGGCTGGAGTGCACATCGGTCGAAACGTTGTACAGATAACAATAAAGTTGAAGGCAATAAATCCGAATAATGCAGATAATAGTAATAAACATGTTTGGATTTGTAAATGTCTGTACCTTACTTTTTTGACATCACTCATATTATAAAATTCATAAACGAAAGCAGTGAAAACTCTGAAGAAGGGAATGAGAAAACAATGCATTTTTATGAGAATTCTTCATAAACGTTTAGAGACTTCTTTTTCAATTGTCTTTTTAAGACTTATTTTTGTTTATTTGTCTGTGTTTTTGAGATGAGACTTGATGTGAATAATTTTGATTTTTCAGACTGTTGTCCTCATATTAATTGTGGTGGGTATAAAAATGATGTTTCGGCTGCTGTATCCTCCGGCCTTCACTGTGTATCCAAGTATAGTAATGATCCAACATGGGAAATCATTTTTAATAGTTTGACAGTTGATCAATTGGGCGTCAGAACTTTTTTCTCGAGGAATGATTTTCCAGGTTGGATCTTTACTATACTCGGATACACAGGGAAAACTTGGGGAAGGCTGGAGGATACAGTGGCTGAAACATTGTGTTTATACATACCACAATAAAGATGAGGACAACAGCCCAAAAAATCCAAGTTATATTCTTTTTGTTTGTATTGTAAAATTTCCAAAGGGATTTCATTGTCAGCTAGGGACTTTGTCTTAGGGGTAAAAACTAAATATCATGTGTGTAAGTGTTATGTTTTTAACATACAGATAAAAATATGGAGGATTGAAATGATAACGCAAGACCAGGTTCTTATAAAATTAACAAGGTTTTATTTAACACAGGGTAGAGAATGCTCTACCCTCAAGCAACTTTAACCAGTTCTTCCAACGCTGCATCTAAACATAGACAAACGCCAATCCAGAAGTAACATGGCGGAAACCCCACTTCCGGCTTTGACAAAGCAAAGGGGACCAACTCCATTTTGTTAGGTTTACCTAACAGTAAGTATTGTTGTTGGAATTTTTTGTGTATATAAAGCATGAGGCAAGTAGTCACTTCTAAATATTGACTCGTTGACTACCATGTGACCAGGGAAGGCAACCTATTATCCAATCACTGGCAGTGCTGCTGCTGCTGTTGGTGTATTTATACTGCCAGATACTAACCTTAGCTCATTGCTATTTGGACCATCTTGGACGTCGGACCTAAAGGACACTATCCCACAAGGACTTATTGATTTACTTACTTATTTACTTTAAGTTCTTTTACAACTGGAACCAAGGATGGCGGCCAGTTACTCAACAATTGTAAATTGTAAATTATTTGTAATGAAGTTTGTTTTAAAAATTTCCTGCAATTAAACTCTGATTAAAATTGCATACTTGGAAAACAATTTAGAAAAAAATCAAAAATGTATTGATTTTAACATGTCAACCTGTCTTGGGTTATTTCATGCCTAGAGGTTAGGGAATCAAATTCATTGTACATTCATATTTACATTTTTTGTGTAGATGTTTCTGAAAAGGTTTTTTTTTTTTGTACATAATCCTATTTGAATATATAGTGGAATCTCGGTTATCTAATAACACTGAAATTGTGCAATTCAGAGTTTGAACAAAAAATTTGATTAAAAAAGGCCTCAGTTGTTGAACAAAATTCTGACTTCTAACAAATGAGTCAAGCCAGGGCAAATCGAAGATGGACGAATACCTCGTCAAATCACATCATAGCCAAAAAGATATGTAAAAATGATGAAGAATTTGGTTAAATATGTTGAATTATTTGTGTTATAATGTGTGCTGCAATCCTCCACTTAAATTTATAGACTAAGCGAGGTCACGTGGTTTAAACCTCAGCCAATCAACAGCATGAAAGCGTGGTTGGTTAAGTATTTAATCGCTGATATTGACAGACGTTCATTTGCACTCATTGACGAACGACCTGCCAGATTGAGGAACACCAAGGAACAACCAAAGGATCATACCCAATATTAAGGGACACCAAGGAGCAACCAAAAGATTCTCCACTAAGGATCGCGCTCTGCTTAACACAAAGGATCTCCACTGGACAGTGCTCTTGCTTGAAGGATGGCCACAAAAATCGTAACAAAATATTACTTTTATTATGCTTTTCTTTTTTGTACTTACATTTTTATGTATTATCTGTTGTTTAAATAGACATCTTTCCATATTATATATAACTGTAGGCACATAAATAAGCATTCATCTGATGGTCAAGAACGCCTAAATCCACTTTACATTATTTCTTATAGGAAGCAGAGATACTACAAATAGTGGTGAAGTTCCAATTCTGGAACTCTGGGGAATGTGGAGTACCCCTTTATCGCCATTACTCCCAGGTCCACCTCAACCAGAGTGGTAGTTAGGGTCCCATTTATGGGTTAAATAGATTAAAAAATTAGTATTAAAAAATGTGTTAAAAAAATTGAATACCCAACAAGAATGAATAAAACCAAATGTCTTCAACATAAAATAACCCCAAAAGGGTTGATATGCCATGAAATCAAACCAACCGACTTAAAAAGACCTAGAGTGGTAGTACCTTTTAGGTTCACATCTATGGGTTAAATAGAAAAAATAAGCTTAAATGTGTTTTTTTTTAAATTGAGTTTAAAAAAAAAATTAAATACCACCAAGAATAAATAAAACAAAATGTCTTCAGCATAAAATAACCCAACAAGGGTTGACATGCCATAAAATCCAACCAACCAACAAGCCAACCTACAACTTTGTTGCTTTTAGTTGTTGAATGTTTTAGTTTTGACAAAGACAAATGGAAATTATTGCTGGTCTCCAATGGTAATTTGTGGAACTGAGGGAAATGAATGTTACATGTGATGAGTCTTTGAACGTGTAAGGCCTGAGCTCTCAACTTGACCACTGACCAGTAGGGTAATCAGAGAAAATGATTTTCAGAAAAACAAAAAAAAGAATAAAGAAGTCATAATGACTGGTTGCAGCTGTAATATCCTTGTCATGTGAACAGGGAAAAATTGCTTGAAACATGATTAAGATGATGAATGGAGATATTTGGAGAAAGACAGAAATTTTTGGCAGATGACCAAAGCACTGACCACAGATAATTTCAGCATCAATTCATCATCTTTTCTTTCTTTCTTTCTTTTGGTTTATGCTTTTTTAAAAATACAGCCAAAAATCAAACATTTCTCTTTTCACGGCTTTCTGCAGGATGTTTAGCTCGAGTTGTTACTTTTGGATAATGTCTTCTGGCCAAAAATATCGCTAGAAAGAAAAAAAAAAAAAGCACACATGCTCTGAACTTTGTCGCATGACAACATTTGGAGCTTCAGGCTTAGCAACAGAGGATGAATAACCACAATCCGTTTATGAAGTGGCAAAAGTCAAAGATGCTATAAAAATCTATCTATCTATATATTAATACTCAAGTTCCTTATTTTTATGACCGTTATCATCTTGTAACACCCTCTGGTTAAAAATGAGACCATCCAAGATGAATCTATATATTAATACTCAAGTTCCTTATTTGTATGACCGTTATCATCTTGTAACACCCTCTGGTTAAAAAGATGAAATGCAAAAAAGTGTAAACCCTGATTATCTAGTGTTGCTTATCTGGCAATTTCTTATTTCTTATGAGTGTTGTCAGTTCAGCTAAATAATGGACCATTCTGCTTTTATTATAAAGAAAGGAAGGGAAGAAAAAGGACATGCTACACAGAAAAATATAAGAAAGAAAGAAAGAGTAGGGGAAAAATTGAGAAAGGAAGTGATAATGCTAATCTGTTTCAATCTAACATAATGAAAAGATCAAAAGAAGGAAAGAAAGAAGAAAAAAAATGAATGAGAGAGAGATTATTATACTTTTTACACATTAAACTATTTTGTAAGTTATGAATGCCACTTCTTGCTATTACTCCAAATTTCACTCTGACCCAGAATGGTAGTACCTGTTAGGGTCCCATCTATGGGTCAAATAGATCTGTTTAAAAATTATTTGTATATTTGACCATGCGCAAAAAAATCTTTTTACAATTGCACAAAAAAAATGTAAATATGAAAGTACAATTGAATGCAATTCTCTCACCTGTATGCATAAATTAACCCTAGATGGGTTGACATGCTGGCAAAATCAATGACCGAGTAAAAACCAATTGGCAAGGCAGACAGTCACTCCTCTCTTAAAAGATTAGCATTATAACATAATTCCTCTATATCTACTTATTTTTAGAATACACCGACTGCACCTCTGTAGAGGGGTAAGCCCCCACCCCCCAGGGGGTACCTGTTGGCCATGAGTAGCAACCTGTGATGCTTAAGGATGGAACCCTGCTGACTGAGTAGTCCATAACATGCAACACTCCACTTTGACCCTTACTTAGGATAGACGGGCAGTTGGAGTAGCCTCCACCGATCAATCAGCTGGTCATGTCAAGCCCTAGCACCTATATGATTATCCCAACCCTATTGCCCTTATGGCAGACCACCAACTCTTTTTAACATATATGTGCTAGAAGGTGGTGGCTGAGGGTCTTAATGTCCTGGGTATGACGTTAACCTCTATCTGATGGTGAAGTTCCAATTCTGAAACTCTGGGGAATGTGGAGTACACCTTCATCACCATTGCTCCCAGGTTAACTCTGACCCGGAGTGGTGGCGCTTGTTAGGGTCCAATCTATCGGTTAAATAGAAAACATTGTGTACCCTTCAAGAATGAATAAAACAAAATGTCTTCAGCATAAAATAACCCAACATGGGTTGACATGTCATAAAATCCAACCATCCAATCCACTTATAGTTATGCATGAAAGTAAACTTCAAGGGGTTTCACTAAAGTATTATTTGTACTATTGTCCTCATCTTCATTGTCATATGTACAACTTTTCAGCCAATGTGCCCTCCAGCCTTCTTCAGGTATTTCTTGTCAGACTCGGGAACCTTCTCTTCGAACTCAGAAACCTTCTCGTCCTAATCGGGAGCCATCACGGAACTTTGAACCTAACCCTTTATTCAGTCCACGGGCGTATCCTGTTCTCATTCTGCTAACCATAGCTGGGGTAGAGGTGTTAATTATTATTCTGTTACTGCTGCCCATGACCAGGATTGAACCTGCAGTCTAGAGATAACTGTCACTTAGAACTGTCTTAACCTAACTCCCTTATCCACTGGGCCATATGTCCAATTGGACAAGAAGGCCGGAGAGCACATTGTCTGAAACATTGTACAGATAACAATGAAGATGAGGACAATAGTCCAAATAATACTAATCATCAAGCCTCATCTCAAAAACTTAGAGACATGGTTTCACTAAAATTTTGGAATTTCCAACAATATATGCGTCCAAATATAATGCAAACTTTTTCGTTTGTGAACAGTGCTCTAGTTAACATAATAACCACTTACATTTAGTTAAAAGATGCAAATCATATGTAATATGAACCCCGAGAAACCAATATTTCGATTCTTTCTTTCGAGAAATAAGCTTCTTTGCTTATGGTGTGTTTTCTCTATGGTTTACATATTATCACGCCTTGAGTTTTTCACACCAGTGTGGTCTTTCACTGCAGAATGAGTGACAGCAAGTGTCCTTAGGTCTCTAGGATTCTTCTGAGTATTCTAGTCGATATCAAATGTAAATATTTTACCCCCCCCCTTAAAAAATTTTTGTTAGTATTTTCATTTTATTTTAATAAAAAAAAACTATCACATATTTTTAAATACGCTTTCATATCACATTAACTTTTCCGT